>CM034300.1:74253736-74775956 GCA_019925795.1 Dendrobium chrysotoxum
GAAAAGCATTTGTACCATAGTAAGTTAAGAGAGTAGTCAGAAAAAAGGCCTTTATAACTATAGGATCAAGTTTGTTTCTTCCATGTAGGGGTGCAGACAAAAGCAAAAGCAACCAAAGAAATTAAGGGGTATAAATGAAATGAGTATGGTTATGGGATGGCTTTGATCAAGAATTTGGCATGGTGTTTTAAATTTTTAGAATTTTTGATGGCATGTGATTAATGAGACAAGCAATGGTAAGGATAAAACCACCCTTAAATGTTTTGGAACATTGCTTGTGAATATGGTTGAACAAGCAACTTCCATGAGGTGCATGTTTTCTCCTATCTGCTATTCCATTTTATTGAGGGTTATAAATACAAAAACCCTAGAACTATACCTTTTCTAGAAGATAATTTTCAATGTTGGAAAAATAAATAAATAAAAATAAAAATAAATAATAATAATAATTTTCAATGTTGGAATGAAAATATTATTTAGCATTGTTAGTCTGATGGAGAAAACATAAAGTTTTCTTTTAAGTAGATCTAAACCGAATACATGGAGTGTAATTTTAGTAGTAATAGATCTAGTGGGGGGTTTGTGACTTTGAGCAATCAAGTCATTAATAAGTGTACTCGTTTTAGATATCTTGAGTCTATTATTCAGAGTGACGGTGAAATAGATTGGGATATTATTAGTAGATATCAAGTTGGATGATTGAAGTGGAGGAATGCTTCAGCTTTGTTGAGTGATAGTAAAGTACTACACAAACTTAAGGAAAAATTTTATAAGATGGTGGTGAGACCTGCAATGCATTATGGCACAGAATGTTGGCCATTAAAAGAGAAGCATAATATTAAGTGTTGCTGAGATGAGGATGCTCAGGTGGACGAGTAGATTTTAGCACTCTTAGGAGACAGGATACGAAACGAGCATATTCGTGAAAAGGTTGGAGTAGCTCCAGTGACGGATAAGATTAGAGAGGAGTCACCTTAGATAGTTTAGTCATGTTAAAATGACGGCCTTCCAATGACCCTGTTAGGAGAGTAGATGTATTAGATTTAACCTATGCTAAGAAAAGGTAGAGGTAGACCTAAAAAACTTGGTTAGAAAATATTAGAAATGACTTTTCTTTATTAGATTTAATGAGAATTTGACTCTTAACAAGACACAATGGAGAAAAAGGATTCAATGTAGCCAACCCCGCGTAGTGGGATAAAGGCTTGTTGTTATTGTTGTTGTTGTTGTTGTTGTTGTTGTTAGTCTGAAGGACTTGGATTTGGCTTTGGAGTATAGATAATATGTTTGAAAGATAGTTCCCATTTCAAATCTATATTTCATTAAAAATATCTCAAATATTACTGGTAATAATAGTAAGGGTGAAGCTTTATACTAATGCATAGTACAAGAGTTTTGAGTCTATTTAAAAAGTTGATAAATTTCCCATTAAAACTGCCTCGATTTTTTTGATGAAGAACGAAGGAAACAATTATTTAAGATACATGAAACTCAAATGTCCAAGATAAAAGTGTCAAAACATAATTGCACTTATATTATTAGGATTAGAGGGTTGATTAGATACAAACTAGGCTTTTCACTTATTTACTAGGGCGATTTTTGATATCCAAGAGGGAATGACCAACATTTTTCTTAGCATTCTCAATCGTTCTTACCGAGTCGACATCTTGAAATTCACTATAAAAAGGAAAGAATTTAGTAATACAATCCAAATCTTTAGTAAGTTTACTAACTTATAGTGAATTACATTAAATGTTACGAACCAAGAGGACAAATTTTAATCACCGTGAGCCTGTGAGGGGTATTATCTCATGTCAAAATTTAAAATAGTGACTCATATGCAATCCTTATGATATATTTGTCAAGACAAGGGTGGAGGATATAAAATAATAAGCATTCCCAGTCATATGATTGGATACCCCATGATCTATAATCCAAGTTTAAAGTTTCATGGTTCTTGGTTCTGTCACAAAGGGCATCAAAGTCATATATTTTTTGCAAGCAAAATCATTGTTGATTCAAGCATTATAGAAATCAATTTTTACATTGATTAAAATTACAAATTTTGAGGCTAGCTTAAAGGCTTGCCTTAGATTGATGCATAGGCAAAACACCTTGAGGCTTATGTCTCAAAAGTGGGAGAAAGAGATGAATGCCTAAATTTATTTCAGACACACCTTAAGGAGGATATGATGAGAAGCTTTGTTGCATAATGAAAATCCCTTGGTTATTAATGATATACCATAGGATGACAAAATGTGATGCGGTCATCCAACCGTCCATGCCTACCCAAGGAGGAACCGAAGATCGACGGTCGTGATCGTCTAACGTTATCTTAAAATTTTTATATGTAATTTTCATTTTTTTTCATTTTTACCCTTACTTAAGGGTCTAGTCTTATGTAAGCCCTAGGGATATGTTCATCTTATTTTAGTCTTTTTTATTTCTCTATATATAGAGTCCCTTGCTATTATATTGGTATGATGGAGTTTTAATAAAAAAATTGTTCTGCACTTTTGTTCCTTGGGAAGATTTTAGTAAGATCCCTATGGGAGGGAATCGTAATTTCCACCAGCCGCAGGATGGATCCGGGCTCATGGCTTGAAGTCCCTTGGTGAAGGGCAACGTATCACCCGTCAGCCGCAGGAAGCGTCCAAGCTCACGATTTTATCTTTCTTTCCCTGAACTCCTTTCTCCTTCTCCCTTGACCGTCGGTCATACCCCCTCCATAGCCATCAGCCAAGCTTCCCTCTTCCCTCCTCCCACTCTCTAAACTGAACACCACCACCCCTTCTTCCTCCTCCACCTGCCGGCCATAGTGCCTCTCTTTGCCTCCAAATCTTCAAATCCTAAATTAATCCCTTTTCATATGTGGTGTATTTCAATTTGGACAGATTTCAAATTCAAATTTCAATCTTAATTGAATTAAGATTCTTTCCTAAATTAGCTATTTGTTAATTTGGAAAGTTATTCAATTTGAATTCAAATAAATTTTGAATTTCAAAAACTTCCCTATTTAATAAGTTCTACTTTAAGAAATCTCCTCCAATTACTCCCAATCTGAAATTAATTTCAGATTTAATTATCAATCCCAATTAATGCTTGATTCACATTCATTGAACCTAGACACCTCCTCCTTCTCTCTCACTTGGTCGGCCCCTCTCTCCCCTACTTTAATTCTTTCCTTCCTTGTTAAGAAATCCAATTAGAGGAATAATTAACAATTTCTTATCCTTTCCTCCATCTTATTTGAATTTCAAATTCAAATCCCTTAATTAACAGAAATCTGAAATTGAATTTCAGATCTTTAATTTTTTTTTCCCCCACCCCGCACCGTTCACATCATCTTGGTATCAGAGCATGGTTGCTCACCCGAGATGCGAACTCGATGGAGTCAAGCTCTTTTCCACCCCGAGAGAATGATGGGAACATCCAACCGTCCATGCCTACCCAAGAAGGAACTGAAGATCGACGGTCATGATCGTCCCACGTTATCTTAAAATTTTTATGTGTAATTTTTATTTTTTCGTTTTTACCGTTACTTAAGAGTCTAGTCTTATGTAAGCCCTAGGGGCATGTTCGTCTTATTTTAGTCTTTTTTTATTTCTGAGGCCTATATATAGAGGCCCTCGCTATTGTATTGATATGATGGAGTTTTAATAAAAAAATTATTCTGCACTTTTGTTCCTTGGGAGGACTTTAGTGAGATTCCTATGAGAGAGAATCGTAGTTTCCATCAGCCGCAGGATAGATCTGGGCTCGTGGCTTGAAGTCCCTTGGTGAAGGGTAACGTATCACCCGTCAGACGCAGGAAGCATCCGGACTCATGGTTTTATCTTTCTTTCCCTGAACTCCTTTTCTCCTTCTCCCTTGATCGTCGGCCATACCCCCTCCATAGCCGTCGGCCGAGCTTCCCTCCTCCCTCCTCCCACTCTCTAAACCGAACACCACCACGCCTTCTTCCTCCTCCACCCGCCGGCCATAAGTCCCACCACCACCTGCCTCAAGGATCCTTCCTTCCCTACCAAAACCTTCCTTTTCCTCCTAGCCGCCACTATCAAACCCTATCCCTCACTTAACTGCCGGTCATAGTGCCTCTATTTGCCTCCAAATCTTCGAATCCCAAATTAATCCCTTTCCATATGTGGTGTATTTCAATTTGGACTGATTTCAAATTCAAATTTCAATCTTAATTGAATTGAGATTCTTTCCTAAATTAGCTATTTGTTAATTTGGAAAGTTATTCAATTTGAATTCAAATAAATTTTGAATTTCAAAAACTTTCCTATTTAATAAGTTCTACTTTAAAAAACCTCCTCCAATTACTCCCAATCTGAAATTAATTTTAAATTTAATTCTCAATCCCAATTAATGTTTGATTCACATTCATTGAACCTAGACACCTCCTCCTTCCCTCTCACTTGGCCGGCCCCTCTCTCTCCCCTACTTTAATTATTCCCTTCCTTGTTAAGGAATCCAATTAGGGGAATAATTAACCACTTCTTATCCTTCCCTCCATCTTATTTGAATTTCAAATTCAAATCCCTTAATTAAGGGAAATCTGAAATTGAATTTCAGATCTTTAATTTTTATTTTCCCCCACTCCCCCACCGTTCTACGTCAAAATGTTTGTGGAGGATGAAAATGGAATTACACTGTCACTTACAAAAGGATGATTTCAATGTGGACTATTTTAATGAAAGAGCACAAATATTAATAATTGACAAGAAAGTAACAAAAATATTAATATTAATTTTATGTAATATAAATAATAAAAAATCATGATATAGACATTATTTCAGATAATATTCTTATTAGATTTTATTGTTTATGAAAGAGGAAAATGATGAAGAAGATTTGTAGGATGTTGATACAAAGAAGGATGAAGGAAGTCAGAAAGCAATCAACTGCAATGATAATTCAAATGAAGACCTTTTAAGTGATGTGAACTTTTAATTTGGAGTGTTAATTCATACCTACTTTATTTTATGACAAATTTACTTATTTATTTTAGACTTTTTGTTTATGTTATTTATTTTAGATTTCTCGTTTATGTTTATTTTAGAATTATTGCTTATCAAGTGCATGGATGACCTTTTAAGATGTTACTTCGACACTTTTTTTATTAATCTCAAATGCTTTATTTTTTGCATCTTCAAATAATTTAAAGCCTTAATTTTTTTTAGTTTTAAGCCAAAAAAGCCTTGGAGTTCATGCCATGCCTCATGAAAAAAAAAGCATCAATCCTATTTCACAATTTTAAATTTTGGGTTGTTGACTAAGCATCTTTTTGTAACATGACAAGTTGTTATTGATTAAAAAGCGTAAATTGTGGCTTCGGTTGATCATCATTTGTGGCTAAAATAAGTCACATAATTTGTTTATAAGTTACTTGGTCGATTTCCCGTCCATAAGCTTTGCCAGAAGCTTCCAACATATTTCCTTTGTGTCTCCACCTTTGTGGCAATGATCATACCAAGGCTTAGTGTTTTAAAGAAAGTTATTGTTGGAAAAAAAAGTGTGAGCTGAGCCCTCTGGGATAGTATGGATAATTTCTTCATTTCACATCATAAATTTCTTGCGACTTTCTCCTCTTCGAACTTCAAAAAAGACTTCTGGAATAGATGGCAGATCACTGTTCCAAAAATTCTTCTTCTAACTTCATCGATGTTTTATGAAGTCTGAAGAGAAATTTAAACATTGTCCTTTTCAACAATCTTCCAATGGTTGCATTGTTTGGGTATTCTCAATCAAGTTCTTGAAAGACATCGAGTTATTGTTAATGCTAAGTGGGGGTATTGTAGCATTGGGTGACGGAGATCACCTTGTTAAAAATCATGAAGTGCAGCTTTGATTTCAAAAAGCTTTATAGAATTTTTATTATGTGGTCAACTTGATGGTATCTTTGATTTCTTTTGTAGTTCCATAGAACATGAAATTTAATTCAATTTCATTATTCATAATATTAATAAGCTAGTATATAACAGCTCAAACTCTTAACTATCGAGATATTATCCATTTTGGCCTAAGGGCCTCTCAGTTTTGTCCTGTTGGTATAACTTCCCAGGAGGTCACCCATCCCAAGATTTCTCTAGGATTATTACGTTTAACTGTGAAGTTTCTTGATGGAATTTCAACCAATACACCAAAAGGCGTCTCGATGTTTAAGAGTTTAGCTTCTTTTTACTTAAGGAGTTTCTCAATCCTCATCCCCCCCCCCCCAACTTAAGTAACTGACGTCCTTGTCAGTTTCTTTATCCCAGAATCATCCACCATGAAGATAGGATTCTAGAGGCAGCCCCACAAGTTTAAGTGGTGACTCCCGCTATGAAGCACTTTGTCTCATACATGATTCAAGAAATAACTCTCATGGCATAGCATTTTATCTTGTATGGCATTTTGTTCTCATCTTCTGGCTGGTGTATTGCTCTGATATTATTTGTAACAGCCCAAATTCTTAACTATCGAGATATTATCCGCTTTGGCTTAAGGGCCTCCCAGTTTTGTCTTGTTGGTGTAACTTCCCAGGAGGTCACCCATCCCAAGATTTCTCCGGGGTGAGCACGCTTAACTGTAGAGTTTCTTAATGAAATTCCAACCATTACACTAAGAGGTGTATCGATATTTAAAAGTTTAGCTTCTTTTTACTTAAGGGGTTTCACACAACACATCAACATATTGTTTTTAGCTCTCTATATTCTAACTTTTTTATCTTTTTTAGGTGAGAAGACACTTTTAGAGAGATAGACTTCCTCATATCTTTTACAGGTGAACATCATTATCCATTGTGACCATTGAAGTTAGTTTTGCCCATTAAGTTTGTGCCAAGATGATAGTAAGGTGTGTATGATTTTCTTGGCCGCCATTGCTATTATGAATCATTCATTTACATCTCTATGTGGCATTGGTGTTGTAGCTTCCATCAAAAACCATTCAGTGTTTGATCATAATCAGGTTAAACTGGAACATAGAATCAGAGAGTTGTTGTGATACCGTATAGAAAAATAAGAGGATGTAGAATACAAAGAGTAGAAACTTTATTCTTCTTTCTACAATTTATAAGATCATAGTGGGGGATCAAGGCTTGATGTTCTTGTTGAAGTAGTTGTTTTTACAATTTATAACCGGATGAAATTAAACAAAACAAAGTGAGAAATATATCAATAGAATAACATAAGAAAATATAATAAATCAATGTACAAGAGATCCTCCACATGAGTTGTTAAATTCAGAGAATTGGAAAGGGAAAAGGCTTGATTTTATTGCACAAAGTTATCTCTATTTATAGGTCTATATAAGATATCTTAATAAAAAAACAAAAAATTACATAATCATGTATAATTGCCCTAATATAATCCTTCCTAAATCAACCACCCAAGTATAGAAGGAGATTGGCGTGATCCAAGTGAGCCTCCAACGGATTCTCATCCTGGCTATGGGATTAAGTGTTAAGGGATGGCTGGGATTTAACAAAGATCGGTGTGATCCAGGTGAGCCTCCCACGGATTCTCATCCTGGCCGTGGGATCAAGTGTCAAGGGACGACTAGGATTTAACACTCCCCCTCAAGCTGAGGAATACAAATCTATCATTCCCAGCTTGATAATCAGTCCCAGGAAGGTAGACTTATCAAGTCCCTTGGTCAGAATATCTGCAAGTTGATCTTTTGATGAGATAAGATCACTGTCTAATTTCTCCTTTATGAAATGTTTGTCCACTTCTATATGTTTGGTCATGCCCTGCTGAATCGAATTGTGAGCTATAGTGATTGCTGATTTGTTGTCACAGTGTAGCGTCATGAATCCTTCCCACTTGATCCTTAGGTCTTCTAGAATCATCTTGATCCATAGTAGTTCACATATTCCCAATGCCATAGCTCTGTGCTCTGCTTCTACACTAGACCTTGCCACCTTACTCTGTTTCTTACTCCTCCATGTAACAAGGTTTCCTCCAAGGAATGTGCAGTATCCTGAGGTAGATCATCCATCTACTGGTTCACCATGCATAATCTACATCAGTATATGCTTCTGGGGTTATTCCACGGTCTCTTCTAAAGAGAATCCCTTTATATGGATTCCCTTTAAGGTAGTGCAGTATTCTATCTATAACTTGCATGTGAGTCTGCTTTGAATTTTACATGAACTAGTTGACCATGCTTACAGCAAAGACTATATATGATCTGGTGTGGGAAAGGTGGATCAATTTTCCCACAAATCTCTGGTAAGCTCACTTATCTACATAAGGATTTTCTTTAGCTTCCCCCAATTTGAGATTTGGTTCTACTGATGTTGGTGCCAATTTATAAGCTAGTTTACCTGTTTCTTTAAGATCATTAATGTATTTTTGTTGTGAGATGAAAATTTCTCTGCTGGAGTGGGTCACTTCCATTCTAAGAAAATATTTTAATCTATCAAGTTCTTTGATCTCAAATTCCTTGGTAAGACATTTCCTTATAATCACTTTCTCCTTTTCATCATTTCCAGTCAAGATGATATCATCCACATATACTAATAAAATTATAACTTTCCCTGAGTCTAAGAGCTTGAAGATTGTTGTATAGTCCTCTTAGTTTTGCGGACATCCATTGAGTAGCATAACTTTTGAGAATCTTTCAAGCCAAGCTCTAGGTGACTGATTTAGCCCATATAGAGTCTTTTTTAACCTACACACTTTGTCACCTATAGATTTTTCCTTGAATCCTGATGGAATCTCCATAAATATTTCTTCCTTTAAGTCCTTGTGTAAAAATGCATTTTTCACATCCAATTGTTCCAAATTCCAATTATATTAGCTGCTGGTGAGAGCATAATCCTCATGGTGTTCATCTTGGCCATAGGTGCAAAAGCATCCTGGTAGCCAATGTCGTATGTCTGAATATACCCTTTCGTTACCAATCTTAACTTATACCTTTCCAGTGTACCATTAGCTTTATATTTCACAGTGAACATCCATTTGCAGCCGATTGCTCGTTTTCCTAATAGTAGGTCGGTGATCTCCCAGGTATTGTTCTTCTCCAGGGCATGTATTTTATATTTTATGGCACTTTTCTAATTTTTATTAGATAAGGCCTCAGAAATATTATTAGGAATATGAATATCATTTAGTGTGACCAGAAAAATATTTGTATGAAGGTGAGAAGTTATGGAAGAATAATAAATTGGTTATGGGATACACAGGAGATTTTTTTGGTGAACTTGCGGTTACCTCAATTTCAAGAGATTGTTCAGATTCTTGGGTCTACTCTTGAGCATAGTTTGGAGTTGTACGCCTGAAATATATTTTTTCAAACCTCATGTTATCCATAATAGCTTTGTCCTCAATTTTCTTGGCTTTGATTCAAGGTTTAGGTTGATTGGTTTGAGGTGGAGCTGGAAGGTCAAGAGGGGCAAGTTCACTTTCTTCATCTTCCTCAATTTCAATCTCCACCTGAAGATAAGGTTTGATAAAATAGGGTTTTTGTTCGTCAAAAGTAACATCAACAGATACAAGGGTTTTCTTAGTGGAGGGTGATAACACTTATAACCTCTCTAGGTGGATGAATATCCAATAAAGATACATTTGAGTGCTCTTGGATCTAATTTTCCTCATTTTTGACAGTGAATGTAAGCATAGGCAGAGCACCCATAGATTATGGGTGTGAGGTTCTTATGGGTTCGGAATTCAAGGTAAAAAGAGGATAGAATATCCATTTGTGTTTTTTACTCCCAAGGTTGTTGAATGTAGTCGGTTTATGAGATATGTGACAGCCAAAAGGGCTTCCCCAATATGATTTGGGTACATTGTGGTGGAATAGAAGTGCACGGGTAGAGGCAAGAACGTGGCCATTTTTTTCTTTCTGCAACCCCATTTTGTGTGGGTTATGAATGCAGGAAGACTCATGAATGATACATTCCTTTTAAAGGTAGGAGGATAAGGTTTGGTTAAAGTAATATTTAGCATTGTCGAAATAAAATTTTCTTATGTTTACCTCGAATTGATTTTGGATCATGGTGTGAAAATGGTGAGGATAATGCTAACATCGGATTTATTTTTTAGGAGAAAGATCCAAGAGACACGAGTACAATCATTAATGAACGATACAAATCATCGAGCCACTGAGATGTTAGAAATTTTTTAGGGTCCCTAGATATCACTATGAATAAGGTAGAATGGGTATGACATCTTTCATTTTTGTTTAGAAAAGAAACTTATTTATGCTTGGCTAACTCACAAGTTTCACAGTGAAAAGATTCATTTTCCAACTTATAAAAAAAATTTTGAGTACATATTTTTTTAAGACCTCAAAAGATGGATGTCCTGATCTAAAATGATAGAGCCAAATAGTAGATTTTTTATAACATAGAATAGCCATTATTGATAATAGTGGATTTGTTCAGCTCTTCCAGGTAGTACAGTCTATCTCTCTCCTTAGCAAGTCAAATCTTCTTCACCGATCCTTGGTCCCGAAATAAGCAACAAGTAGTGTTAGATAGGACTTGACAATTACGATCACTAGTAAGTTTTTGTATGGAGATTAGGTTTGAGGATAATTGAGATGCGTGGAGCACATTTTTTAAAGGGAGGGAGATAAGGGTATGTCTCATTGGCCTGCTATTGTGGTAAGAAAAACATCGACAATGATGATTTTTTTATCACTCAGGCAAGGAGTGTAATTGATGAAGTGGGTAGTAGAGTGTGTCGTATGATCTATGGCTCCTGAGAAAATGATCCATACATCTTTCAAATGATTTTTAGAGGCACTTAATCCAATGGATATAGGAAACTTACCTAAAAGTGCAAAAGAAGAAAATGCAGTTTATTTTTCAAGTGATACCTGGTGTTGTTTTAGCTTATCAATATCTTCTTTGTTTAGCTCTCTGAAGTTGGACTGCATTTTTGGGTTGGGCTGATTTGTTGTAGTGTTAGCTTGTGATGTTTCCTTTTGACCACTTCTTTGATTTCACTCCTTATTTGGGGGCTTTCTATAATAACTTCCAGCATGTCTCATTTGTGTCTTGATTTCTTTAATAGTTGCACCAAATGGAGTCTTTTTCTTTAAGTTTTGAGGGTTCCTTACCTCTTCCCTTCCATGACGCCTCTTTGGCTGTCACCATTGCTGAACCTTCAACAACCTTTGGTTCCATCATTACCCCTCGTCAGCTTTCCTCGGCACGAATGAGAAAAATGGACTCATTTAGTGATGGTTTCTCCTCTTTGCTAAGGATCTGAATTCTAACTTGGTTAAACTTAATATTTAATCCTGGAAAAAAGTCATACACTCTATCTTTCTTAATAAAGGTTTTTAGGATAGCAGCATCTTCTGGACACTTGGTCTCTATGCATCTATAGTGATCAAGTTCTTGCAACAAGCTTTGAAGGAGAGTGGCATATTTAGTCACAGTCTTGCTTCCTTGTTTTGTACTTCCCACCTTGACTTTAATTTCTAAGATTTGTGGAGCATCCCGAGCTTTTGAGAATGTTTGTCTAGCAGCATCTCATATATCTTTTGCAGTAGATAAGAACATGAAAGTATCGCTAATTTCTGGAGTCATGGAATTCCACAACCATGACATGATCATGGAGTCGGCTTCATCCCATGCCATGCCCAAAAAATTAGGATATTCTTGTAGTCCTACCCCAAGGAGGTGATTCATTTGTCCTTTCCCTTTCAAGTAGGTCTTCACAAATTGAGACCACTTCAAATAATTCTTCCCATTTAAGTGATAGGAATGTTACATATTTTGGAGATCTCCTCTTCCTTGGTGCATCATAGAGTCCTCAATTTGATCAAAGCTTTGGGAGGAATTTACCACAGACATTGCGGCAATAAAGGGTAGTGATGAATGCTGAGTTGGTTATAGATATGATAGTAACAACAAGGGAAAGCCGGCAATGAACGTACAGCAGTACAAAAAAACTCAGAATTCTAGCAAAGACAATGAAGGCTCTGATGCCATGTTAAATTCAGAGAATTTGAGAGGGAAAATGCTTGATTTTATTACACAAAATTATCCCTATTTATTGGTCTATACAAGATATCTTAATAAAGAAATAAATAATTACATAATCATGCATAATTGTCCTAATATAATCCTTCCTAAATTAGCCACCCAAATCTGGATTCTCATCCTGGCCATGGGATCAAGTGTCACGGGACGGCTGGGATTTAACAAAGATCGGCATGATCCAGGTAAGCCTCCCATGAATTCCCATTCTGGTTGTGGGATCAAGTGTCAAGGGACGGCTGAGATATAACATGAGGGAACCAGCAACCATTAATTCCATATAACCACAAGACCTATCTGGACATGTAGAATAGCAGCTAGACAAATCAGGGCAGAACATTAATGAATTCCAGAAAACCCAAATTGAGTGCAGGATATGCCAATGGAAACAATTTGAATTAGCATGTCCATTCAGAACAACAGAATTCCGGAAATATATGGCTCAATATTAATACAATTTTTGGAACTATAAGGAGCACTATTTGGAAGGCTGGTCATCAGAATTCCAGAAAAGGATGGCTGAATATTAATGCAATTCTTCGAATTAAAAGAAGCATTTGAAGGGTTGAAAATTAATGTGAATCCCGGAATTACTTGAGGATTCCCACAAAAGGCAAGAATTCTTTATAGGAGGTGAGAACAATTGGAAACCTTAAAAAACCCAACAATTTTTATCTGCTTATTAATGAAAGAAATTGATCTAGAGTGCAATAATATGCATTAATGTAGGAAATCATTTTTATCATCATCATCATCATCATCATCATCATCATCATTATATCCCAACTATTTGAGGTCCATTTTATAAATCATCATTCTCAAGTAGGAAGGTGCTAAACCCATTTTGCACAAATCATTTTACCCTTATATCCATGTTATATTTGATCAACCACTTTTTTTTTTCATAATCCTTCAGCATTAACTTTTTATACAAGTCATTTTACAACCTCAAATCACTTAAGACTATTCTCCACCATCTTATCTTCATAGATGCCACTCCCTTCATTGGTAGAAATGACGCAGAATCTAACATTACTAACATAATACTGCAAACCTAACATTAATTTTTAAATCGTATGATGCCGTCAGGGAGTGGCAGTACCATACACTGGAAACCTGACATTAATCTTGAAATTATACGGCACTGTCAAGGGCAAGAGATTAATTACTACAGTACCATACACGTGCATGAGAGCATATTTAACATAAAAGAAATGAACATATAATATTTTGTCAACATGAAGCGCAATGGCTAAAGTGTTGAGTTGAGAATGAAAAAGATAAAGCATAGAGTAGATTTGTAACCCAATCACTTACAGACTCGTGGGGCACCCATATTTTATCTCAATACTGAACCCTCACCTTTGTCAAACTAGGATCCAAGATATGCAGGAAAAGGAACAAGGGGAAACAAACAGCATGCTAGATACAATGTGCCTCTATATCTAAGTTTCTGCATGTCCAATGTGTATCCAGTACAACAGGCCTCTTTTAAGTTCATGTGATGTCTAAGCATTCTTCAACTGTCAAGTGACAAGAATTTTTAAGTAGAAGAAATACCCTATGCAGTTTGAGAAAAGTGGCCATAACGAACTATTTCATGGAGGGCAGCGCGAAATAGGCACAAGTGTGGCTTGGCTCATGCTATTTTAACCCAATGGTATGCTATTTGCTGGAAACAGTGCCATAGCTAGTTTGACATAAACAGTTAAACGGCAACTAAATTTTGAAACATAGTGGTTCAGACATTCATTTATATTCACCCACTAATAGTTTACGCTATTTTCCCATCATTCCGATGAAACCCGTCATAATACTTGACATAAGGAAAAAGTGACGCTTGCATTCACCTTATGCTGCCCGCATCAGTACCAGTGACAAGGGATTCAAGGTAACAGTTAAATTATCCATCTCATTACCAACTTCTATATCAATAACAGCAATAATTTTATTCCTACACTTGCTACAGAAAATAAAGTTTAACATCTATTTCATTTGAGTGCAAAGATAAAAATATTGAGAACACAAATATCAAATCTGAAAATGAAAATCCTACTGAGACGACCATAAAAAGCCATACCACTGATACCAGAGAGTGCTTCCTTCCTTTATTGAGACCGCTGTATAAGACACCTACATCTAATTTAGTCGTAATGGCTGCCAATGTAGCAGAGATGTCATCTATACTTTCATTAGTATTCTGCCATCCCAAAACTGAAAAGCAAAAATTATAATTATAAGCACCTGATTTTCCACATGAAGTCAGCATGCAAATAATAAGGGTGTAAATGCCTTTTGTCAGATCCAGGGACAAACATGCAACAATAACAATAACAAGACGTTATTCAATTATATGAGGTCAACTACATGAATTCTTTTTCTTCGTTGTATCATATTAAGAGTCAAATTCTCTTTAAATCTAAAAAAATATATATCATTCCTAATACTTTCTAAATTAGTCTTTTTATATCTACCTTTATCTTTTAACATAGGTCTGATCTAATACATCTACTCTTCTAACAGGGACATCAAAACACTGATGTTTTATGTAACCAAACCATCTAAGATGACTCTCTCTAATCTTATCTACCACTGGAACAACTCCATCCTTTTCACGTAGATACTCGTTTCACATTATGAACCAGATTTGTTAAAAAACATGGTTGATAAAACAAAATTCAAATTGGTTTTATGTTCTGAACCAGATTTGAGCACATAAATCACATATTGTTCCTCTAGTTCCAAATTAGCCCTAATCTTAGTTGTCTATAAATATTATAAGACTTTAAGCTTCTTCACATTTTCTCAGCTAGGCCGACATTTAAACAAACTTTAAGCAAGTTATTACACCCCTGAACAAAAATACACTAAAACAATCTAAAGGACCGTAAATTACCGATTATAAAAACATGTGGTGATGCTGCAAGGATATGAAAGATAGAATTTAACTTTCCACACCCGCCAGACTCCATATTGCAAAGCAACTGATGATTCATTTCCACAGTTTTTAAAAGCTCATCAAATGAACTGTCCACAGAAGCAATCTGTACAAAAAGAACTGAGAACGTTTTGACCGATGGTCCATAGGAAAATGGCAGTCTACTAATAATGTAAAAGGAATTCACATAACAGACTGCTAGAAGAAAAAAAGAAAATATAAATCATGCCTTCATTGTCCTGAGTGCACTTGCATTGATATTATGAAAAAAAGTAGTATATTTAAAGTGCCTTGACTCCATGCCGCAGCTAGAACAGTTCATCTGTTCAAATATGTCCATTCCAAATAAATTATGTGCTATACAAGTAGTGCTATCACAATCCCAAGTGCCCATAAGGTTGCTTTCTTCTGATTCAGTATCACATTGAGTAGAACATGTAAATGATTTGTGCAAGCAGTCAAAGATTACACCTAACACCTCAGAAGCGTCATTCATCTGAGCCTGCAAAATTAAAGGCAAGTAAATATATAAATCCGAATTAACCCTACAGAGTTCACAGGGAGAAAGCTAGATTTCCTATCCCAGTGAATCTCTTTAGAAAAGCTTTTAAGTTTAAAGATCAGTTACCTGCTGGAAGAAATTGCTATCAGGATACAAGTTGCTCAATGCTATCCTCAAACGTGTAGGTGTAACAGCTTCCCTTTGGCTATCCCTAGATGCGTTGTTCAAAGCAACAAAGATATCATGCAGTGCACAGACAACACAAGGATCCCCAACATGTGCGTGCACTGATGATCTCATCAAGAACTCATCTCGAAATCTCCTTAAATGCCACAATGACTAGTTTGACAGAATCAAAGAGCGTTATTAGACAATGATATTGTATTACGTTCTTGCAAACATGGAAATAGTAGAACTCATACATACCTGGATTATTACATTCAGAAAACAATTATATTCACCAATTGCATTCGTTAGACCTGTGCCATAAACATCTTTGTCTGGAAAAGTAATGGCAGTTTCCTTAGTAGAGTTCCCCAACTCTGAAGATCCTTGCTGAGACGATCCTAAGACAGGAGCAAGAGGTAATTTCCTCTCTGCTTGAAAAGAATCTGAGAAATGTATCAATTCAGCTACTACTCATCCAGGAAGGTTGAAAGTACTTGCCAATTATACATGAGACATTAGAGGAATGACAATACCCTTAGCAGCCAATAGACGATGATGATAAACAAGAATAATAATAATAATTATTATTATTATTATTATTATTATTATTATTATTATTAGTATTATTATTATTATTATTATATAACACAATGGGTTCATGCAGGAAGCTTGTAGGCATGAAAAATTAGAAATTTTACCTTACAATTGAAATTTTTCATTAAGAATACACTGCCATAACAGATTCTATGGCACAATGTGAAATTTATTAACATTGGTATCGGTACTGGCATACTGCCTAATGATCCGTTTTTTAAGTAAAAGACCACTTTTATTAAAATAAATACATAAGCAATTCAAATACAAAGTATGACGAGAAAGATGAAATTATGTGTGTGGTGGTGGTGGGGAATAAACTAAAGTATGTGGAACCTAAGTGGGTAAAACAACAATATAAAAGTGGGTAAAACAACAATATCGCATATAATTCAAAATTTTATTAAGGTAAGGAAAAGCGTGTGGTCCAAAGCAATAGTACAATCAAGAATGGAAATGAAATCTTCAAGAAAGAACACACCATAAAACAAGACAATATATGGTTCGGTGATTGCACAGGAGATAATAACTCCACTAGTCCAAAGATCGATGCAAGATAGAAATATTTCTCACTTCTATTTCACTCAACTTCAGCACTTCTATTTCACTAGTATTTCTTCATATCTCTATCATATTCCTTCCTTTCTCTTTCATTTTATTCACTCAATTGCTTTTCTTACTCTCCGTTCTTGTCAGCAAACATCAATAAAACACACTTTTGTTTGTCATTTTCTGAACCAGCCATTAAACCGACAAAAGGAATATTTATATATCATGATGTTACAACTCTTCATTATATCAAAAGCAAACTTGTTTCTTATTTACTGGAACAGCATACCAAGGAATATTTTGAAATCCTTAACCAACTACCTCACATGCTAAAGTTAAATTGTAAAACTCAAACTTGCTCAGCCTCCAACCAATACCCACAATCACCAAACGCCTACTGCTCCTCAAACCATTGGCTCCCGATTGGGCTAAACTTGCAATCCTTAACTGCCTAGCCAATCTCTTAGTCGTTGGCCAAGCCTGTCAATCTTGCACTCGGCTTCCTATTATGCTAATCACCATCGACCCTATAAGTATTGGCTACCTCAAGTATACAGCCAAAAACTATCAATTCGAACATTGCATAATTTTTGTACCTTGTCCCGACTAACTACAAGTAGCAAGTACACCCGCCACCCCTCCTACAACCCTTAATTTTGTAATCAATGTCCTCATCATCAACTCTAGTAGGCTTCGAAGAGGCACACAGCCTACTTGTCAAGATCGCCTAGTCAAACTACTCCAGAACGTAATTTTCACTCCTTAGATGATGTCTCCAATCACAACCACTAAAAACCCAAGGAAGCCAGAGTGATCATCCATGCAACCTATCCACGGATCCTATACTGTATAAATATTGGAATTTTGAGGCCGATGGGTGGTATTATTGATACATCATCAAAAAATTATCTTGATCTGGCATGAATCTCGAGGCAAAATCGAGTCGGAAACTTCCAAAATTAAAATTGGGATCATCCGAACTCTGATTTCAGCAAACTTATAGTCGAACTGAACGTCTCGGAAATACGAGCCCAATGACATGAAATTCAACTCAATCCGAGCCCAAATGGGTCCAAATCAAGGGCCTGGAGCGCTTTTGGAAGGTTCAAAACATAATTTGGATTACCAAACGGTTTCCAAGCATGACATGCTTATAGTCGAATCGAGCGGTCGACGAGACGAATCCAACGAGCCCAAGATCGCAAAATTCAGATATCACTAAGACATTCAAATGTCTAGCAAATGGTCCACGATCGAGGGATTCAACATCGGCTGTCCATCCAAACCACTCCCAAATTACCACTGATCTTCCTCCTATTTACGGGCCATGTCAGCATTAAAAATCTATAAATAGAGCCCTCTTTTCTCTTGAAAGAGGGGACCCCAAGCCAGAGAGCAAGAGAGAGATCGGACATCGCTCTTGCCTCCTTGCTCCTCAACCATCACCGGAGTTATGCCGGACCACCACCTGAGGCCCGAAGTTCCGCCGGACCACCTCCTGACGGCCTGAGTTCCGCCGGACCACCACCTAAGGCCCTGAGTTCCGCCGGACTACTACCTGAGGCCCTGAGTTCCGCCGGACCACCACCTGAAGCCCGGACT
The DNA here is from genome assembly GCA_019925795.1 of Dendrobium chrysotoxum. NCBI lineage: Eukaryota > Viridiplantae > Streptophyta > Magnoliopsida > Asparagales > Orchidaceae > Dendrobium > Dendrobium chrysotoxum. The sequence continues at coordinate 74,272,073 of CM034300.1, forward strand.
TCTGCCGGACCACCACCTGACGCCTGAAGTTCTACCGGACCACCACCTGAGGCCGGACTTCTGCCGGACCATCACTTAAGGCCCGAACTTCTGCCGGACCACTACTTGAGGCCTGAACTTCTGTCGGACCACCACCTTACAGCTATGGCTTTCTAACCTCTATCTCCTGCCGACCACGGTCCTTCCGAACTCCATCACCCGACTAACTAAGGTCCTCTCAACCTCTGTCATCAGACTACGGTCTTTCTAACCTCCAACGCCAGTCAATTACGATCCTTCCGACCTCCGTCGCCCGACCAACTAAGGTCCTCCCGACCTCTGTCATTAGACTACGGTCTTTCTGACCTCCAACGCCAGTCGACTACGGTCCTTCCGACCTCCGTCGCCCGACAACTTAAGGTCCTCCCGACCTCTGTCATCATACTACGATCTTTCTGACCTCCAACGCCTGTCAACTATAGTCTTCCGACTTCCGTCGCCCAACCAACTAAGTTCCTCCCGACCTTTGTCATCAAACTACGGTCTTTCTGACCTCCAACGCCTGTCGACTACGATCTTTCCGGCCTCCATCGTCTATCGACTATGATCCTACCGACCAAACAAACATGTCTATGTTGATTATTGTAATTCTCACCATGTAATACGCTCTATATGATGTATATTTGTGACATCAAGCCAAGGCCTTCTCCTAAGGAAGGGCCTCCTTTATAATCGATTGCAGATAATAGTGGATTCATTCAAAATGGGCCAGGCCCCGTGGTTTTTCCCCTTTTCAGAGGTTTCCACGTAAAAACTCTGGTGTCTCGAATGAATACAACACCCTCTCTCTTATCTGATTACGTGCTGGATCTTTGTACAATGCTAAGACGTTAAACTTTATACTTCTTTACCGCCGCGAATACTCCAGGACGCAACAATTATAAAAACATAATTACTATTCATATTATCAAATACCAATAACCAAGAATTTTCAAGGAACAAATATGTTAATAAATTTGCATATAATTTTGAGTGATTTATAGAGTAGATATATTGGATTTGGCCTATGTTAAAAAAGGTAGAGATAGACTTAAAAAGACTTTATTAGAAAATATTAGAAATGATATTCTTTTTATTAAATTTAAATGAGAATTTAACTCTTAACATGGCACAATAAAGAAAAATGATACATGTAACTGACCCCATGTAGTGGAATAAAGGCTTTATGTTGTTGTTGTTGTTGTTGTTGCTGTTGTTTTATAGAGATAAACTTCAAAAAATAATCTCCACGTCCTGTGAGATGATCATTCACTTAGGCACTCAGGCAAGGTAAGGCGAGGGGAGCTCATAGAGCCTTGCACACCTCCCACTCGAACATCATTATTAAAGCACACTAGGATGAGCAGCTTGCTATAAAATGTCAAGATACAATGCGAACACCTTACCTTAATTAAAGATATGGTTGTTAATGTTTCAAACAAGAAAGATGGTTTAGTTTTTCAAAATAATTGTCTAGCATCAGGTGATGATGCAAAATGAGTAAGAGTGATAAAAACAATAAAGGCCGCTTGGAATAAATTCCACAAATTGTTAGTATAAGAGCTTTAAGTTTCAAAGGGGCAAATCTTGAGAATAAAGACAAGTACAAGGCAATAGAGGAAGATATTGAGGGAAAGAAATCTATTAATAGAAAGAAAGCATGAATGATGATAATCTCTATGCCATGCATGTTACAAATTTAAATAGTTTATTGCACTTCTTTAATATAAACTATTTACCAAGCAATTTGAACTTAGAATACAATAGAACTTGACAATTCATAATTATCCCCAACTTACTTTAATGTGATGAATATCACTTCATACTCTTAAAATATATTCATTCCATTTCTTAGAATGTATTAATCATACTTAAATTAGTTTATAAGTGATATTATTATTCCATTTTTAAACACCTTACTTCCCCAAAGAAACAACTAGGGCTAGGCCCTTGAGCATATGTCAGTCATATCTCCTTGAGAGTATTTAATGCTTTTTACAACACTGATTTGACCACAACCACTTACCCCTCATGTGTAAATTCATCGAAGCAATCATTGAGAGCTTTATGAACCAATTGCTTAAGAGTGCAAAATTGGCCTACTATCACTCTACAATCCCCATGATTTCAAGGAGTCATTTCAAGGGCACACTTGCACCACAAGTACTCTCTTATATCTTTATTCTTTAATATATATATATATATATATTCTGACATTCAAATTAGTTCATAGATACAATAATCATTGGAGCCTTAACACTTAGAATTAGTACCTCTTCATCATCAATCCATCAAACATGTACAAGGTGCAACACATTGACTCTGATAACTAATTGTTATGAAGAAAATACTAGTAAAATGACTATTATTAAAATTATGCTTTAGGAGCGAAGCAAAATGATGCTCTAGCCCTACATATCACTTGCCTGCAAAGCATAAACTTGAGTGTGTCACTTCACTATCACATTTTATCATGGAGTTGCATGCTTGGCTTAGACTCAAAAAGTAACTTAAGTTTTCATGGTTTAATACAACACATACTATAATAACAAAAGCATAAATATTTGTTTCTCCTTTTTGGATCTCATAGTTGATGAGTCTTGATAGTTAGTTCGTAGTTCTCTATCGCTAGAGTTAGATGCTTCTTAGTGGTTCTCCTCTTTATGCTTTTTGGTTTGTTGGTTTTCGTATATACTTCTCACTATTTTTTTGTTACTGACGCTAATTGCTTATCAGGTACAAACTTCTTCTCGAGAAAGCCTTTAAATGTATCATTTATATGCTTCTTAGTGCCTTATTTTCATACTCACTTCACACTTCTTTTGTCTCTTGGTCTCTAGTTGATCTCTCAATCTCACGAATATTTGTATTTCTAAATATTCTTTCATCACTTCATTTTTTATATCCTCGATTTTTTCTTCACTTTTAAATAGTGGAAAAATTGCTATTATTGAATATATTATTATAATTGCTAAATTTTGCTTCTTGATGTGGTTTATGTTTGGTTAAATATATGAATATTATATGCACATAATATATATATATATATATTTGTGTATGTGATTGTTCAAATATAATTACATACATAAATATATGTATATATGATTATATGCATTCATTATTACAAACAAATATTTTTTGATATGATCTCGAGCCAGCTTAATTTGATTCATATTAAGATCAATTTAAGTTTGATTCAAGTTGGACTTGGTTCATTAGTCGACTTGTTTAGTTTGGCCAAGCCAAAAACTGATCTAATTTGCAAGTTTTCTATAATCTTCAAACAAATCCATAGTGTAGAAGAGTCAATTTATCTGCATCAAAGTTAACAAACTTGGAAAGTTAAAAATAGCTCAGTAGGAATTACAATCAAGAGACTAAACAAAAAAACTCTACTAAGTGTGGAATGATCAAATTTGAATGACAAATTCAAACAAGCAGATAAATTAATCAAAATAATAAAATAAGTAAATTTAAAAAGTAAAAATTTTGATACTCTTTGCTGTCAGTACTGATAATCATGAAGATATCCTGAAATAAGCTAAACACAAAATGAATTAACATAGGATACTAGAGGTATTTGAGTAAAATCAAACTAGATTTCTACATCAACCCACTCAGATTTTAAATGAAGATAGAATATGGAGAATTATAAATAACTTTTTTCTTTTTGGGATAAGAGAAGGATGATGGGATGGAGACATCGCATGCTAAAACATGAGGATGTGAGCTTTTACAAACCAAGGCTTTGGCGTACTGCTTTTTCAAGATCTTCCTGGAACCTTACATCTTCATCATCAACAACGGGCAATGAATTGAATGCCTTCATTTCATTATGTCCTATTTATACAAAAATGACATTCAATGAGTAATGCATGATAAAGTTAACCCTTTTTCCCGACATGTGCAATATCATAAGAATACACAAATAAGATATAACCAGCAAGACGGATTAAACTCAAATCAATCAATGTGACAGACAAAGGATAAATAACCCATCTCTTTTGAAGTAAATGATATGGAAAATTTTTAAGGAAAAAAGATTTTTGCTTTCCTAGCATATTTTCAGATATATTACAACAGAAAAAATTACCCAAAAGGAAATGCTCCCAATGGCCTTCATTTCCTAACCCTTCACCGGTTCCATTCTATTTTTGCCTTTCCTATACAAAATCATCTGTAAATAACATCAAAAGGCACTTCAAATAGCCCAGGAATAATTTCTGACCACAAATAAATTAATCTACACCACCGTCATTTAATTTTCATTGGTCTCATCAGAAGTAGCCATCAACCTTCTGAGCAAATATTAGAATCGTACTCATTCAAGAGCTAGTTTACTTGACTTGCTGTCAAGAAGGCAAATAAGAACATGAATAGTAAACGAACAGTATGATAAATGGGGTCAAATGTCATATCAAAATTAAGAATCAGATTAACATCTCAAAATAACTAGGGCTTGCATTTTCATGCAATCAATACTTTTACACAAGCATTTCATGTGTGGCCTCTGAAGTAGTCTATTAGTAAGTTATGATAATATTTAATTTTGTAAATAAAAATGTCACTCTTTTGGCCAACCTAAAATGGAGTTTAGAAACACTAAGCAAAATCCATTTATTGATTTATATCATTTTGTAAATAAAAACAGCACTCTCTTTTTATCAGCCTTAAGAAGAGAAAATATTTTCACTTAGAGATAAAAAATCAAAATGGTCATTTGACTCTTTATGAAGGATCAAAATAATCCTAATCCTAGTTCCTTGACTTTTAAATAAGGATCTAAATAATCTCACACAAGGACTAATTTGATCTCTATTTAAAGAGTTGGGGGACCCAATTAATACTTTTATATAATTGGAGATTATTTTAGTCCTTCAAAAAAAATTAGGGGACCAATTCAAAACTTTTATCTATTAGTTTAGAAACCGTAACCAAAATCTATTTGTTCCTTATCCATTTGATCAAACATTAATGTCTAACCTTTTTAGAAGACTAAGGTGATTTTCAACACACTTGATTGGCATGAAAACCTAATCCAAAATCAGCCGATGATTTATAAATTTATTTCCTTGCCATATCCATACAAAAGTATATATATAATGTTCAATTCCAAACAATCGACCAAAAATGCTGCAGAAACATCCGACATACAGCAGGTGAAAAGCTACTTGAACATCTGGCTTTATGAAATTGAAAGCTTGAAGCTATTACTGCTGCGCAGATTCTGACAGCATAAGGTATTGAATACAGATTACAAACCCACTTCTTCTACCGATAATAGTGAAACTGTCACCAACTATGTCTACTGTGGATTTCAAGTTGAAATGGAAGTCTCAGATTCCAAAATAAAGTCCAGTAAATCATGGTATTGTGTTTATCAAGGGCAGCCTTTTTTATTTTTCTTTTTAGTTAACAGTAGTTAATGTATTTCCTTTTCCCCTTATGAGCTGTATTTGGTAGGAAAGCTGGGCTAATTTCCGATAGTCACGGCCTTCCTTTCCCGTATAGTTCAATTAGTAAACTTTTCTGCATTGCATTAGAAATTGCAGGCCCTAACCGATTATGTATGTACCTAGATTCATGTATTGAATTAAAGTTTTGTTCCTAAATTTCTCTATTTTTAACATGATATCAGAGCAAGGGATTAAAAGCAAATAAGCATACACCCTAGATTTGGCTCTTCAAGAACTTGTTCAAAAACTAATTTTAATAAATATAAATAAGGGGAATTTACACACTTTCCATTAAATTAATTCACATACATACCATTAGATTCTTGTGCATTTACATATGTAGCACCAAATTTCATATATTTATTTATATAACACCCTAGTTTCTAAATTATATAAAAGCATACGCATGAAAAGATGCATTTTGATGCAAATCTGAGCCCAAGTACTGTGATTTTGATGATAACAAACATTATTGTTTCTTTATCACTGTTATTATTACATATCTATTTTGTTGCCCTACTCACTAACATTTCAGGTCCACAAGTCCACTGGCAACGTCAATCAGCTCAAGATTGGATAGACGATGGTTGAGTCTATCTGTAATTTCAATTTCAATGTACTTTTGTCTTTCTTGAGTCAAAACATGTATCTGGTGGACACTAGGCTGAGTAACCTTGCACACGCACACACTCAAAAGAGTGAGTTGGTGAGTTAGAGAAATTTTTTATTTTTGTACTAATCGTACAGACGATGTATATCGTACTGGACGATCAGTTAAAACAGAAAACTCTAATTAGGGCACCTCTGTTAATTAAGTGATTAAATTAATCGTACTGTACGAATCCATATCGTATAGGACGATCAGTTATGATTATGAAAAGCAGCCGTCAATCACAATTTAAGCAATATTTTAATATTCAAATTTTGTTCTAATCATACAGAACAATGTGAATCGTACTAGACGATTTATGAAAATCATGCCTAAATTGATCATGTGATTAGGGGACTAATTATGTTAGAAAAAATTAGAAGATTATGAAATTCACTTGGAGAGTTACTGGTGACACTGACTGAGGATTAGGTTCTCTGCCTATTTCAGGAGAGAGTAAAAGGATTCAAGTTCTCTACCTTCATCAGGAGAGTGAAAAAGATTCAAGGTACTCTGCCTCACCGGATCGGTGGAAGAGATTTTTGTAAGGGCTTCTCCGCCTAGCTGTGGGGGTTAAAGGAGAGACATTAAAAGTTTAATGCAACACTCGGAGGAGGCCTTCGGGGAGCGGACGTAGGTCAGATTTGACCGAACCACTATAAAATCTGGCGTGTTCGTTCTTTTACTTTTCCGCGTTTTAATTTTCGCACTCGTTTGTGATTTTAATGTGGTTGAAATTTCTGATTATTGTGAACTTAATCTGCTTCCGCATTGTTAGATAAACTTGTTTGTTTTAAATATTTAAAAAGATAAAAAGATTTTTTTTTTGCTTTAAGTAATTTTTAAAGTAACCAATTCAACCCCCCCCCCCCCCCCCCGGTTAGCCTCAGGCTTGTTCTTAAAGGTTTACCAACATTTACGAACTTTCACATTTAACATTAAATAAGCTAATGTTAGTAGTATATTTTACATAATTTAAAATTTTGGATGATATCTAAGTAAATATTAAAATTTAAGTGTTAAATATGTAAATATATGAGAATTTAGCGGTATGAACGTAAATCACACCAGAAATAAACTTCCATCTATTATCAAATCAAAAGTAAACAATAAGCAAATATAATTTTAGTTTTTATATTTTAAAATATCTTAAATAGTTGATAAATGAAAATATTTTGTAGATCACACTCTGACAAGCACCAATATCAATGGGTTGTGTAGATTTCATGCTAAAATTGGCAGGCTTGTAAGTGGTGCCAAACAACTTGGAGATCATGCATTAACTCATAGAGTTGCCAAATGATTTAAATTACCAAATCGAGGATCTCTAATTGCAAAAATAAATACCACAAAGGAATTTAAAAAGCAAGGGAAAGTAGATGATACCCACAAGTGGAGATGAGATCACCACTTGTTGAAGATGATTTGATCGCTGCAGTGGTTTCTTTCTTTTATTGTGCTTTGTGCCTTCAAAACTCCTTGGATGCTTTCCAATGAACAACCGAGGAGTCTAACTCTAATACCAAATTCGATGGGTTTGTGGCGAGAGGACTTAGATAAGAAAACATATGCTAGGAGAATACCTTTGAATAGGTGGGGGATAGATGAATTTACGACTTGAGGTGTATTATGGGTTGGTCAAGAGGTCAAGTTATTAGGGAATTGATTTGTCATGGTTGCAAAAGGAAAACTTATAAATGCTTGTGAAGGCTATGACCAAGAGTGCAGAAGGCAATATTAGGATTTAGGGATTAGCTTGGGAAGTGCTAGAAAAGGCTTGCCGAGGTATTGTACTGTTCAAACTTGAGAGGAATTATCAGGATTTTAGTTTTTTAGGTGCAGAGGGAACATGATGGACAGTTATTAGAAGTTGTGAGGTGGTTTCTAGGGTTATAAGAGAGTAGAGGGTGACAGCTTAGATTGATGAAGGATACAAAAATGGCAGAAGAAAGGGATATAGAACACAAAGATAACTAAAATTCACCAACGTCCAAAGGTCTTGGATCGGCCACCAAACTTCTTCAAAGGGGATCGATCAAACTTTGTAATTCATTCAATAATCCATATTTATATAGAATACAAAGCTAAAATACACAATTCCATTTGTTGAGGTTCAACCAAGGAGAAAAAAAAAAAAGAAAGGAAGGTTATTTCAATTGCAAACAAATCTTCATGTTCTTGTTTTGAGTGGCTGAACAAGGGGATTTGGAGAGAAATTTAATGTCAAATTACAAATATTGATTGCTTGGAGGGAAAATGAGGATTGAACATGCATGTATAAACGGAGGAGATGCCTTGTAATTTGAGTACTTGTTAAATTCTAGGATGAAGGGGCCAGCTAGGTCATGATCAAGCGTCATTGCTTTGAAATTTGGAATGATAGTGATAGCGATGATATACGATATTGCTATAGTGTTTGTGTCCATGCCATGATCTTGTGAATATACTGCATCAATTATCCTACTCATGATTTCGTTGGGTTGTCAAATGTTAATTGTGTAGCATGCAAAGTAGATAAAAAGATCAATTCAGGACATGATAATTCCTAGGTCACTCCCGCAGAAAATAAAATTTGATTGCTTTGTTAACAGCAAAAGTTGAGTATGTTGTTGCAGCGGGCTATGTTGCATAAATCCTATGACTAGCAATAATTAAAAGATATGAAATTCACTTGGAGAGTTACCGGCGACACTGACTGAAAATTTGGAGGCGGTGTGAAGCCCTTGGAGCTTAAGGGGGTGCGACAAGGAGAGGGGAGGGATAAGAAAGTGCTGATTAAATGGAAGAACCTCCCAGAGTATAACACCACTTGGGAGTCATACGAGAGAATAAAGACCCAATTTCCATCATTTCATCTTGAGGACAAGATGAGTTTTTGGGAGGAGGGTATTGTTAGACCGGCTCTTGAGGAGCCGGCTAAACCGATTAGAGGCGCGCCTCTGCGCAATTCTCCCCCAAACAGCCTCATTGCCTAAGCTTTTTTGGGTTCAGGTGAGGCGCACGCCTCTATGCCTGTGAGGCGCGCCTCGGAGGCTGAATTGTGCAATTCTGAGTGAGGCGCACGCCTCATGTGGCCGGGTCCCACACACTTAAGTAAATAACCCTTCTTCCCCTTTCTTCATTCTGCCTACCCGAAATCAAAGGAGCTGCTTCGCAAAGCCGCAGGTTCGCACGCAACCTCCGCTCGGCCTCCCTTCCCGTCGGCGCCACCTCTCTCCGGCGAGGCTTGTGTTTCCGACCGCCCCTCTACAACACTTCTTCAACCTTTCTTAGGGTTTTTTTTAAGTTTAAGGTATGATTTTTCAACTTATAGGAAAGCTAGGGTTTTAATTTTTTTGAGATTTTTTGTTATATTTTGCATTTGTGCTTTAGGAAATATGGTTAAGGGCAAAGAAAAGTCTAATACGTCATTGCGGATGGACCCTTCTTGGAAGTACAGTGTACAGGTTGACGTAGGCGGCGGTGAGAAGACTTGTGTATTTGAAATGCAATTTTTGTGATAAAGTGGTGAAGGGCAGAGTTACCCGCATGAAGGAACACTTATCCGGCTCTCATAAAAATGTAGCACCGTGTGCAAATGTACCGGATAAGGTGAAGGAGGAAATTATTGCTTACATGAAGAAGAGTACCACGGTCAAACATCTACAACAGGAGCAATTTGATGAAAGGGTTGAATATGGATCTTATTTCGGAAACGAGAGTGGAAAGGGTTCTTCCTCCACTATACATAATAGAGGTGTGTGGGGTCCTATGGATCAATACATGATTAATCCAGGAGAGGATAGAGGAGAAGCACAGATGATACCTGCAGCTGGTACCAGAGAGGGTCGACGTCAGGTTTGCATGGATATTGGCAGATTTTTTTTTTTGAAAATGCCATACCTTTTAATGTTGCAACATCACCGGCCTATTTCAATATGTTGCGATCTGTTGGGTTGTATGGGAGAGGGTTGAAGGCACCTTCCATGTATGAGTTGAGATCATGAATTTTGAAGGAGGAGTTGCAAAACACAGAGCATAGTATAGATGAGATTAAACGGACCTGGACTAAGACTGGTGTTACCATTATGTCAGATGGATGGTCTGACATGAAGAGCAGGAGCTTGATTAATATCCTTGTAAATAATCCCTATGGCACAGTGTTTTTACGATCAGTTGAAGCTTCATATCAGGTTAAAAATGCGGAATTCATTTTCAATTTACTAGATAGGGTTGTTGAGGAGATTGGGGAGCAATTGGTAGTTCAGGTTGTGACTGACAATGCCAGTGCATACAAAGCAGCAGGTCACATGTTGATGGAGAAGAGGAAACACCTCTATTGGACCCCCTGCGCAGCACACTGTATCAATCTCATATTAGAGGCACTTGGTGATTTACCTCAACACAAGAGCGCCCTCTCTAGGGCGAAGAAGATCACAAAGTTCATCTACAACCACTCATGGGTCTTAGCCTTAATGAGAAAGTTCTCAAAGAAGGAAACCATTCGCCCTGCTACTACTAGGTTCGTTACTACATTTGTGCACTGCAAATCAATTTCAATTCCTAATGAAACTTTATTCTACAGGTTTGCCACATCTTATTTGACACTGCAGAGCTTACTCGATGTGAGACAACCTCTTGAATCAATGTTTACATCGACACAATGGCTTAATTCAGCATGGGGCAATAAACCTGAGGGGAAGGAAATAAGAAAGATAATTCTAAATAATGAATTTTGGGCAACTGTGACCTATGCCATATTGAGCACAAGACCCTTGATACAAGTTCTACGTTTAGTGGATGCCGAGAAGAAACCAGCAATGGGTTTTATATATAATGCAATGGATGAGGCAAAGGAGTTGATTGCACATAACTTGGGTGGAGAGGAGGCAAGTTATAGAGAGATTTGGGATATTATTGATGCTCGGTGGGAGATCCATTTACACCGTCATTTACATGCAGCGGCGTACTATCTCAATCCTCAATTTCAATATTCAGAGAGGAAATCCACAAATCCAGAGGTGAAGCTGGGCTTGTATCATTGCATGGAGCGACTAATACCGGACCTGAATGTCAGAGAGATTGCAGATTTACAGCTTGTTCTATTTCGGAATAGGGAGGGATTTTTTGGTCTGCAAGCAGCCAAATCTACTATTGCCAAACGCTCTCCAGGTATACTTATTTTTGCATAGTATCTGTACATGCATAACACTTTAATATGTTCTGATTATTATTTTTCTTCTTGAAAATAGTTGAATGGTGGATCCAATTTGGTGATTCCACCCCTGAGTTATAGAGTTTTGAAGTTAGAGTTTTGGGCGTCACTTATTCTTCCTCTGGGTGTGAGCGAAACTGGAGCACGTATAGTCAAGTGCAAACTAAGAGAAGAAATCGACTTTCAACACTTAGAATGAACTCCCTTGTGTATATTATGCACAACAAGAGGTTGAGAGATAGGAGGATGAGGAACAAGGGGTTGAAGGATGATGAGGACCCTTTGGTATGTGATGATGTGGCCTCTGATAATGAGTGGTTCATAGATGATGAGACAGATTTGTCATTATCAGACCTGCAGCTAGAGGATCTAAGTGTGGATGTCTTAAGGGACGAAGCAGATCAAGTGGGCACATCCACTAATACCACACCACACACATCTACTAGTTCTGCAGCACAACAAACAAATAAAGGTATCTCACAATTTATTTTGTGCTATTACATTATATATATATATATGCAATTAAGATGACATTAATCATTCTTATTGAACAGGGAAGAGAAAAATGGGTAACATTGAAGATGATGAAAATTTGGCATTCATAGATACAATTGGAGAAGAAGATTCCCTTGATGACCAATTTAGTGATGGGACATGATTGGATTTTATATGTTCTATCTTATTTGTACTTTGGGAGAGTTTTGATAGACTTATATTTGTGATTTTGTACTTTGAATTATGCAATGAGATGAATGTATTGCATCTATTTTATCGTTTTCCACTAATTTCACTTCTCATTTAGATGTTTTTATTGTATGATAGCCTCTTACTGTTATTTACTTGTTAGAATACGTTAATTCTCATTTACGCAATTCTTCATCCGTGAGGCTTACGCCTCACACCGCCTCGAGGCTTATTTACGGGCCCATCCCTCTTAATTGTACTGTTATGGCTTTAATTGAGAATGATTTGAGAAGGAAAAGTCAAATTCTAGTGGCTATTTAGGGATCTGTGATTGCTTTAAGTAGTATTTTCTGTTCTAGGATTAGAGTTGTGTGGTATGTTTTGCAGAATTTGGGGTTTTTTAGGGGTTACTTGGGCTCTAGTCTCCAACTAGAGATTGGAAGATCTTCCTCTCCAATTGAAGATCCAACTGTATCTTATTATTTTCTTTCATCTACTATCAAATTAAAAGTTTTTCCCTCCGTTATTTCTCTGTTTTCTCTCAAAAACTGATAGGAAGCGTGCCGGATTGCTGATTTCTGTAACTAAATTCTATGTCTTCTCTTATTTCCTATCAGTTTCTTTAAGAGCGAAGTGAAGCTGCTAAGAGAGAAAATCCCATGAATGTCACAGCATTGTTCAAATATGAAAGAAGAATATGACAAACAATTTTATCTAACAAGAAATTGTCAAGGAAATACTGCTATCAAGATTCAAGATATTATTTATATACATACTTACCATCATGAAACTCATCAGCAGCAATTTCAAGAAGCTGATTTTTTAAATAAACTCCATTTGGCGCCTTCCCATATGAATGGTTTTCCTGGGAATGTTGCAGAACTCGTGTATTTTTATCAGGCAATTGAACCAAACTACTGCTTCCATTGGTTTGTCTACTATGGTTATTAGATGACAGATATCCATTTTGTGCATCTTCACCCACATATATGCAAAAGACGAGAGAAGACTGTTAAGGACATATTTTCAACAAGTACATACTGTTGGATTCTCAAAATTTTCAAACAAAATGACTTTCGGGTAAAAAAACATTTGGCGCCACAAAATTATTAAGTCAAACCTTGCTTATATTTTGAATGGGACTGCTTATCTGTTTTCTTTGTCTTTTTTGCATTAGAGAGTGTGGAATATGTTGCTGGGGATGCAGGTCTATCAAAACCATTTATTTTAACACCACCTGATCTATTTTCAGTTTGAATACTCCATCCTAAAGCCTGTGTCTCCTTAATACCAGTTGCATAACTGTTATTGTACTCGCCCAACCTCTGTATTTGTGAGCATATTAGCTTATCTTCACAAAAGGTATTAGACCTATTATATTGACCGTTCTGATGATCCTTTATTGTTGCCCCAGAACCAAAATCTCTAAGCAGTATGCTCTTTGAAAAAACTGTAGCAGCATTACTATGTAACATTGCCCGGCTCTGATCATTTGATACCAGAGTACTGACATTTGGACCAGAATCAACACCAAATGATTCATCAATCATTTCTGGATGATTCCCAGAAGAATTCTTCACTTGTTCTGCAAAGGTTTCTGGATGATTCCCAGAAGAATTCTTTAATTGTTCTGCAAGATGCTTCTGCTTTGCTTCATATTCTATCCACCTTTGATACTCTAAAGTTTCCTCCAACTTCCTTTCTTCTTCCTCAAGCTCCACTTTACGTTTTAATTCCTCTTTTTCTTCTTCCAAGTGATCGCTAGTTGTGGTGACCTCAAAGTCCACAAGCTTCCCAGCATCTGAAGCAGTAAACTCCCTGCAGATAAGTGCAAAAAAAAAAAGGACAAGTTAACAGTACACTGCATCGAAAAACAAGGAAGAAGGGTTGGGAAAGGCAGAAGGGGAAAAAGATTGAGGGGACAGTGAAATGAAAAAAGCCACGCCACTATATTATCAGCATGCATCCCTCAGGAATTTAAAAAAAAAAAGTGAAGGTTTTACAAGAACAATTGTCAAATTAGAATGTATTTTCAGCTTTATTTATAGATCATTATACAAACAATTCTATATTAAAACAAATGGAAAAAAGATAACCAAATATGGGCAACACCAAAACATTAATCTAAGATAATCAATACAGTGCAAAAAAGAATTAAAATAATAATTTGAGTTAATAAATGAAGACAGGGAAAAGAAAGGAGAAGTACAGTTAATCTAGATACTACTGTTCTAATTGTTCTTAGCACTGAATCTCGTAATTACCCAATACTAAAACAGTTTCACAGCTCTATTTTGTGAAGTAGAGCATATACAGATTCTAAAAATGTTATATATTAAGAATGTGATTGTATTCATTGAAAAATGGAGTTTTTGGGGCCGATCTAGGTTGGCCCAACTGAAGACAGCTCAGCATTGGCTAGGCATAACCACCTACCGGTGATACATTGCTCCCTCATCACTATTATAAGAGAAGAAGAGGATTATGATTCCCCTTTGTTTGAAGCCAGAGAACGAAAAAGATTAGAAGTTACCCTGCCTTCTTTTTCATTATTCCCAACCTCTTTTCTTTTGCTGATGCCTGCTACAGCTAATTGATCAAAGTTTCGTCATTGTTGTTGGAGTTGTAAGTTGGAGTTGTAGGCCACACTTCATTCTTCACCATCAAGTCATCGTATCATCACCTAAAATTTCCACCCTCCGCATGATGGTCAAAATGACTTCAGAAAGGGGATTTTTAATGGGCGGAATTTTTAATAGGAGCAGGTTTATAATTAAAAGAAGTAAAATGAGCGTAATATGAATATAATTTAAATAAAAGCAAATACATAATTTAATTTATGTTTGCTTTAGAAAAAGTAAATTAAATTTACATTTTCCTTAAAAAACTTAAAACCAGGTCCATTTTTTAAAAAAAATAAATTAATTTTACTTTTTCTCATTTGTTTTATTTTCACAGTTTTGTTTCTTTTTTAATTATAACTTTTTTTTTAAATTAGTTTTGGGATTTTACCTAATTATTGTATGCTTAAATATGTTTTGGAGGCTAAGGTTAGGGATCCATCCTGTTTTTGTTGTAGTTTGCTGGTTCTTGGTTCTTGGTTCTTGTGTGGGCTCTAGCATCATCTAGAGATTTGGGAGAGCCGGATCTTCCTCTCCATAAAAGATTCATTGTATCTTGTTGCTTTTCTTCTATTATTATCAATCAAAAAGTTCATTTCTAATTTTTCTTCTAAGTTCTTCGCAATCTTTGTTATTGCAAAGTCCTGAAATTAAATTTCAGCAAAGGAGATTCTTGTTTACTACAAGCGTTTCCTAACAAGTTGCAGTTGCCTTGTTCACCTTTTTTTCCAACTTTTCCCACCATCTAGCCTCAAATATTCTACTCTTCACACGCACTTCTTCTCGCCTTCCTCTTTCGTATCCAAGATGTGTTCTTTTCAAATTTATCAACACTTCCTTTTGTTTAACATAATCATAGCTAATTGCCTAGAAAAGGTGAAGGCATATTTTAATTATTGGTTAATTAGGTTAAGTAAATAATAAATCATGTCATCTTCTTCTTCTCCTTCATTTCTCTTGTATACACAGAATGTCCTTTGCAACTTTATCATTGTTTCTTTTGTTTTATTTATTAAAAGATTAATTATTGGTCAAATAAGTTAAAATAAACAAATTATTAAATGTTAATCCACTGTTGTAGGATTAACTCCATGCTTACATTAGGTTAATTTAAGTTAATAACATAAGTTACTTCAATATAGGAATTTTTCCCAAAACGATGCAATTTAGATTACTTAGTGCATAAATCATCAATTAGAATTGAACTCATGCTTTCAATTCATCATCAACACCATCAGCTTTATCCAAGATTTATGAAATCTAATCCACCCTTCATTCCAATGCCATGTTATTTAAGGTGTTAGAATAATTTTGCAAAAATCTTGTTTTGCATAAATTCAATTAATGCCATCCACAGTTTATTCATTTTCCTTCATAATACTTTCACATTAATTTTAGTTTTGTTGGTGCATCTTCTATCTTCTATTGTATATGTCAAATTACCTAAGACTCTTTTAATCTTCAAAAAATATTACTTCTATAATTTCAATTACTTAATCATTTATCATTGATGCTTCTTAGTTTTGTCATACCTTTATCTCAAAATTCTCAATCACGTTATACTCTTGCATATTGCATTACTAAATTAAAAGGCAAGAAGGGTACAAAAAGGTAAAATCAAGCATAGAGACTCCTATGAGAGACCTCCCTCGACAAATAAAAAAAATTGAGAGGGAAGAGCACTAATAACTATATCATTCATATTTCAAAGTGAAAAAACTAACATTAAAGGTAGCTCCTCAATTGTCAAGATGGGGTGCGATAGGGTGCCCTATGTAATTGTAGTGAACCCTAATAAAGCCGACTAAGCACCACTCTAGGGGAAGACACCAAAGTAAGGGTTGAAACAGCCACGAAGGCTGATTAATGTCCTAGTGTGATGATTAGTGTCCAAGTGCTCTAGCAGTGGGCTAGCCGTCTTATGGTGCCAATTATGCAAAACTCAACTTACCAATATTTGATATTTTTATTGCCCACCACTCGGATTCATAAAACATAATCAATCTAAATGCAACTTCATAAAATTTACCTTCAACTCATGGACTTGTGATATTCTCTTAATGTAATAATATTCCTAAGGTATTTATATATTTCAATAACTCAACATTAACTTTAAAACTTATATCCCCATCTACTTCAGCATTATAGATACAAGATATTTAAACATATCAAACCTAAGTATTACTTCCATTCAAACAATATTAACTCTAAATACCAATTCATGCATGCTCAAATCGCAAAATTTGTTCTCCTAATCATAAATATCTTCTCTTTTATATAATTTCTTTTAAATAATTTTCCCTAATTTCAATTGGAGAGTCGCCAATTAAATTTTCATTCATAATAGCTTGCGCTTCAGAACATCACTCAACTATAAAATGAAATAATGTAACCTTTGAAGTAAACATATTATGATTGCTAACTCTATAATCACTCAATGCCCACCTCTACATTCTAATTCCAATTAATGATTCATCATGCATATCTTCAACATATCTTAACACCTATCATTTTTTTCTTAATACAGATCAAATTAGTTCTTATGGAACTCAATCATATGCCTTCATAAATAGAATCCTGTCTTAGCTACGCAACTTTTCATTAATCACCTAAGCAAAAAAATTGCCTTCATAATGAATATGCAACAGATAAATCCAAATTGATTCTCTGACATCGAAAAGAATTATATAGGTCTACGACTATACCATAGCTTCATCGTATGACTCATTTTTTATCACACTGTATTCATCATAATCTTAAGCATTTCCTTTGTAATGAAATGTCACTATCAAAATACCTCTTCTCCAACTATTCAAATCACCCTTGGGGCTATTTATTTTGCTAAAAAAAGAATGCAATGTAAAAGGAATACAGTACAAATTAAATGTAGCATATTGAAAATATTTTTAAGTAATTTTATTGAGTACATTACAAATGCAAGATCATATTTATTATGTTTGGTTTAAAGTAAAGTTAATTTAATGCAAAACCCGATAACAGCAGCAATGAGGAGACCGCTGTAGTGACACAGGGCAACTGGTGGCAATAATGGACAACATCAGCAAAGAGCGGGATAGACAGAAGGCGGCCGACTAGCAGCAACTGTGAGGGTGGCAAACAATGGCTAGCGACGGTTGGCAACTAATGGTGGTGTTGGGATGTACTGCCTTATTGGCCAAATGTGAACAGTGATCAAATGATTGAAAGAAGGAAATAAGGAGAAGCTTTCAGCAAATCTAAAATCCAAATAAGAAAGTATTCCTAATTTATTTTTGCTTTGAGAAAATTGGATGAAAAATAACAATCTAGAGTTGTTATCACCATCATAGCTCTCATGATCACAACAATAGCATTGTCTCATATATCAATAGTTGGTTTTATTGGTTGTATTTCATATAAATTAAGTGATGCATATTGTGAGAGGTCTAGTTTATATAAGCCTTACAACAAAATTTCTAGTCTTTTTTCCTTTCAATTCATTTCCCAATACTGCTATATTGATGGACCCTCTGCTCTCTGTCGTACATTCACTAGGCATAAGTCCATTGTTTATAATATATGATCATCAATAGGTGTTATTCACACTCTCTATATTATAATCACTCCACATTCCCAGTTCTACACAATACTAGGTTTTTTTTTTATTATTATTGTTTTACATTTCAAATAAATATAATAGCATAAGAATGAGAACAATTTCTATAACACCGCCCAATTCCTCATTCTCATACTTAGTCTTTCCTGTTAAACTTATTCATCAACTGGATCCGATAATCCCTACAATTCCTTTTTGCATGTCCATTAATAAATACCCCAATAGCTTCTAAAAAAGCACATCATCATTGTTAGCCATATCCCAACTATTTGGAGGGTTTTTAAAAATTGCAAAATACGTTTTTCCATTTCAGGTAGTCCTCAAAGATCTCTGGTATTAGCAATCAACTACCAAAAATAATTCCTTAGCGATCATCTCTATTAATCTCTATTAAACCAACAAGTATGCTCATAATCAGCAAAAGATAACAAATCATTATGACTCTTTTGGCCTGCCTTTCATTCTCATTACAGGAATAATTATGGCTGAAATTGATTTGAATATCCTAAACAGCTCCCAAAATAAGCCTCCTTGCTTAAAATCGCAATAAGGCAAATTCAACAAAGTAAGAAATAAATGAAGTCAACAAGGAAAATTACTGATTAGATACACACGTCATTGCATCAGAAAGAAAGATAACATATTTTCCAGATACATCATACGAGAAGATGAGACAAGTCCCAAAAGAAATACAAATTATTAGCGTGTGCCTGTGTGTCTATCTGTGGGAAGGGGGATTTGCAGGGTTTAAACGAGGATTCTTTAAAAACTAGGTGGAACTCATTCATTAGTGTGCTTGCTTTGCATACTATAGACTATCATAGCATGAGCAAGCATCTCAAATTATTATGTGCATTTGATTACATCCTACACATAATTTCGTACTTCCTTTCCGTGGCCAGAAACTATCTTTTGCCAAATTCTAATTCAAGTACTAGGTTGGCTCATTTGATTTGGCACCAACAATATTGCGTACCATACCCACACCATGGATATTGAAGGGGGTGTGATGGACAAGGTCTTCATAACTTGCAATAAGTAAAATGCTATTAATACATAATCATAAATAATTAAATACCAGTAGTATGCTAAAAAGGTGCTAATGAGTGTAAAAAATGAAGAATTGAAAAATTAAAGGTACTGCTGATAAAGCTAGCCAGAAAATGAAAACTACCAAACAGAAATAAAAACAGAACTTTTAGAAAACAAGTAGCAAATGTAAAGTCGATAAACCATACAAATGTTCTGCAGTTTCCTTGTGATAGTTACGCTGCTCACTATAACCTGCAGTCTGAAAACATTCATAAAAATCAGAACAATGTTACCAATCAGTATGTTCCACTAAAGCAAGGAAATAGATCCTACAACCTTTGTGTCCTTGGCTTTTCTGGAATCCTTACTCTTTTTCTTATCCTTCAACTTTTCATGTGCATGTCTCGACTCAACTTCCCTGTTTATATTTTTCTTCTCATCAAGCTCGAGTTCTGCTAAAAAGGCTTCTCTAGCAGCATCCGACTTCTCAGTCGCAGCTTTATCCACTAATGACTCCAAATGTAGCTGAAAAACCAAAAAAAAACAGGTGCCGCTGAAGCAAAATGTAAAGTTCAGGAACTGAAAATGCACATAGTGGGAAAGCAATGTACTGACCCGAAGAAAACACTTCACTAGAGGCATAATAATTGTCTGATAATCATAAGCAGAAGCCGGGCCAAGCTTCGCTTCCAGTTGCTGCATGCCATTCACATTGTGCATTAACTTTGCATCAAGCTTGTTGAGCTGAGTATAAAAAAAGCACATATAAATGTCATGTGATAGATTAAAAGAAATTTTTCCCTCCTTGAGAAGCACAAAGTTACCAGGTTTCCACACAAACTTCAACGAGCATGCCAAATAAGCATACCTCAACCGATAATTGCTCCCTTTGTCTTTGGATTGCTAGTTCAATACATGTATCAGCTTGATGTGCGTACTCATACGTTCTCCTCTCATCCTTATCATAGTCCAACTCGCTCAAACAAGAAGTTTCACTGGATAGAGTTTCATCATACCCAAACTGAGATATGCTCAAGCCCTGTGATTCCTTGAGAACATTGGAGATGGCATCCAACTCAAGTCTATCGCTTGTATACATCACATCATTCTCTCTTTCAATAAGTTCTTCTTGTCGCTTCCTTAATACAACCTCATAACTTTGGGGAGCTAACTTCATAGCAGGATCCCTTTTCTTAAACTCTTCCACACAAAGGTTCTCTGCGGCCTGCAAAGCCTCCTCATAGCTCAAATGATCACACTTTCTCTCACACAAGCTTTGCAGAAGGTAAACCTCCTTCTCAAGAATCTGAAGGGTTTCCATACCAATCTGAGATTTCTCCTCTTTCCTACACTTCCAGGCAGATAGTTCTTCCTCACACGATGAACCAAAAAAAAGCCAGGAAACAATAGCATCAGCATCAGGGATAGTATCTATACCATCAACAAGAGATGATGCATCAGATATTTTAGAACCAGTTTTTGTATGGAATAGACGACCATCTACAAGAAGCCTGGCAGAATCATAGGCAAGTCTGACTCCATCTAGAGCTTCACCACCATTATCAGTCTGAACTGTGTCACCAGCAGCATCATCCTTCTCACCGTATCTAACTAATCCACATGAATGAGACAAATCCTGCAAGAACTTGAGTACCTTCCTAAGCTGGGGTCCATCCAAGAAACAAATGCAGATGGGTGACTGGTCGAGTTCACTATTCTGCAGCAGTGAACCTGATGATAAACCTTTGATACCTTCCATTGCAAATTGGATCACTTTGTTGAGATGGCTAACAGAGAGGCTCTTATGTTTAATGAACAACCGAAACATTCCTTGAATCCTTTCAAGAAGTTTGGCTCTTTCCAAATCATCAGACAAGGGCCATCTCTGAGATGAACCCGCAAAAACGGTTGAGATATGATTCGCCCTGCTTCCTAAAGTATATCCATTCTCACCATCCATATACTCTCTCTGTTGCGGTGATGAGGAAGAAACTGAGTTATATTTCGAATTCCAGCATTCAGACAAGCATTCCTTATCCTTATTACTCCTGGTATCGGAATCTTCGTCATTGACAGCCAAATGCTCCTTTTCAATTGCATCCTCTAACATTTTCACAGCAGCAGCTGAATTAACGGGCTTCCAGCTCCAATTCAGAAGCATCTCAGTCCACTTGAAATCAACTTCTTGAGGCAGAACAGATTGCAACTTGGGCGAGAGACTGCCTATGTGCTCCCGCATGACATGCTGGACGTGAGTATCAGAATCTGTAAACTTCTCCTTGCAGGAGCAGCAAACCCAGTACTTCCATGTACCATTGGAGCCAACAAAAGCCAAGGCCTCGGAGAGGACATCTGATGCAAGGTTATCCTTTGATGATGATGCATAGTGTTCCTTAAGATCAGCAACCCTCACTGAGAGAAACTCAAATTTCTGGTCAGTACTCATGGAATTCCAATGGGAGCGTGCCTGGTCCATCCTCTCAGCAGATAATGACAGTTTTCTTGAGTTGTTTGACCTGCGACGCTCTCTACTGCCTGAGGATGAAGGCGGCTCACTGCCCCTGGTGTCATCCTCAGCCGAAGCTGGTGAGTTAGACTTGTGCTGGAGTAGGATAGCAGCCGCAACACGCACTTCAATCTCCTTGCGGCGCTCCTCAGGGGTCTTAGTGGCCTTCTTGATCTCATTAGGTCGGCGAGCTGGTATGACAGTGACTTCCATGGGATCCTCCATCAGGCGTCGCATAGGTATCAATCTAATACTCTCCTCGCGTCCAGAGCCGTTGCCTAAGTTCTTCATCCAGGTGGAGAGTGATGCAAGGTTGGACTTCTGAATGAGGGAGCGGAGTTCCTGCTGCACGTGAGCAATCCGAGCCTCAGCAGTGGTGAGCTTCTGCTGGCTTTCTTCCTGAAGGCTCTCCTTGGCTGGATCTACAGGGTCAGCAATCGCCAGCGCACGCTCACACTCCTGGACGACTTCTTCATAGGCGGGACCATCATTGGCAGCCTCGTAGAGAAGGTTCGCATAGAAATGCGCAAACTCAATCGAGTTTGGGGAGAGCTCGACGGAGCGGCGGGATGAGTCGATCGCACTACGCAAGTGCCGCAGCTTGCTGTTAGGGTCATCAAGTAGGGAAGCGACCTTGAATGAGATGGTGCTATGAACGCGGTGGAATAGCGCAGAGGATTCGTGACGCTGGTAAGCGTCCTTCATGAGACGGAGAGCCTTGGTGTGGTTTCCCCGGCGAAGCGCTGTCAGTGCTCGCTCGCACTCCGCCTTCACGGCTGTACAATCCGACGCCGACTCTCCCGGCGGAGCTTCCGCCGGGGGAGGGCGCGAAGGTCGATTGTTAGGGTTTCGTTTACGAACCATAGGAGAATGCCGGGCGGTCGCTTTCCCTCTATCAAAGCCACGACTCCGACTCCGACTCCTCTCTCATCCAAACAAGCGACCTAGCTATCCAGAACAAGAAGGGATGGCGGAGAAAAGATGCGTACCAAAACCAGAGAACGAGAAAGCGTGGACGGCTGCGTCGCCGGATCGTCAGAGACCGGAACGGGTAAATTGAGTTCAGAAGCTCGATAGCTTTTCGATTTTCAGCATAAACTCAGTTCGACGGAAGGATCAATGGTTTGGAGCGAACCGCTCCGGAAAGAGGGCGGTCAAGAAGCGGAGGGAGAAGATGGGCTACATTAGCCTTTAGGAGGTGAGGGACGATTAGCGTTCCACCGTTTTTCTCGCTCATTGAATGATTAGATACTTGTTTAAGGATTTTTAAGCGCCTCATTTTCTCTCTAGCTGATACTTTTTGAGTAAATCTTGTTTCACAATCGGCAATATTAATGACCAAGACATAGTATAATAAACTAATAATTTTTCAGATTATGATGATTTTTAGAATCTATAATTATATATATATATATAAACAAAAAAAATTAGATGGCCAAGTTATAAAAAAGAGTTTTTTATTAAAAATTTGAATCACATATTTATTATTTATTTTTTAAAATTCTAAATAAATTCTTTAAAATTCTTCAAAATATCAAATAAAATGATAGTCCATCAACTCATAGGTTAAAACAATTTTTTTATTTAGAACATTCTTTTAATATAATTAACTAAAAAGAGGATTAAAAAGGAGCAAATATGAAAAAAGTTTTTAAGATATTGTTTGAAAATGTAAATTCATTTTACATTTGCATTGAAATTGCAAAATGATAATGTGCTTTACTAAAAACATTAAATTGTTTTACGTTTTCATTGAAAATGCAATTTTATTTTGCATTTTGATGAAACCCTGTTATTTTTTTGAGGAATTTGATTGTGTTGATTAATCGGATTATATTGCTGCCTTGGACCTCAATTTCGTTTGCCAAGCTCAATGGGGGGTTGTAGGAGTCCTCACTTTGTCTGGGTTCAAGTGATTTGTACCCGAAAAAGGTTTTATGTACAACAATATGTGTTTATACGGCTCTGTGTATCCAAGCGTTGAAACATTATACTGTCTAGTTAGAGGTAGACAGTGCAACGCAACTGCGCTCCAAACCCTTGTGCTATCTGTAATAGCCCAAAATTCTTAACTTATCGAGATATTATCCGCTTTTGCCTAAGAGTCTCACGATTTTGTCATGTTGGTGTAACTTTCCAATAGGTCACCCATCTCAGAATTGCTCCGAGATGAGCATGCTTAACCACGGAGTTTCTTAAATGAAATTCTGACAATTACACCAAAATGCTTCTCGATATTTAAGAGTTTAGCTTCTTTTACTTAAGGGGTTTCACAATCTTCCTCACTTAAATAACTAACGTCCTCATCAATATTCTCATCCTAGGATCGTCAGTATCATTATCCCAGTATCATGTAGCACATTGTCCCATACAGGGTTCAAGAGATGGCTCTCATGACGTAGCACTTTGTCTTGTATGGCACTTAATTCCCATCTTTTGGCTGGTGATTGCTCGGATACCATTTGTAACTGCCCAAAATTCTTAATTTATTGAGATATAGTTCGGTTTGGCCTATAAGCCTCACAATTTTATCACGTTGGTGTAACTTCAAAGCATGTCAACCATCCCAAAATTATTTCGGGATGAGCACGCTTAACTGCGGAGTTTTCTAAATAAAATTTTGACCATTATACAAAAAAGATGCATCGATGTTTAAGAGTTTGGCTTCTTTTACTTAAGGAGTTTCACACTGTCAAGGAGCGTGGCGACGCTTCAGGCCCCGACGTTGTTGCACTGTCAGGGAAACTGGGGGCAAAGAGTTGAGCATCATGGTGCTGCGAGGAGGGTTGGGCAGTTTTTTTCTCGTTTTTCATTAAATGTTACGTTTGTTGGTAGTTTTAATGTTTTTTCCTCTTTGTTTGTTCTATAGAGAACGGTGCTAAAGTGAAGAGAGACAATGAGAGAGGGAGAAAGAAGATAGATTAATACTATTTCTCTCAATTTTTCATAGTGGATTTCTTGGGGTGGTATAGCTTCGTGATTTTTTCCTTGTTTCGAATTTTTACACGTTAAAATCTGATGTTCTTTCTTTTCGTTGCATTTTTTTTTTTCTATTTCTGATTTGTGTATACTGTGTGTTTTACTTCCCCAACAAACCCTAACTATGAGCGCACATATGTTGGTGTGGATAATTTTTATTAACTAGATAAATATTATTAATTAAACAACAAAGATAAATAATATTAATATAGAAAATGATGAATTTAAAACATTATTTATTCCACTTGCAATAAAATGGGAAGTAGCAACTAAGGTTATGTATTATTTATTTTATAGGTAATTATAATTTATCTAAATTTAGAGCTAAATTTCATGAGAATTGAAAAAATAAATAATAGATATCTTATATTAATTTTTTCATTCAATTTTATTAAATTCAAGGATAAGTAATTAATTCTACATTTAAAATTAAACTTTCCCAATTTTTAAATTTTGATTTAAGTTAAACTATTTTTTATTTGTTATAATAAATTATTAAAAATATATTTCATTTTTCGTAAGTTTTTTTAAACTATATAATGATTAAAATTT
This sequence comes from Dendrobium chrysotoxum, assembly GCA_019925795.1. Taxonomy (NCBI): domain Eukaryota; kingdom Viridiplantae; phylum Streptophyta; class Magnoliopsida; order Asparagales; family Orchidaceae; genus Dendrobium; species Dendrobium chrysotoxum. Next base: position 74,297,359 of record CM034300.1, read on the forward strand.
TGAAATAAATTAGATTAATTTGAATGATATTATTAATTTTAGAACTATTTAATAGTTGCAATATATTGTATCATTAATTTGTACTTAAAAGTAATAATAAAAAAGTGAAAAATCTTCAATTTAGCATTTTAAAATTCAAAAAATCATTTTCAAAAAGTATTTATAAATAACATACTCAGCCACTTATTTTTATAATTTATCAATAACTTAGGTTCATTTGTGTAATATCAATTACAGGAGTAAAATATTTAATTACAATAATACTCTTCTGTTGGCTTAGATGGAATTTTTAAGGAGAGTCAGAGTCTAGATTTTATAAATGTTAGCATGTTTTTTACTTTAAGATACTTCAGGTTCATATCTTCATTTATAGTATTTATCACTGTTGAAAATTTTGGTTACATTCGCCCATGACTCATCAAGAGGCTAACACACTTGTACAAATAGTTAAATTATCAACAATGCACTTACAATTATAGATAGTTGTGTGTTTGCACCTCTTATAGGTTTGGTCATTAGAGTGATTACATGTTTGAAGGCAAACTCTTTGTGTTCCTTTTCAAAGTTTATAATTGGAAAAGCACTTGGATTCAAGAACATATTTAAAGAAATTTCATGCTTATTATGTATTTTTTTAATATTAGTGATATGTCACCAAAAATTGTCTTGATTTAGCATAAATCTTGATGCAAATTTGAATTAGAAACTTCCAGAAATAAAATCGGGACCATCTAACTTATAGTCAAATTGAAATATAAATGGCCTCACATTCTTCATGAGTGGGGGACTTCTGCCCACCGACCATCGTTGGACTTCTGCCCTTTCATAGGCTGCCTCTGTATCTCTTCCCGACAACCAGAAGTTATTGGTCTTCCGTTCGTTCTTCGATTATGGCCAGTACTCTTCCTGGATGCTATCAATGTCGGATCTCCTCCTAAATATCATCACCTGCCGACTACGATGTTTTTGACCTCTGTTGCCCACCAACTATGGTCTCTCCGACCAACATCTCTAGACTATGGTCTCCCCAATTATTGTCACCTGATTATAGTCCTTCCAACCATCATTACCTGATTACAATATTTCTGACCTTCGTCGCCAATCGATTATTGCCCTTCTGACCACTGTCACCCGACTACGGTCTTTCTGACCTCCATAGCAGCCTACTATAGTCTTTCTAACCACCGTCACTAACTACGTTCTTTCCGATCTTCGCCGCCCTCCAACTACGGTCCTTCTGACAACCATTGCCTGACTACGATCTTTCTGACCTTCGTCGCCCGCCGACTATAGTATCTCTGACCAACATATTCTGATTACGGTCCTTCCAACCAGCATCACTCGACTATAATCTTTTTAACATCTGTCGCCCACCGACTACGATCTCTTTGATCAACATCTCCAAATTACGATCTCCCCAACCACAATCGCCCGACTACGGTCTTTCTTACCACTGTTACCCGCCTAATATCTTTTCGACATCCATCGCCCTCTGACTACTATCCTTCTAACCAGCGTCGCGCGACTATGATCTTTTCGACCACCATCGCCCGACTACTATCTTTCTGACCTTCGTCGCCCCACTACGGCCTTTTCAACCACCATCGCCCAACTACAATCTTTCTTACTAGATTGCTCTTCGATTATGATTTTGAAGACCAAATGAACATGTCAACATCGATTCTTCCAACTCCCATCATATAATGCACTTTATATTATGTATATTGGCTACATCGAGTTAAGGCCTTCCCCTATGAAAGGGCCTCATTTGTAATAAACTGCAAACACTATTAGATTCATTTCAACTAGGCAAGGCCACATGATTTTTCCTCTTTTTCAAAGGTTTTCACATAAAAATTTTGGAGCATCTTATGAATGTTGCACCTGTATCTCTTATATATTTGTGTGCTAGATCTTCACACAAAGCTAAGACTCTAAACTCTACATCTCTTTATCACCGTGAATATTTCAGGACGTAATAATTTGGCGCATGTTTACAAACTTTGTTGAAAAGTGCAAACCAATTGTAATTATAATTTCTTTGAAAAATTTTGAACCAAATATTTTTTTATTTCTTTTTATTTTATAACTAAACTCATCATTATGAATGATATATCACCTTGAGTGGTTAAAATATCATTTCCTAATGGATTCAGATTATGAAACTATAAATTTCATCATGACCATCATAATCAAATTTAAGAAGGAACTACATCTGACCTTGAAGGCTCAAAATGATGTTTGATCCAGTATTTAGCCACCATAATCAAGATGTGTTGTCATTAATTTCATACTCAAATACATGTTGATAAATGATATATCTCTCTGGGAAAAGAAAATAGCACTTATTATCCATAATTTGAATAAGGCGATAATGATCGCCTTTAATATTAATTTTCCAAAAAAAGTAATTTCTCTTTCCCATTCTATTTAGGAGCTAAATAGAATGTAATTTGATTAATTATGGGGTCTTGAATCTCCTACAAAGGCAAGTTTTTATAGTTAATTACATCATAGGGATTTTGAGTTTCCTATGAGTATTCTCGATTAAAATAATGGTAGAAATTTTATTTAAATTTTTTAAGTAGTGATATGAAAGGAGTGGGGTTAGAATTTTAATAGAGAATTGATCAAATTTGAGTAGTTATTTTAAGAGACCAAGGGATGAGAAGTAAGAGATGTTTTGGAATTCTGAAACAATTCAGAAACATTCCATTCTATCCTATGTGTTGGACTTTAAATTTTGGATCAGGAAAAATTTAAGTTTGAGTAGTTATTTTATTAGGATGTTGGGACTAGATTTTCGATATTAAGGACTTATAATTTTGGGTTCGCCCCGGATCCTAAGTTTAATGTTGGCACTAAACGATAGTGACTCGAACCTAATTAATGAAATACAAATTTGGGCTTACCTTGACCTGGATTGGAGTGCAAGCTAAACCACTTAGGCTCTTTAAAATAGGAGTCTTATCTTTAAGAAAGATGGGTAGGCTATTATTTAAGTTTTTTTAGAAATTAGGGCCAACATCTATAAAAGGTCATAATTGACTCATTTACTTGTGTAGGATGATTATGGCCGAATGCAAGTAAAATTTTAATTAATTAATAAGTTTCTAATATATGCATGTGGATTGACTCAGAATATAGAAATTATATATGATGAACTTTAAAAATTTAAGCTTAAAAAATAGATTTTTTTCTAGAGATACATAACATCCCCTAGATAGAGCTACACCCTAATAGGCTAGGTGGTCTACCATAATCCGCAATTGAGGAGGTGTCAATAAGATGAAAACACCCAAGCATTTCTAGGCTTACTACTTAAAAGCATTTATCTTTCTATGTGAGCCTAAAAAATTTATTTAATTATAAGTAGAAATTTTTCTTCATTTACCTTAAAAGCCTAACTGTGCTTTTAAGCTCAAATAAATTTCACATGCATGAAAGAAACCTAAAAAATTAGGCAAATTCTAAAGAAGAAATAATGTAAACACATTATTAATTATATCATATCAAATAAATATAAAGTTCATGTGGCAAGTGTCACTTAATATAACTAAAGATCTACAGAAATTAAAAGTGGTCAGGCACCACTAACAACAACCTGGATTCTAATGCTATAAAATAGCACAAGTATTTTTTTTTTAAATGGGATATTTTTATCTTCACTTCTTTAACTCCTTTCTTTATACTTCTTGGATATGTTGGGTCCAGATATCCACATGAAAAGAACTCCTCCACGAGGGAGTATCTCTTTCCTCTTTAGATTCCAAGTCATCCAAAATTTGAATTCAAAATGGAAGGAACCTCTTCCCAAAGGAATGTTTTATTCCTCTTTAGATTCTAAATTGGATGTTAAACATCTTATTTTAAATAACTTTCACAACTCTTTAAAATTTAAATTTACATATGGAAAAATAAATAACTTTAATATAACATGCACATTATCCTAAGTAGTTCATACGTAAAATCATCCAAATCACAAACATTTATAATTTTATTATTCACACTTGAGCACATCACAATCACTTGGCCGTGCATTTAAATTTTAAAATGGGTTTGGCAATTTCAGCACCTTCAAAAAATTTAGTTAATTAAATTTTAATTAGCCCCCTTTTTATAGCCCTACACAAGCATGATCACCTGCAGAATATTCTATTAGCATCCATATCGTTCTTAACCTAGGAGAAATGTAGCGCCCGTCACATTAATTCATAGATAAAATAATAAAATCATCACATTATTGGGCATCACATATCACATCAATCATAGCAATCAACATGCAAGAAAAATTGCATAAAATTTATAAAAAATCTACATCACACAGAAAGAAAGTATAAAGGAACATCAGCCTAGCCTAAAACTAGAGTTTATTGTCCTAACAAATTATTTATAGTATGTGTATCAAGCTGTGTGGCTTGGATGTGTCCTAAATGAATTATTATTTGAAGTTTTCTAATACTTTTCCTTGTTTATTATTTGGCTAAGGGAATTTTAATTTGATAAGTATTAGTACCTTAATGTTAATTTTAGGATAGATTTATAGGTTGATGGCAACTACCTTTGTTTACACCAGTGTCGTGAGATTTATTTCATCCTCCTTGAAGTTAACTTAATAGCCTCGTAGGCCCGGATTACCTAGTAGTAATCAATGCTAATTAATTAAGATTTTTTTTTGGGTTTAAGTTAATGGATAGTGATTTCAAATAGTTCGTTACTGATTTGAATGATTATATTAATATTTTGTTAGAATTTAGTTAATTTTTGAATTTTTATTTTTTTAGAATATTTTAATATGTTAATTAAAGGGTCCATTTTATGACTTTTTTATTTATAATATTTTTTTTATTTTTCTTATTTTTTATAAATACTAGATGGAGGCAATGGAGTTACCTAAAGAATTATAAAAATGATTTAGGGTTCTATCAATCCCTATACAATGCTTAAATTTTCTTTGATATAAAATTATAAGAAATTTACTTAATATATGTAAATATATGTGTTGAATCAAGTAATATAGCAATAGAGTAAAGTATTGATCCAATGAGGAAGAATGTTTACTTGCAAATACTAGTATTGCCGAATATAATTACAATAATTATCTTACTCAATAAAAATATATTTTGGTAGAGATTCAATCACTTAATTTTAAATAAAAAAATAAATGAAACATAATTTTGGATCAAATGTTTGGGATTAATGGAATATAAATATAATATGTTTCCTAATAATTTTCTTTTATATCGGTACTATTCAGAGCATATGCATTACTGACCACTCAGTTGAGCATGAAGAGATAAAAGACAGATTAAATCTTCCAACCTTAGTACCACTCTAAACTTACATAGTCTATCACCCTATGAAAATCTTAGAAGATTAAGTAAAATATGTACTATTAAAACCCCCTAATTATAATTCATCTCTATAAAATTGATATATGGCAAGCACTATATCTATGTTTGCATCATGTCAATCCAATATATTTAGTTATACCTGTTTTTCTATTCTTAAGCTACCTGATATTAACTATACAAACAATCATTATGTGCGTTAAATGAAGACTTGATATATTAAAAATATCATTAAATTATTGATGATAAGAATTCATTAGTACTCCATATTCCATTTACCCCATAAATTTAAAATTAGAGAATTTAGCTAGACATGAAAAATAAGTGAACCAAAATCATTTTTATAAAGGGAAATTTACATACATACCACTATATTTCTAGCCATTTACATATCTAACACCTCAAAGTTTAATATTACTTTTATACCACTGAGAACTCATACTTTACATTACTTCTACCACTCCATTTAGGTCGGACCACACGGCATTTTTCTCCCATCTTGTTTTGGCATGAATCTAAGAGGAAGTTAGGGCGCAAGTGGTCGGGGATTCGGAGATCGTGAGAGGGGAGGAAGGTGAAGTCTGTAGCTTGCTTTTGAGATCGCGAGAAGGTATGTTGTCTGTGCCCTTAGACTTTTTTAGGACTTTTTTTGTTCAAAGCAGGGAAGCATTTTTTTTTTAAATTTAAGAACTGTTTTGAAAATGCACACATACTTGAAGTACAAGGTATTGAATGATGCGCTTAGACTTAGCTTTACTTGCTTGTTTGCTTCCCTGCTTTCTAAGCTTCCTTAAAACCTGTCGGACTTGTTTGCTTCCCTGCTTTCCCAGCTATAAATCTGATTCAGGTTTTGTGAAGGTTAAAACTTGCTCTGAATTAGATTTTTTTATAAATCAAGATTTTATATTAGTACAAACTTTGCTCTTTTCAATTAATTCAGAGCTTTATGTAAATCTAATGCATAAATATAATCAATTATGATTACTAATTGCATATGTATAAATCTAATATTATGCTTTTATTTAGGTTTTGTAAAGGTTTTAATGAGTTCTTCGAATTCATCCGTTATGAAAAATCGGCCATAACATTCCAAGGTTCACTGCAATTACCACCTAAAATGTGTCGTGTTTACCTGCCATCGAGGACCTAATAGTGGAAGATAGTTTTATAGGTGCGTTTATAATCAAACTGAGGATGATTGCAGGTTCTTTAAATGGCTAGATGAGGAAGAACAAAAAGAGCCAGCTTATGTGACACAGTACGAATTTAAGGCATGTGATGCAAGGAATTCTAAGAAGCTCGACTTGATTGTTCTTCTGATGAAAGTTTTTGTAGTGATGGTTTTTATCGACATTGTAGTCCGAGTTTATTTTGGCTCATGCTATGTTGTGTTGGAGCATATGTTGTGTTAATTCTTACATGGTTTTGTGGAATGCCAAGAACAATATGATATTTTTTGGAGAAATGATATATTTTATCCTTCTATTGTATGAAATAAAAATCTATAATTATTTTGTGGAATGCCAAGAAAAATATTTGGGGCAATGGAGTAATTGTTTTTTTTTTCTTTCTTGTGTTATAAATGTAAGCAAGTTTTAAGGAATAAATATATTCAATGGGTGAGAAGCTCCAACTTTAAAGAGCATGTAAGCAGCTTTACGGAATAAGCAGGTTTTAAGGAATACCTAAGTTGCTAATGCTCTAGATTGCTAAAACACTATCCAATATAAACTTTCATCACATCTTGAACTACTTGCCACAGATCTTTATCAGGTAATGTAGCTATAGCTCCCTCGTACGCCAGTCTGTACCTAAAACATATAGGACGAAGTGTTAATCATGCCATGAAAATGCAAGGAATTCAATATAACTTTAAATATGATAAAGTTACCTATAAATAAAATATCAATCATGAACATATGTATGACATAGTGGATGCTCCTTCATCCCAATGAAGGCTATAGCGTGAATGCAAGGAAGTTTTGTTAACTGCCAAATTTGACATGTGCATTCTTTAGATTCAACATCAATAATATGTCTTGAATGCATAGATTCTATCTCAGCCTTGGAAATAGTTGATTGATGAACTAACATATGTTCTTTTCTTGTAGTAATTTCTCTTATGTATTCTTATGCTTAAGGAACTAATTCACGTTGCCATGTTATGCTCATCATCTTACGCATCGCCCTTTGCTCCATAAGTTTACCATGGATTATGTCAATTAAGTGAACAACTGGTTTATTTCGAGCATCTAAAATCCATGCATTGAATGATTCGGCGAAGTTATTGGTATTAGTAACATGGTATATCCCTAAAATAAACTGGCTTCATGACCACTTATAAGGTAAGTTTGTAAGGTACACATAGATAGTTGGGCTCAAAACACTCAGTTCAGCAAGCTTGTCATTATACTCTAGGCTAGTATATGCATTAGTAGCTGCCCAAACCAATCCTTGGAGTTTATGACCATCTTTGCAATGAAATTTTTTTTCTTCAAATTCTTTCATAAAGGACGAATACACTCTATGCTCAGCTCCAGGGTAAACTTCTCTAATGGCATCACCCAAACTTTTTTCCATATCTGAAATAAACGAAAGAGGCTCTATGTGAGGGCCAATACTCTCTGCCAAGTTTTGAATGAACCATAACCATGTCTGTTTAGATTTAGTCTCAACGACGGCAAATCCTAATGGTAATAAATCATTATTATCGTCAAATGAGGTAGCTGATAAAAGCATACCTAAGTGCTTTGATTTGAGGTGACATGCAGCCAAACTGATAAGAGGTCTACAACCAATTAAGAATCTATCTTCATAAACCTTAAAGCAAACATAAAATCTCCAAAATGAATGGTCAAGGCTGTCATAAGTGTATGTGATATGCGAACCTGGATTTCTACTAATCAATTCAGCATATAGTGTTGGAACCCATTTATAATTTTCATCTATAGAGCCAAATATATTGTCACGAGCATGCTCCCTAGATCTCCACGGCTTCATGTAAGGTAATGAAAGATCATAATCTTTCTCTAAATTATTGTTGATGCCTTTTGGAGGAATGTTAGGATTTCTCTTGACTATCTCTTCAATCTCATTAACAACCCATGCAGTTGTGGCTAGTTTATTCCCAACTCAATTGATCCTAGGACAATTGTGAACATCATAAACTCTCCTAATTTCAAAAGTTTGAGTGTCTTCACACGAAGAAGCTCAAATTCTCCATTCACAACCTTCATAAAAACATGTAGCAATGGCACATTTCTTGTCACTTGCCTTTATCCTGATTCCAAAATTCTCCCTGATGGCAACCGATCGTAGAGCACGCTTGAAATGTTTTGCGTCAGGAAAGAAGGTGCCAACAGCTATATCTTTATAAGATAAATTTGGAGCAATTAAAATACCCTCATTATGGTTAAAAGAACATTCAACCATCTACTCGGAAGTCACCACTTCCCTAAGATTGGAAATTGATTCATGTCCTTCAACTTCTTATACTGAAATTACTATCTCACCACGTAAATTATCGTTGGATGCTTTTATCAACTCAGCCACCTGAACGTCATAAATTATATCTTTGTATTCCTTCAGTGATGTACCATATATATAATAATACATATTATATGGATGCCCCTTAAGCCATGGACATATTCTAGCAACCTCGCCTCTAAGCGCATAAATAGTCAGTTGACCTTTCTCAAATTTAACACTCCTTTGTTTGCCACTGTCATACCTCTTTCTATGTTGCTCATTGGTTTGAACCCATTTTCCTCCATATTTAAAAACAATAAAAACATACTCTATCGGCTTGGAACACATCTTCACTACTCCGAAATCCGAATTGAAGCACGATTTCTTTCTAATATCTGTTTTAAACAATCTACTTCATTATATTCAAATAATAAATAACATAACAGAAATTTACTTTCTTCTTACACTAAATATGCCCTTTAATTGGATATTTTAAAAAGCATAAAAAGCATAAATATATAAATGTAGCAGAAACAGAATATGGGTTATTTTGTTATTTTGTTAAAATGACCACTATACTTCTATTATTTTGTTGGCTTATAGCTGGAGCCTGGAGCTTACAAGAAACGAAATTGGTTTGTTGGCTTATAAGCTGGAAAAACTCTGTATACAACCTATATATTAAGTGTAAGAAGAAAAAGGGTATTGCAATTGACTCTGTATATTACCCCAGAAAATAAACTCTGCATATTACCTATGGCCCCGGCCAGAGTTTGCGAGCAGAACTAGTGACGCTAACAGCGAGTTGAGTTATTCGTGAGCAGCGAGCAAAGTTATTCGCGAGAAGCGAGCAAAGTTATTCGCGAGCAGAGGTATTCCCGATCGACTGTATTCTCAAGCATAGGTATTCCTGAGAAATTATATTCACAAGTAGAGGTATTCGTGAGTCGCGAATGGGAAAATTTGATGGGAAGATATACGTCATGAGGTCCGACTTAAACGGAGTGGTAAAAGTGATGTAAAGTATGAGTTCTTAGTGGTATAAGAGCAATATTAAACTTTGAGGTGTTAGATATGTAAATGATTAGAAATATAGTGGTATGTATGTAAATTTCCCTTTTATTAATTGCACAAAGAAAAAAAGTACAGATGAAAAGATACTACCGGATGGGTTCAATGATCTCCTCTACACGCCTCATTGAACTTATAGAATTGCTTCCACAAATATGGGCCAAACACTCTTATGAAGTGGATCTAGTCCTCCCTGAATTCTCTTAATTATCTCTTCTAAGAAAATTACAGAGAATCACTATAAAGACTAAAATTAATTAAGTGACTGAACTCTCTTACTAACATTACAAATAGACTATTTATAGAAAAATATAAAAAATGGACTCTGGCGTTACGGTGCTCTAGACACTTGTGTCACAGCGCCAATAAATAAACTAACATCGAAGTGCTAAAGAAATTCCTCCTTCGCAGTGCTTGCTGATGTGGACCCGCTATTTAAAGAATAGACGCATCGCTTTACTGGTAGATATTATCATATTTGGTTATAACTATAGCATTGCGGCGCTGCTGATGGTTGAGCGTTGTGGCATCCACATGGAACTCCCCTCAGCTTGGCAGCACTAAAAATTGGAGTCGCAGAGCTGTGCAGACAGAGATTAAGCTTTGTTGTGCTGACTCATATGACGTCACGGCGCTATCAAACAGAGATTGGATGCCGCCATATCCATATTGGGCACTCCGACGATGTCAATAATGGTATAATGGCTATATAATGTATGATGCTGCGACATTGTATGATACTTGTAATTTCATGTATATTTTCTGCATAATATAACTAAAATAATACAATTTCAGTGACAATTTAACATATAAAACATAACATTATTTATACTTATCACATATCTAAACTTATAATGAATACTGGGAATGCCTAAAATGCTAAAAAAAATTTCACCAAAATTTGAGTTTAGTTCGACCACTAAATTATGAAAAATGTAATAAAATTAAATTTCAAATAAATATAAATTTCTTTCAATTCATCAAACAAAACTCATTAAAATTAATTTTATAATATTCTAGATCTCAAGACCTTTCCAGTGACACTAAAATTGTTCAATTTGTTGAAAATTTGAATTTTCTGTGAATTTTAGAAGTTTTGAGCATTAAAAAGATTTTTTTTTTCATTTATTAAATATACATTGCCATCATTACCAATCATTGGAAATGATTGATGTACGGCAGCTCAGCATAATGGCATAGGGACACGTGTCACACCGTTAGGTGTGACTTATCCACATTGGATCATGGATCCGATTGCTGAGGTCAAAGCGCGTGGGGTGGGCGGCCTGGATGCGGCCACATCACTTGTGTGCAGTTCTGATCGATGAGGGTTTGAAACCCAGGAAACCACATAGAATTAAGAGGGTGATGTTGCTAATCTTGGGCCATCTGATCGCACTGAACATGCGATCGGATGGCTCTGATCAGCTGACTTGATTTTAATTCAAAACGAACAAAAAATTTATTTGCTCGTAACTTTTAAAATACTCATTCAAATCTCATGAAATTTGAAATATAAGCTTATGGTAACATACATTTTCAATGTCTGGAGCTTGGTGGCTCTATGCATTAGAAATTTTGAGCTATTTTAAAATGATTTTCTAACTAAAAGTTAAGATTTTTTACCAACCAGTTGATGGATTTTTTATTTCTTGGGCTCTTTTTTCTCCTAAGAGTGTCCTCTCCAACTTTGCTGAAGACTCTAAAGCTTGGCTGTGGTTGGATCAAAAGTTATCTTCCAAACTCTACTTTCTCTCTTTATCTCCCTCTCTTCACCAAAATGGTTTTAGGAAGCCAAGAAATGGTGGAATAAAGCTTGGGAGAAGTAGCAAAAGCTCCGAAGAGGCTTAGGGAAGAGGCTTAGGGAAGGAGGGTTTTTGGCTGTAGGTAGCTTGGAGAAATATATTTTTGCGTGTCAGGGCTTTGAGAGGCTAGGGCATGAATGGAGGGCCAAGATGGGTTTGGTTGGTTGCTTAGATGGCGGCCACTTGTCCAAAGTAGTTGGGAGCCAGGAGGAAGGCTGCATGCTTGAAAGGGAGCTGTTTGGGTTCATGTGAGGGAGGGGATCACACTTTTTCCGTCATTTGGTTAGACCATTATTTAAGCATGTGTTAAGGGACTGCTTAGAAATAATTTGGGATAGATTATGGTTACTTTGAGCAGAATATGCTGGAAGGTTTGGATGGAAATGAGATGGATGAGGTGGCTTTGTTATTTTGACCCATTTTCACTCATTCAGGCTCCTTTTTCCTTGTTGACTGAGTTGATCAGTCAACATGTGATGAGGTGGAAACCAGTCAACATGTGATGAGGTGGATTTCAAGGGAGTGTAGCTTTGATGTTAGAAATCAATAGCTAAGTATTTGAAACCATAATGTGAGTATTTGAGTGAATAACCATGTTTATGTGAGGGGTTTGGCCATGCGTGGAAATTTGACCAAGTCAAATTAATATTAACTTGACTTAGGAGAATATTTGACATGCTTGGAATATTTAATTGAATTATTTTGAGTGGTCAATTTGGTTTGAAATTGCTTGAAGCATTGAATTTGACTTTTGTTGGGTGTATGGTCGATTTGATCAATCATGATTGACTTGGTCAACTAGGTCAAACCAGGGTTTAAGGTTGGGCCCAACAAATCTAAAATAATATTTTGGACCCAAAGGAGGTGATCCCATGTAATGGTGATGTCTTCTTGCATAAAATTCATGTTTGGGCTCTTAATGGGCATTTTGGTCAACCATAGTTGACTTGATCAACATGGTTAAAAAATCAAGGTTTGAGTTAAATGCACTAATAATGATGCCTATGATGCATTAGAAGATGTTCCATAACTTAGTTTAATTAAGCCATATTAAAGTTTATAGAAAACTTCAATTTTCCTTTTAAGGGGCATTTTGGTCAAGTGGGTCATGATCAACTCTGGGTCAACCAGGGTCCACCAAAGTACCATTTTATATTTAATATGTCATAATAAGGGCTATGGACGTGTTCAAGGGTTTTGGGCAAGGTTCCAAGATTAAATTTCATAAGATGCAAGGTCCAATGACATAGGCTATAAATATTTAAAAGTTTTATAGCCTTTAGATTTCAATTAATTTTTTGGGGTTAGAGGCCTTAAATTGACCTTAAATTTGGAGGGTTGATCCTAAAGATATTTATAACTAAAATGCAACTGATGGATCATGAATTAGAGGTCATTTGGCTTGGTTTTGAGGTGACTGAAAAAATCAATCAAAGAGGGTTATGGGACATAGGCTTTTGGCCTTAATTTTTTGTTTTAGATTTTGAATTTGATCTTGATTTTAAGTTTGGTTTTGAATGATGAGCCTCATCGTAAGATGAGGTCAATAGTGCCATCTGTGGGAAATGTCATTCCTAGTTGGGGGTAACTTTTGCTCCAATCTCGAAATGTCATTCATGTTAACGTCCTGACATTAGTCATTGATGTATCAATTTCATGAGAATCAGATGTGGACTGGGGGGCAACCTTGACTACAACCGTGGCCAATAAAATTCTTCCAATGCTTTCAACATCCAAGACAACATCTTGAAAAACCATTTTTTTTATAATTCTTTTAGCAAATATAATGATGCTTCCAATAAATTACAAACTTTATACAAATTCCTAACTAAACTTCTACTCCTTAGACAATATCTTAATATTGACATCAAAAAGACAGCAACGATCTAAAGATAAACCATTCTTTACGTTTGATTTGAGATATACACGGCATTCACCCCCTCCCAGTCAATGCATAATTTATCTCATGGGGATTCAATTCGACCTCTTCCACACATGTTAACATCATCGAGCAATGCTATATCTAAATGAATATTTTAAATGATTAATATATAAGGAACAAAATTAAATATATTTGAAAAGAGAAGTTTTGAGTCAAACAAAGATAGAAAGCAATTCAGAGAGTAAAATAATTCATATGTTTTTCATTTGAGGCTGTATGTGCTCCCGCTCAACTAGTGAATCCTATATGTTGGCTTTAATGTAGTTATATAGTGTAGTTACATAAATAATGTACATATTAAACTAGGTGCAGCAAGTTTAGTGGATAAGTACAACTTTTAGTTAATGACACTCATAAGAACTTCATATGAGCTTTGAATTATTGTGAAGTACCCATAACAAACTCTTCTAACAAAATAAGAGAATAAAAGCTCTAATAAATCTAATTCAGCTCAGATAAATCAAGTTTTATAGATTGATTTAGGCTTCGTTTGGGACGACTTTTTTTTTGCTTCTTAAAATAGAGTTTTAGTACAAAAATTTTAATATTTGTAATTCTATTTTAAGAAACAATAAAAAAGTTGATTCGAACGAAGCCTTAGAGTATTCAAACTTTAGTCTTAAACTTCGTTTGAGACGACTTTCTTACTGCTTCTTAAAGCAGTTTTCTAATACAAAAATTAAAATTTTTGTATACTAAAAAATTACTTTAAGAAACAGTAAGAAAGACGTCCTATATGAAACTTTAATGTTATTTGACTTGTACTTTTTTCAAACATATTATTTCTTGTTAATATAAAAGAATTCAAAGAATTTTTGAATTTATTAGATCACACTTTTAAAAAAATCCACTCCTTGTTATGCTCTAAAAAATAAATATACGACTTTCAACTACATTACCCCATTTTGAATGCTATACAATCCGATCCGTTTTCATCTCCTAAATGTCTGCATCTCTGCCGTTCTTTCCGATTGAGAACCCGCGTGTACGGCTCCGATAGCCGTTTCAAAAACATACCTGTACCCTTTCCATCACCATCCGTGTATAATCAAACGGTTGAAATTTCGTTTCACCGCTTCCCTTAACGCCGGGGCTCACGTGAAACGATCTCACTGCAATATCTCGGCTTTGGCGGGGTCCCCACCCCATCCTTCATCAATCAAAAAGATCCTCCGCCGTTCCTTTTCCTCAAGCGAAACCAGCGGCCGTGATCGCATCATCACCGTTCGGCACTAGGGTTTCGGCCGTTCGCATCACCGTCGTCTTCTTGAACCGCTGGAATCGACGATGTCAGCCCCTTTCGGAGCCGATCTTCCGAACCATGGAGGTGACGCTCGTGCTCAGATGGACGAAGGCACGCCGGCCGATCAGGAGGGGGAGCAGGAGGCAGCTGATGCTGCGATGCAGCTCGTGAGCTCTAACCCGAACCAGCTCACGCTGTTGTTTCAGGGGGAGGTCTATGTTTTCGACTCGGTGACGCCCGAGAAGGTACCGTTTTGCGAAGATTTCTGTTGGTGATTGGACGCGGTTACTTTTGTTGTTTGAATATTGGGATTGAGGACGATAGGACTGGGGAACTACCAGTTTACTATATAGAGTTATTCATTTTTTGATCCTTTTGCTATAAGGTGATTTCGAGAAGAGTTGTTGGAAATATCATTTCGAGAATAGTTGTAGTTAGCGTATAAGGGTACTGCCATGTTATTTGAAAGGTCTTTAAAACATACGGTTATATTTGTTGTGTTCAGGGTAGCACACATTATTGATATTTACCGACACTTGGTGTATCCTTTGTTAATTTTGGTGTAAATTCTTTATCTTGGATGTCAACTAAGTTGGATTTTTAGAAGAGAATATCTTCTAGGTTTATAATTGTAATTTACACCCAAGCGCTAGTCATGTAGTTTATTTTAATCATGGCCAATATTACATTAGGGCAAGGCAATATCGGAAAATCCGCTAGCTTTTCCACAAGATTTCTATCCAGATTTGAAAATCTCTTGTTTGAGTTGGAAGCATGATTCATTTGTATTTATTTTTTTCTTATCTAGTTCAGGAAGAGGGAAATAGGATGTTAGTGCAATGATGTTTGGGTTAATAAATGTAATGAGTATATTTGGATTAGATTAACAGGTTTTTTTGAGTCTTTGTAGTTTATAGGTAAGTAATAGGTTTCTGGAATTAATAACTAGTTTATGACTCTTAGGTGCCACGTATTTCTCTAAAAAATCTCCATTGTGAGGAATTATGATGAATGAAGTAAGGTGAGCCTCTCTTCTCTGAGTTCCCTCAACCAATTTCTAGAGTTGTTAGCATCCTAGAATCTGCCATTTATCCCTTACGTAGCAATGCATGTGTATCGATGGTGGTCATTTTGGGACTTGACCTCATTGCGATAAATATTAGACTCGAGGATTTTTGGAACTCCAGAATTTAATGGGGAAGAAGGGATCACAAAACACAAAGTGGAGCTATTTCATTTGATTTATTATTTTTCCTAATACTCCCAACAAATAGGATTTATAGAATTACAAGGACTCTTAAAGATTCATCAGCTACCTATTAACTCCTAACACCGCTCAAAATATCTATTATTATTATGTAAGTACCCTTCCTAACCCTTTAATTACCTAACACTTCAAATCGAACTTGCCTCAAAGTTGATCACGTCACCAAAAGAACTACACGATGGAGAGAAAATCTAGGTGGACATAGAGGTTTTAGCACAATATTTGAGCTTGGAAAGTGGGATTTGGCAAACCATGGTGCTAAATGGTTTGTTATGACATATATTGATGGAGGAGGAGTAAGTGGCAGACGGATTTAGATATCAGAAGCTGAGAAAGTTGGAGATTTGGGTTGCAAGATGACAAAGGCATTTGTTGTGGAAGGATGTTGACCGATGGAGAGAGAGACGAGTCGGTTTTGTAGTGTTTTTATTTTTTTTTACGAGATACATTCATTCAATATCTGGGTTTGATGTAATCAATTATTTACATTTTATGATTTTTTTTTTTTAACGCTGTGTATTTTATTTTGTATTGCCCTATGATGGAAAACAATTCATGATCATGTTGGGTTCGGTGCTCTCAGGTTGGTTCACACCATTGTCCTTCCACTTGTATTGATCTTGCTTCCTTACTCGTTGGTGGATGGTTGAGTATTCCAATAAGGAATGTTTTTCCTTATTGGGCTTGACCCATTTCTCCCCTTAGGTTGGTGGCTGCTTGGATTCTTCCCCTTGCTTTATGTTCGGTTTCCTTGCTGGTTGTTCGGTTTCCCTAGTGGCTGTTCAGTTTCCCTTGTTGGCTATTCGGTTTTCCCTTGCCGATTTCAGTGCAGGAGGCTGTGGCTCCTCGTTTAATG
Organism: Dendrobium chrysotoxum; assembly: GCA_019925795.1. Classification (NCBI taxonomy): domain Eukaryota; kingdom Viridiplantae; phylum Streptophyta; class Magnoliopsida; order Asparagales; family Orchidaceae; genus Dendrobium; species Dendrobium chrysotoxum. The sequence continues at coordinate 74,314,362 of CM034300.1, forward strand.
AGCTGATTTGGATGATTCTTATTGGTTGTATTGTAGGCACATTTATGTGAGCAAATAAATGCTCCTATATATAGTGGCCGATTCTCTATTGGGGGAGTTTTTTTGAAGAAAAAAAATTAAACCTGTGGGTTACTTCTTAGCTTGCGAGGCGGTCATCTCCCTAATCTCTATACTTCTTCTCGGGGTTCTTTCTATTTCTTCCCTTCCACCAGTATCTTTTTTTTCTAAATATTGTGAGTTGTGTGGTGGTGTTGTGCCCTGTTCTGTTGGTATTTGCCTGAGGAGTGCATGCTTATGCTGGATCAAAATTTCAGTGGTGGATCACTGGTTAGATCTTTCCTTTGAGTACCTTTCCCTGGTTTTGTGAGTTGCATGTGAGGTGACCAGTTGTGGTTGTTCTGAGGTTTTTATAGTTTGTGTTTTTATATTTTCTTTCTTGCGAGTTTTCCTAATCATTTTCTCATGTTTCCTACTAAGTTTCTTTCTGTTGTGTTCTTATCATATCTACTTATTTAGGGACTAGAAATTTATCAATAAATTCTTGATGCATGTAATATAATCTTCCTTTAACTGTGTCATGATTGTTTTGGCGCCCTTAAGAAAGGCAGACTTTCAATTGTCACTGTACTTTCAAGTGATGCTCAGCCAGTGCTTTGAGAATCTAGCTGAATTTCTGTTCTAATCATTCTTTTATTCTTAATTACAATCTATTGTGCTCCAGGTGCAAGCTGTATTGTTATTATTGGGAGGGTGTGAAGTGCCTACTGGTATATCTGGCTCAGCATTAGCATGCAATCAAGATGACAGGGTATGCTCAAGAGTTTAAATGCACCATCAGGTTACAAACTTGAATTTTTGTTGATGGTTTTCTTTTTGTTTATAAATAGGGAATGGATGATATACTACGACGCACTAATATTCCAGCAAAACGGTTAGCTTCTCTTATCAGGTTCCGTGAAAAGCGGAAGGAACGATGCTTTGACAAGAAAATTCGTTATGATGTTAGAAAAGAGGTTGCTCTCAGGTATGTCAGGTTTTATGTTTGTCATTGAAGTCCTTAGTTTTTCTAATTTCCTAGCTACTGAAAATCGGAGTTGTAAACATAACATTTTGGATAATTTAATCCATGATCATTTTGTGAATTTCGGACCTTTGTCTAGAGAACCATCTAGGTTCTGCTTTAGTGGTGAATACAATTGAAGGGATATTACTACATTACCATTGTCTATCTATTTAAGGATGTAATTTGTATCATCAGAAGTGCCATTGGATGCTCTAAATAGTATGTCAATATGTTTTATCTTGTAAAAATTATGTTACTTCATCACTATGAGTGCTATAATCTGTTGATGTTATTATATAAAGGTTGTGTCATATTTTCTTAGTGACAACTTTTTTTTTGTTGAATCTCCACTTGTTCATAAGTGATCTCATTTCCATTCAAAAGGAATGGGATTTTCTGATAAAATCTTGTGTTAAAACCTATCAATTGGAGCAATTTTTTATTTTATTTTATTTTTTTTCTTCATTTATGATGCCTAAGACAAACATTATGCACACTAGGGATTTGCCAAAAAATATTTTTTTTAATCTCGAATTTGTTATAGAAGCGTTCAGACTTAAACCAAGAAATAGTTAAAATATTATAAATATATATTTATTGATAAAATATTAATCATGCCACTATACTTGATCAATACATTTTTATTTGATTTCTTACTTATCTATGAATGTGCAGAAGATCATATCGTCCTTATGCAATTATTTGGTGTCTTTTTTATGAATTCTCATTTCCAATCATTCTTGTTAAGTGTTGTATGAGTTGCTAAATCTATTCTTGATAAATCATTTTGAATAATTTCTATCCATATAACCTTAGCTCTATAATTTCTCCCTCATAATCTTTGGACATTAATTTTATCTATAGGGTACTGGTATGTTTTTAACCTGGTGTTGTACATGTCTAAACTGCTAAAATCTATTTTCATTTATGTTTTCTTCAATAATTTTTACTCCAATCGTTCCTTTAATATAATAATTTCGTAATTTATCCTTCCGAGTTTTATCAAACATCCATTTTAATATTTCATGTATGTCAACCTCAACTTAGATATGAATAACTTTTTTAACCACCCAACATTAGAATTGATACACCATCGTTGTTCTAAATGTGATTTTTTAAAATTTAATTTGAAGTATCTACGATATTTTATTATCCCATAATAATCCTGAATACTTCTTAATTTAACAATCCAAATTTAACTTTGGAAGCTATAGATAGCATCGAGAATAAGCTGTTGATACACCGAGTTTTACTTTCTTGGTGCAATGATTGCAAAAGTATCACGATCTCCGAAAATTAAAGATAAATATCTAGTATGCTTTGACTTTCCTATAATCCATCTTGATCTAAAAAATAATCAAATTTTGTCGGCTTCAGATTACATATTGCATGATAAATTCCTCCTAAAAAGATTGAAATATGCATTCCTCGTCCTTCCTTGTGAGAGTTTCTTATTTGGAGTTGGCATGTAGCAGGATTAGTTGTTCATGTAGAAATTCAAAGCAATGTTTCTTTGAAAACCATGGTTCATGCCATATAAGGGGAAGGAGGGAGATTTTTTGTGGAGCTCCAGAGCTTGGAGGGAGGTGTGACAGAGGAGATAGAGAACATTCCAGACATTGTTCAGCCACTACTTTGGCAGTTCAGGGAGGTATTTCAGCTTCGTCAGGGATTGCCACCCCCACGGGAGCACGAGCATTCTATTGTTCTGAAGGAAGGAGTATCCCTCATTAGCGTCCGACCATACCACTACCCTCATCCAGAAGAATGAGATTGAGAGACTGATTCAGGAGATGCTTAAAGCTAAAATCATTATGCCTAGTGTGAGCCTTTTCTCTAGTCTTGTATTGTTGGTGAAGAAGGATGGAAGTTAGAGGTCCTGTGTAAACTACCATGCCCTAAACAAGAAAACTGTATCGAACAAATTTCTCATACCATTCATTGATGAGCTATTAGATGAGTTGCATGGATTTATGATATTCTCTAATATTACTTGAAATTCGGGTACCACTGGATCAGAATGCGACCAGGAGACACCTACAGGACAGCTTTTAGGACTCACGAGAGACAATATAAGTTCTTGGTGATGCCTTTTGGCATCACTAACGCACCGACTACTTTCCAATCTCTGATGAATAGGGTATTCCAACCCTACTTGCGAAGGTTTGTACTGGTATTTTGTGATGATATATTGTTACATAGCAGGTCTAAGGGGGAGCACTTGGAGCATTTGGGAGTTGTGCTATCTATCTTAAGAGAGTACCTTTGTTCGCCAATCAAAAGAAGCATTCTTTCGCCCAGCCCAGAGTGGAGTATTTAGAGAATGTCGTATCTTAGGAGGAGTGGCAGCTGATCAGAGTAAGATTGAGGTCATGCTCAAGTGGCCCATATCTAAGACTTTGAAGGAGTTGGGAGGATTCTTGGGACTCATAGGCTACTATCGAAAATTTGTGAAATGATACAGTTCTATAGCAGGGTCATTGACGTACAACTTCAATTGGGGAGAGTCAGCCACCCAGGCATTTGAGGAGTTGAAGAAGGCTATAACTAGTGTGCCAGTTTTAGTTCTTCCAGATTTTAGCCAGCCTTTTATAGTTGAGACAGATGCCTCGGGTTTTTGGTTGGGAGCAGTACTCATGCAGAATCAGAGACCTTTGGCTATTTCAGTCAGGTGTTGACGGCCAGGGCAAGACTCAAGTCAGTCTATGAGAGGGAGCTGATGGCGATTGTGTTGGCCATTCATAAATGATGGCTTTATTTATTGGGAAGACATTTCATCGTCAGAACTGACTAGATGAGTTTGAAATATTTGTTGGAGTAGAGAATTGCCACTAAGGAGCATCAAAAGTGGCTTTATAAGTTATTGGGCTATGACTTCGAGATTTAATATTGACCTGGAGTTGAAAACAAAGCAGCAAATGGTTTATTCAGGTGCATGGAGGAGCCCCAGATGATGGCATTGTTTGTGTCCTTAGTGGTTGACTGGGAAGCATCGAGGAGAGAGAGTGAAGAGGATGCGGGGTTGAGAAAAATTAAGGAGCTGTGGAAAATAAGGACAACCATTCAGGATATTCAGTGGTGGGACGGATGTTGCTTCATAATGGGCGGTTTGTGCTTCTAAAGACCTCTTCTTACATTCTCTGCTTGCTTCAGGAGTTTCATGGGACGACCATTGGGGGACATTCGGGGGTCAAAAAGACCGATCGTTGACTTTCTATAGAGCTGTATTGGGAGGGTATGCAAAAGGATGTCGAGAAGATGGTAGCTAACTGTGATATACATCAAAGATACAAGTATTTAGCTATGTCTCTAGGAGGGCTTTTACAACCGTTAGCTCTTCCAGAAAAGGTGTGGGAGGAGGTGACCATGGACTTCACTGAAGGGCTGCCAAAGTTAGAAGGATACACTATGATACTAGTGATAGTGGATTGATTGAGTAAGTATGCCCATTTCATTCCCCTTCGCCACCTATATATAGCAGTATCAATAGTGACGATTTTCATGTGGGATGCGGTGAGACTACATGGGATATAAGAATTGATTGTGTCGGATCAAGACAAGATCTTTCTGAGCTAGTTCTGGAAGGAATTGTTCAAGATGCAAGGGACCGTTTTGAAAATGAGCACTGCTTGTCATCCTTAGACAGACGGACAGATATCGGTAGTGAATTGTAGTTTGGAGACTTATCTTCGGTGCTTTGTATCAGATAGACCAAAGTTGTGGGCAAAATGGTTGATATGACAGAGTATTGGTATAACACTTCCTATCATTCGACAGCTCAGACAACACCGTTCAAGGTGTTATATGGAAGAGATCCGCATCACTTGATATATTATGGACAAGGCAACACATTGGTGGTATTAATAAAGTAGTACTTGGAAGACAGATAGAATCTTGGTGAAGCTGACGGGGCATTTGTTGAGAGCTAAACAAATTATGAAGAGGCAAGCATATGCACGCAGGAGAGACATTCGATTTGAGGTGGGGAATAGGGTTTACTTGAAGCTTCGACCCTACAAATAGAGAACCTTGGCACGGAGAAAGAATGAGAAGTTATCACCCCGTTATTTTTGGTCCTTGCAAGATAGTGGAGTTTATCGATGCCGTGGCATATTGCCCGCAGTTACCATCGTCGTCAGCCATCCACCCGGTGTTTCATGTGTCCCAGTTGCGACGTGTGATAGGAGAGCACATTTTGTTTTCTGCATTCTGCACTTCCCCCAACCTTGATGGATGACATGGAGGTGTTGTTAAAACCATTAGAGATTAAAGGAGTGTGCCATGGAGTAACATGAAGCAAAGAATTGTTGATCAGGTGGAAGAACCTAAAGGAGTACGAAGCCACGTGTGAGTCCCACCAGATTATTCAGCAATGTTTCCCTTCATTCCACCTTGAGGACAAGGTGACACTTTTGGGGGGAGTATTGATGGACCTGCGGTCAGGGATGTGGGCTGAGGAGTGGGGGGAAAGGGAGGAGAATTAAAGGAGGGGGTTGGAAAGGGAGTAGAATTAAGGGAGGGGGTTGGAAAGGGAGGACAATTAAAATATTGTATCACTTATCAAGGGAGAAGGTGGGGGAAAAACATGGAGGAGTAAATTCAGGTGTTGGGGGAGAGTTATATTAGGCTTTTTTAGTGGTATTATTTTTCTTCATGCAGATTTTGTGAGTGTTCTTGCTGTCCACTATTTTTGTGAGGATTTAGCGGCATCTAGAGTTTGGGAGAGAAGTTCTTCCTCTCGAAAGAGGACCATTGTATCTTGTTTGTTCGTGTTTGCTTTTTTATCAAGAAATTATGTTTGGTTTGCTGAAATTTATTTTTTGTTCGCTGATTTTGTTTGTTCCATCTCATCTTGGAGTTTTAGACACAGACATGAGCATACTGGAAGTGCTCTTAGATTTGACTGCATTCTTGCTTATAAAGACCTATAGTCACCTACATTTCTTGTGTTGATTTGTGAATTGTATATTTCGAATATTATGATGTCATCTTTTGCATTTTCGAAATACTTTTTGGATGGTCCGAGGTCCTGCTGTCTCTGAACTATCCCAAGTTCTCTATGTACTCTTCCTTTATTAACTATTTTCATAAGTTCTCTGATAGCAAAATTCAATTGATATACTATGCGTTTTTTTTTAATTGCCTAAATGACCTTTTGGCCGAGTCTATGAAGTATGGTGCCTGTATGAGATAGCGATATGACATAGCAGTATAGCACAACAAGAACATGGTTGCTTTTGTAAATTTTTATGTGTTATGTATTAGCGTCAGGTAATATAATAACTTCTAAAAAAATAAATGAGGCCAAAATTCCACAATTTAATTGTATCATATACTCCACATAAACCACAATTCAATTGATCCCATGATAATTGCTCTTGCCCTCCAAAGAGGTTGAGAGATCAAGTGCTTAAATCCTCTATTTAAAATAAAAGCAGCAACAAGAACAATATCAAGTCTTTATTCCACTACATGAATCTTTATCTCCATTGTGTCTTATTTAGAGTCAAAATCTCATTTAAATCTAATAAACGAAGTCATTTCTAATATTTTCTAATCAAGTCTTTTTAGATATACTTCTACCTTTCTTAACATATGTCAAGTCTAATACATCACTCTCATAACTAGGTCATCGGATGGCCGACGTTTTATGTGGCCAAACCATCTAAGATGACTCTCTCTAATCATATTTGCCACGGGAGCTACTACAATCTTTTCACGTATGCTCATTTTGCATTCCATCTCAAAGTGTAAAACCACTCATCCACCTGAGCATCCTCATCTTTGTAACACCTAACTTAATTTTATGCTTTTCTTTTAATGGCTAACATTTTGCGCCATGAGACATTGCCGGTTTCACCACCATTATATAGAATTTTCCCTAAAGTTTGAGGGGTACTTTTCTATCACACAATAGGCCCATTGCCAGTCAAACTTGAATTCTATTAATAATATCTACATCCATTTCACCGTCTTTTTGAATAATAGACTCGTGATATCTAAAATGTTTACTCTTTTTAATAACTTGATTGCCCAAAGTTGCAATCCTCCCACTAAATCTATTACTACTAAAATTACACTACATGTATTCAATTTTATATCTACTCAAACGAAAGCCTTTACTCTAAGATTGACATTCATAATTCAAGTTCTCCTTTAACTCTCTCTTTAGTCTTATCAACAAGAAGAATATCATTAGCAAAAAGCATACATCATGGCACATCGTCTTGCAAATGTCCAGTAAGAACATTCATGACAACAACAACATCAAGCCTTTATCCCACTACGTGGGGTCGGCTACATGAATCCTTTTTCTCCATTGTGTCCTATTAAAAGTCAAATTCTCGTTTAAATCTAATAAAGAAAGATCATTTCTAATATTTTCTAACCAAGTCTTTTTAGGTCTACCTCTACCTTTCTTAACATAAGTCAAATCTAAGACCTCTACTTTCCTAACCGGGTCATCGGGAGGCCGCCGTTTTAAGTAAGAACATTCAATGCTAAAGTAAAAAGATATTGGTTTAAAGTTGATCCTTAATGTAATCCAGCTGAAATAGGAAAAATATTTGGTCAAACCATCTTATGTTTGACCACAAGTAACATCGATTATATACATATCTTTAATGGCTTGAAAATAAGTTTTATTAACTCATTTCTTTTCTAGAATTCTCCAGAGCACTTCTATTGTAACTTAATCATATGCTTTCTCCAAATCAATAAATATTTTATGTAGATCCTCCTTACTCTCTCTATACTTCTCCATCAAACATCTCAATAAATGTATAACTTCCATAGTAGACCTCCCACGTCATGAATCCAAACTGATTTTTGATAAAGTTTCACGTTATAATCTATGCTCAATTACTCTCTTCCATAGAATGTATGACATATTAACTTAATTCCTTTATAATTCACACACTTTTGTGCATCATCTTTATTCTTAAAAATAGAAACCAACAACCTCTTTCTTCACTCGTTTAACATATTTTTAGTCTTCAAAATAATATTAAAAAGTTTAGTAAGCCAATAATTTTTTTCATCTTCTAAGCATTTTCACACGTCTATTGGAATATTATCAGGTCCAACTAATTTTCCACACTTCATTTTCTTTAAAGCTTCATTAACTTCGATTTTATTAATACGACGATGAAAATAAAAATATATATTTTCATTTAAGGTGCTAAAATCACTAAATCAATCGTATTCTTACAATCTTCATTTAAAAGCTCATTGAAATATCTCATCTACGTATGTTGAATATCCTCTTCTAATAAAAACACTTTTTAATCTTCATTCTTAATGCACTTCACTTAAACTAGATCCTTCTCCTATCTTTTTGTTTATCTAACTTAGGCTTTGTTTGTGATAGCTTTTAATTTTTGTACTAAAAAGCTGCTTTAAGAAGCAATAAGAAAGTCATCCCAAATGAAGCCTTATTGATGGGGACATCAGCACATGGAAAGTCTATCAAAGATGTGGCCGTCGATCTACGGCCACGATCGAGTCATTATATTTCTGAGATTGTTTTATGTATTTTCTATTTTTATGACATATAGTATTTTGCTTTATTAGTTCCTATTGTACCCTTTTATTAAGGGATGTCATATGTAAGCCCTAGGGGCATTGTCGTCCTTTATTTTTGAGAGTCTTTTGTATGAGGCTATTTATAACCCTATTTTGATCCTTTTGAAGTTAATGAATTATTATGAAGAAATTTCTGCATTCTACTCTATTGTGAGAATTTGAGAGCTAAGGAGAGAGATCCCTAGGAGAGGGAGAAGTGCACATCACCCACCAACCTTGAAGCGTCGGGTTCGTGGCTTTAATTTGTTTTATTTTCTTTTTCCTCCCCTCCTCCACCTCTCGGCCCACCCTTGGGATCCCAACCGCTGGCCACCTCCAAGTTCCACCACCACCGGTCACCCTTAAGCCACCTCTCCTACTCACGGCCCACTACCAAACCCCTCCAACTTTCATACATAACCACTCCCTTCATCACATCATCACATCACATAAGCCTAACCTAACCCTAGCCTAGCCGTCCCAACCCCTCCTCTTCCTATTTTCCCTCTGATCTTCCACACCTTCCATATTTGCTTGATTTGAATTCAAGTTGGGAGAAATAATTTCAGATTTCAATCAATTTGAAATTTGAAAATATTCCTAAAGTTGGCAAGTTTATTTTAGGAAAGTTTCCAAATTTCATCCAAATCAATTTTGAATTGAATTGGATTTAATAATTACTTCCTAATTTATCAATCCCAATCAATCAAGCATTTAATCACCCCTCCAATCCCCTTCTCCCCTACACCATGCTGCCGGCCCCTCTCTCTCTCCCTCCTCTTTCTCTCTCCAATTTTCCCCTCTCCACATTAACTCCTAGCCCTTTGGGAATTAAGTTCAAATTTTGATTTCTAATTTCCCTCCAAGGGGAAATCTGAAAATTTATTTCAGATTTTAAACTTTCTCCACTCAAAACCCAAACCCTAATTTTCCCCTCTCCAAACCCAAACCCTAAACCTAAGCTTCCCGAGGAGGCCCCCCCCCTTTGCCGACCCCTCCTCCTACCTCCTTCCACTTGGATTTTGAAGAGGAGGCTCTATTCCCTTGAAGAAGAACGATAAGGACAGCAAAGATCATGGCCATCAACACGTCAACGTTTGGGAGAAACTTCTTTCTCTCCAATTGAACCTTTTAAAGGAGGCCACGACGGATTTTCCTCCACATCTTATTTCCGGACTTGGACAAAGGTGAGCCACTTCCCCTTCTTTTATTACTTGCCTAATCCCCTATTCTTGTAGGTGATGACAAGTCATAAGGAATCGTGCTCCATCATTGCCTAAGCTTAGTAAACGTAGGACTTTTGCTTGTCGTTACCTCGAGTGTAGTAAACGTAGGGATGAGCATGCTTTCTTTGCTTCTAATCTTATTGTTAGATTAGGGATTTTGTTTGAGAGCTACTTAATTGCATAATATTGATATTCTACGTGGTTTTGATAAATCTAGCATTTGGCAAACGACTTAGCCTAAACGTAGGCACCCCTCTCTTGTTTTACTGTGACGGTTTGGATTGATAAAAGTTCTAATCATAATTGTTTTATCAAGAAATCGTGCAAGTTCTAATCACATCCATCCAAAGCATTGTAGTTCTACATCATCTGATATCAGAGCATGGTTTGCTCTAGTTTTGCATGCTAGACTTCATCGTAGGAGTTGTTTTAACTATTTCTTTACTTTGTTACATGTATGCTATCATTTTAATGAGTTTAGTTACATGTTATGCTTGCTGTCCAATACATTTTTGCATGCATTTAGAGGTTGTTAGGATAATTTTCTTATCAAACTAAGTGCTGCCTTTAACCCAAAACCCACCCAATCTACCTAGGTTACTTGGAACATAGTATAACTTGATGTCCAAAAACTTTTCCTGCACTTTTTGGAGAAGTTTAAGTGTGTTTAACTTAGTGTCTAGGTGCTGTCCTTAATTCTTCAACCTCACTAGTTGCCTAAGTAACTTAACTTCTTAGTGTAGTTTGATGTCCCTGAAGTTCCGGCTTCATTTATTGACCATTAGGGTGTCTTTCCATTACAATTGTTTGCTGTCCTCTTCCTAGATTCATCCCTAAGTGTCCCCTAGTGACTAGAAATGGATCCGGAACAACTTGGAAGGACTTTAGACTTGTTGGTAGGTCAAATGAATAACATTAGCCAGCAGCTCAAAGAAAATCAAGCCGACTTAGCCGAACTTCGTAGGGACACCACTGAACGATTTGATACACTTGAGCGTGCACGAGAGCATCCCATTCCCTACACCCCTTCTAGACCACCGTCTATGTATGGGGATGACACCTACCCTGATGAGAGGCAACATCGCGCTAATCATCGCGCTCCACATTATGGACATGACCCCCGTCATGATCCTGATATACCACTTATGAAGAATATTAAAGTTGATGCTCCTACCTTTGATGGCACCCTCGATCCCCAGCTCTTCTTGGATTGGGTCAAAGGTATGGACAACTTCTTTAAGTGGTATAACATCTCTTAGGCAAGGAAGGTTAGTTTTGCGGAGATGAAACTCACGGGTAGGGCGAGTCAGTTTTGGTCAAACTTAGAGAGCCTTAGAGAAGATAGGAACGATTACCCCATCACTGATTGGCCATCGATGAAACGGGAACTTAAGCAGAAGTACTTGCCTCCCTCGTACTTCCCTAGGTTGTTGGATAGATGGAATAGGCTGACCCAGGGAAATAAACCAGTCAAAGAGTACATCACTTCCTTCGATGATTACTTGATTCGATGCAAAGGGGAGACCTCTACCACCCCCGCGCAGATTTTGTCTATGTTTTGTACCGGGTTGCGAGAGGATCTTCGCAACGAGTTATTTGCCCGGAACGTTACTACCCTGGAGAACGCCTACAATTTAGTGTTAGATTTAGAGGAGACCTGTTCCCAGCACCCGAGCTGTTCACATGACTCTAGACCTTCATACAGACCTTCCAGTAGTGCCACTCCTCACTCTACCACTGCACGACCCACTCCTAGTAGTGTGACCCGACCACCTACGGGTCACCCAGCCCCCCGACCTGATTTTAGAAACAAACCTCCCACTCCGGATACCCCTCGGTCCAGTCCCGGGACCAAGTGCTTTCGATGCCAGAGGTATGGGCATATTGCTTCTCAGTGCTCCAGTCCCTACAAAGTCTCCATCATTGAGGAGATTACTGAGGAGGATCTTGAGCCTGAGGTTGATCAGGTCTATCAAGTAGAAGATGAAGGCGATTTCTTCGAGGAGGATGATGACACCGCTGTCCTCCACTGCCTTCAGAAGTTGGACACTTCTCCCATCTGCGTGGTGAGATGTGCACTGTCACACCCTGTTACCTCCGATGACTAGCGTAGGACGTCGATTTTTCACACCTACACCAAAATTAAAGATAAAAACTGTAAAGTCATCGTAGATAGTGGCAGTTGTATCAATGCTGTTTCTTCCAGCATGGTGTCCAAATTGGGTCTTTCTGCCGTTCCTCACCTCAATCCGTATAAGGTAGCTTGGGTCAACTCCACTACCTTGGAGGTGAAAGAACGAAGCATCGTACCTATCTCCTTTGCCACTTATAAGGAGAATGTGTGGTGCGATGTACTGATTATGGATGTTGGACAAATTCTGTTAGGACGACCTTGGATTTTTTATAATGATGTCCACATCTATGGGCGTTCGAACACCTGCGTGTTTGAACATGCGGGCAAAAAGATTAAACTTTTGCCATCGCAACCCCGGGTCAAGGAAGATCCCAAATCCCACCCCTTAAGTCCAAGAAAGGACTGAACTTGGTCACCGCCAAAGTTCTGGATTCTGAGATTACTCTAGGCGCACCTCTGTATGTATTAGTAGGTCGTGAGATTCCCACTAAATGTGATGAACCTATTCCTCAGGAAGTCCAACGCATCTTAGGGCAATTTGCTGATGTCTTCCCTGATGATCTCCCAGATCAGTTACCTCTACTTAGAGACATTCAGCATGCTATAGACTTAGTCCCTGGAGCCTCCCTCCCTAACCTGCCACACTATCGCATGAACCCCACGGAATATGCTGAACTTAAGAAGCAGGTAGATGAGTTACTGCAGCGAGGTTTCATTAAGGAGAGTCTTAGTCCCTGCGCGGTGCCCGCCCTTCTCACTCCTAAGAATGACGGATCTTGGAGAATGTGTGTTGATAGCCGTGCTATCAACAAAATCACCGTCAAATATTGTTTTCTTATTTCGAGATTAGACGATATGCTCGATATGATGACGGGTGGATACCACCAGATCCGGATCCGACCCGGTGACGAGTGGAAGACTGCTTTCAAGACCAAGGACGGTCTTTATGAATGGATGGTCATGCCTTTCGGGTTGAGTAACGTACTGAGCACTTTCATGAGGGTCATGACCCAGGTGTGACGCCCTTTTATGGGTAAGTTTGTTGTTGTCTATTTTGACGACATCCTTATTTATAGTAATTCCGTTAATCAACACCTGGACCATTTAAAGCAAGTCTGTACAATCTTAAGGAAGGACCAACTTTATGCGAATCCTAAGAAATGTACCTTCCTTGTAGATCACGTTGTATTTCTGGGTTTTATCGTTTCAGCCCACGGGGTTTCTGTAGATCCCGAGAAGGTGAGGGCCATCGTAGAATAGCCAGTTCCTCAGAATATCCGGGAAGTCCGCAGCTTCCACGGGTTAGCCACCTTCTATAGGAGATTTATCCGTAATTTCAGCACTATTGTATCTCCTATCACTGACTGTCTTAAGAAGGGTGATTTCCACTGGACCCCGGTCGCCACCAGAGCCTTTGATGAGATTAAGAAAAGAATGGTCGAGGCCCCAGTGATGAGACTTCCTGATTTCTCCAAAGTTTTCGAAGTGACCTGCGACGCTTCGGGGGTCGGAATTAGAGGAGTCCTCTCCCAGGAAGGTCATCCTATAGCTTATTTCAGTGAGAAACTGAATGATGTTCGGCAGCGATATTCCACTTATGACAAAGAGTTTTACGCTGTGATCTAATCTCTTCGCTATTGGCGACACTACTTGCTCCCGCAAGAGTTCGTCATCTTTTCGGATCACGAAGCTCTGCGTTATATCAACTCCCAGAAGAAGTTGAATGCATGCCATGGTCGATGGGTAGAGTTCCTTCAGGAGTACATGTATACCCTTAGACATAAGGCGGGGGTTGAGAATAAAGCTGCTGATGCTCTCAGTCGTCGCATGATGACCACCACTGAAATAAAAGCTGAAGTTGTGGGTTTTGACCTAATAAAGAGGGACTATTTGGACTGCCCCGACTTCAAAGAGACCTACTCTCTCTTGTCCACAGGCAGCACGCGCCTTGTAGACGATTTCCTTCTGGAGGATGGTTATCTCGTCAAAGCCCAAAAGCTTTGCATCCCTAGCACCTCCCTGAGGGATTTTCTTGTCTGGGAACTCCACGCCGGGGGCCTCGCTAGGCACTTCGGACAGGATAAAACGATAGAAGCCGTGGAGTATCATTTCTTTTGGCCCAGCCTGAAGAGAGATGTTGGTAGGATGGTTAGCCGGTGTCACACTTGTCAGTTATCCAAACAGCGTAAGCAGAACACTAGCCTTTACACTTCTTTGCCTGTCCCTAGTTGTCCTTGGCAGGATGTTAGTATGGATTTCATCTTAGGCCTACCCAAGACACTCCGTAGAAATGATGCCATATGTGTTGTAGTAGATATATTTTTCAAAATGGCTCATTTCATATCTTGCTCCAAAACATCCGACGCCTCCCACATTGCCAAGCTTTATTTCAACGAGGTTGTCCGTCTACATGGTCTACCCAAGACCATCGTATCAGACAGGGATGTTAAATTCACTAGCTATTTTTGGAAGACCCTTTGGATGAAATTGGGCCATAAATTGCAATTCTCTACTGCCTTTCATCCACAGACTAATGGTCAGACCGAGTTAGTTAATAGGAGCTTAGGAAATCTGTTACGGTCTTTGGTCGGTAAGCATGTTAAGGATTGGGATTCCGTTCTACCCATTGCTGAGTTTGCTTATAATAATTCTGTGAACCGCATCACTGGCCTAAGTCCTTCTGAAATTGTTTACGGGTTCAAACCTAGGCAACCATTAGATCTCATTCCCATGTGTTCTAGGTATAAGATTTTTGAGTCTGCATCATCTTTTGCATCGCATATGCATGAACTTCATAAAGAAATTGCACGACAAATTGAAAAGAGCAATAATGATTACAAACTATATGCTGATCTGAAACGAAAATTTAAAACTTTTGAGATTGGTGACTCCGTGATGGTGCAGATTCGTCCGGAACGGTTCCCGCAGGGAACGGTTAAGAAGTTGCATGCTAAGAGTGCTGGACCATTCAAAATAATGAAGAAAAATCAATGATAATGCTTATGTAGTAGATCTGCCTGTAGAATTCAACATCAATCCCTCCTTTAACATAGAAGATCTAGTTGCATATGAAGGTCCTGATTTCAACCCCCCAAATCCACTCATACAACAGCCTTGTGTGAACCCACCATGTGAGAACCCAAACCTACCTCCACTCCCAAATATTCCCAAATCACCCATGGCAGAAAAGGTGGACACGATTCTGAGTGATGATATCATCTCCACAAGAGAAGGTGGATGACAGAGGTATTTAATTAGGTGGAAGGGCAAACCCGAGTCAGAAGATACTTGGCTGGATCGCGAGGAGCTGCAGCAGATTGACCCCGACGCACTGGAGATCTACGAGAGTGCCAGAGACACTTACTCGACGGAGTCGAGCTTTCTTCCACCCCGGGAGAATGATGGGGACATCAACACATGGAATGTCTATCAAAGACGTGGCTGTCGATCTACGGCCACGATCGAGTCATTATATTTCTGAGATTGTTTTATGTATTTTATATTTTTATGACATATAGTATTTTGCTTTATTAGTTCCTATTGTACCCTTTTATTAAGGAATGTCGTATGTAAGCCCTAGGGGCATTGTCGTCCTTTATTTTTGAGAGTCTTTTATATGAGGCTATTTATAACCCTATTGTGATCCTTTTGAAGTTAATGAATTATTATGAAGAAATTTCTGCATTCTACTCTATTGTGAGATTTTGAGAGCTAAGGAGAGAGATCCCTAGGAGAGGGAGAAGTACGCATCACCCACCAACCTTGAAGCGTCGGGTTCGTGGCTTTAATTTGTTTTATTTTCTTCTTCCTCCCCTCCTCCACCTCTCGGCCCACCCTTGGGATCCCAACCGCTGGCCACCTCCAAGTTCCACCACCACCGGTCACCCTTAAGCCACCTCTCCTACTCACGGCCCACTACCAAACCCCTCCAACTTTCATACATAACCACTCCCTTCATCACATCACATAAGCCTAACCTAACCCTAGCCTAGCCGTCCCAACCCCTCCTCTTCCTATTTTCCCTCTGATCTTCCACACCTTCCATATTTGCTTGATTTGAATTCAAGTTGGGAGAAATAATTTTAGATTTCAATCAATTTGAAATTTGAAAATATTCCTAAAGTTGGCAAGTTTATTTTAGGAAAGTTTCCAAATTTCATCCAAATCAATTTTGAATTGAATTGGATTTAATAATTACTTCCTAATTTATCAATCCCAATCAATCAAGCATTTAATCACCCCTCCAATCCCCTTCTCCCCTACACCATGCCGCCGGCCCCTCTCTCTCTCCCCTCTTTCTCTCTCCAATTTCCCCCTCTCCACATTAACTCCTAGCCCTTTGGGAATTAAGTTCAAATTTTGATTTTAATTTCCCTCCAAGGGGAAATCTGAAATTTTATTTCAGATTTTAAACTTTCTCCACTCAAAACCCAAACCCTAATTCCTCCCAACCCTAAACCTAAGCTTCCCAAGGAGGCCCCCCCCCCCCCGACCCCTCCTCCTAACCTCCTTCCACTTGGATTTTGAAGAGGAGGCTCTATTCCCTTGAAGAAGAACGATAAGGACAGCAAAGATCATGGCCATCAACACGTCAACGTTTGGGAGAAATTTCTTTCTCTCCAATTGAACTTTTTAAAGGAGGCCACGACATATTTTCCTCCACATCTTATTTCCGGACTTGGACAAAGGTGAGCCACTTCCCCTTCTTTTATTACTTGCCTAATCCCCTATTCTTGTAGGTGATGACAAGTCATAAGGAACCGTGCTCCATCATTGCCTAAGCTTAGTAAACATAGGACTTTTGTTTGCCGTTACCTCGAATGTAGTAAATGTAGGGATGAGAATGCTTTCTTTGCTTCTAATCTTATTGTTAGATTAGGGATTTTGTTTGAGAGCTACTTAATTGCATAATATTGATATTCTACATGGTTTTGATAAATCTAGCATTTGGCAAACGGCTTAGCCTAAACGTAGGCACCCCTCTCTTGTTTTACTTTGACGTTTTGGATTGATAAAAGTTCTAATCATAATTGTTTTATCAAGAAATCGTGCAAGTTCTAATCACATCCATCCAAAGCATTGTAGTTCTACATCACTTATACATACATTTTTCACCCTCCTTAGTATCAAATATATTATATAAATCTTTAAAAGCTAAATTCTTTATATATCATTTCGCTTTTTTAGACTTTCAACGTGCCCACTATATATTTCTTAATTTTCTGAGCTTTTGCATCTAAACAAATTTTTATAACAAAGCTTTTTAGTTTTGTTCTTTTTTTTTCACATTTGATTTGATCACCAATTATTTTTACTATTAGGAGTTTTTCCTTTTGATACTCCAAGCACATAATATTATTTATATTTTGATACTCCAAGCACATAATATTATTTATATTACTAGCTATTTTTTCTCAGATAATATTAGATTTCAAAAAAACACTCAAAATCTTGAGATATTGAATCCTACTCTAAAAAATATTTTATTAGCATTCTTTAAATGGTCTTATCTAATCCTAGAACAATGTTTTACTTCATTTTTAATATTCAAGCTCTCTTCTTAAAACTCAAAACTAATAAGAGATGTTGGGTACATAAATTTTCCCTAGGAATGATTTTGTAATTTTTGCAATCTAAACGATCTATTTTCGTGTAAGAAAATAATTAATTTGAGTTTTGCTATATCCATTCTTATAAGTTAGGAGATACTCATATCTTTTCATAAATAAGGTATTAGCAATTACGAAATCATAAGTTAGAGTAAAATCTAATATGTCTCTAGCAACTTCATTAGTTGCTTTAGACTCATAGTCATCATAAATGCTTTTAAATATTTTATCACTCTATTAACATGTTCATTTAAATCTACTCCACTAAAAACTCTTTCTTCAAAAATATATTATTTGTATTAATTCTTTAAGTCATTCCAAAATTTTAATTTCGAACATATATCCAAACTACTTAAGGAGTATAAGTACTTATAATATTAATAATCTTAGCATCAACAACAATCTTTAAAACTATAATTTTATTTAGGGACGTCAGTGCAAAAGCCCATGCACTTTTTTCACTGTATTCAGGCCATACAGTTTGTCACATTTAGGAAACACTTTAATATTAACACAATGTCTTAAATGATTCATATCATAATTGTTTGACAAGTTTTACGTTGGCTGTCAATTAACTAATGTAATCCTTCACTTTTTTCATCCAGTGCTTAGAATCCAACAATGGCAGTGTTATTGAAAAAATAAATAAAAAACCTAGACATCGCTATAATAATACAATTTTCATTATCGCTAATTTGATGTGATAATTTTTGTAAAAACATCATCATCATTTGCCTTAACGGTTCAACAATTTGGGGTCGGTTTGGTACAAATGATAGCATGTTGGCGTGAATTCTAGGGATAAAAAAACTAGCAAATACATCATAATACTTAACGGATATGCAGTAAATTGGGTGCTCAGTTAAGAGTCATGCGAATTCCATATTAATTGCGGAGTATCCCAAACATGTATAGAACTGGACTTGGCTATCCAAATTCCAACAGTTGTCTGAGCCATGTCTATACCAAGCCTGTCCAATTCTTATTGGAGTTTTGAACACAGGCAAGTACATACTGGAAGTATTCTTAGATGTGATTGCATTCGTGGTTGTAAAGAGCTATAAATGCCTACATTTTGTTGTATTGATTTGTTAGTAAGAATATTATGATTCCATCGTTTACATTCTAAAAACACTCTAGGATGAAACGTCGAAAAGGTCAGTTTGCTGGGAAGGCTAATCCTGACGATGATGCATCACCCTCCTTAAGCTGTGATCAAGCTTCAAGCCAAGATGATACTCCTAGGGAAACAAAGTATGTATTTTTTTTTTCTTATAAAAATAGTTTCTAGTTTAGTATCTTCTATGGAGTCCTTTCCCCCTCATGGTTATTGCTGCTTCCAGCTGTCAGAATTGTGGCATTAGTGCAAAGTTGACACCAGCAATGCGTCGAGGCCCTGGTGGTCCAAGGTCGCTTTGCAACGCATGTGGGCTGATGTGGGCAAACAAGGTTTGGCTAGTAGCTTGTCGTTATAAACTTGCAGAGTTCCTCCTATTAGTATCCATGCTTTTCTTAATGCTCAATCAAATTATCAGAATCCAACTTAAGCGTGAACAAATCCAGTGAAATAGAAATGAAATCTAAAGACAATTTATTCCATATTTATCATTTAAGAGTTTCTATGAGTGATCTGATTTCTGATGTGATTAATAAGTAATAATTAGAGTCAGAAGCAGAAATTGGAAATAAAAGTACGATATGTTCCTCATTCTGCTATTTGATCAATGTTATGTAATTGTAAATCCAATAGCACTGTACACTTTTGAAGAATACATGGCCTAATGTGATCATAACAAGCTAGGTAAACCTGAAATCATCACATAGTAAGATCCTTTTATTGGACGAGCGGAGGTCACTGCAGCACCTTCGTATCTGTACACTATCGATTGTATTTTCTAGCTGTTTGCACTAAGTGCATCGTTAGTATTTTCTTAATCTTCTTACTTGTCAATTTACTTTGCCAAGGGCATAATTATTAATTAGTCGTAGAGTACACTCTTTTATTCTTTCTCGGCAGTATAGCCTAATTTAATTCAAGTAATATGTCTAAATAAATGAAGAAATATATTGGTAACTAGGCAATCTTAGTGGCTGTTTAGTATCCTATTTCAGACAGAATTTGAACAAAATTTACTTTAAACCATGCCAATTACAATTTTGGGGATTTTATATCATTCTATTTTGATAAACCCCATTTCAGTCCGAACATTAGTTTAATTCCATGATGTACTGTTAATGGATTTAGGATTTAAAGCTCTCACAAATTTAAAACCTGAAATAAATAGTAAAGCAGTTAAATAAGATTTAACAAGATGTAACAGTTATTACGGCAAGCAGTTTTCTAGGTTTAATCTTTTAATGATTTACTAAGTATGGATTTACAGGATTCACTAAATTCTTGCCAACCAACCCCATAAGTGATTTTAATAAATCCTGGTTTCACCATTGTTCATTGTCAAATTAACAAGATGATGAAGTAGACTTATCATAACTTGCAGTTTCTGAATGTGTTTTTTTTTTCTTTTTATCTGCAGGGTACTTTGAGAAGTGTCTCCCAGTCCCCCAAGATGACTACTTTAGCTCTCCCCAGTCCAAATGGAATGGTAGGTCTTTATTTTATTTTTTGTTGAAGGATTACCTCTGACCCAAGTGGCCCTTATACCGGATAATTTATACTATCTAGATCCTTTTTTTACTCGCACAACCTGTCTCACTCATCGGTCCTGCTCTTTCTACAGCCCAACCCAATATTACCCCATAGACTTATCAGGTCACCTATGTACTCAAAAATCTGGTGCAGCCCCTTAGAAAAACCTATTCACCATTATTGAAAAAAAAAAATCATATAAATGTCATTCTTGAAAGAATGATAAGCACTGATTAGAACTCTACCAAATTACCGTAGCTGCTGCAACAACAACATCAAGCCTTTGTCCCACTACATGAGGTCAGCTACATGAATACTTTTTCTCCATTGTGTCCTGTTAAAAGTCAAATTTTCATTTAAATCTAATAAAGAAAGATCATTTCTAATATTTTTTAACCAATTCTACCTCTACCTTTCTTAACATAAGTCAAATGTAATATCTCTACTATCCTAACCGGGTCATCGGAAGGCCGCCGTTTTATGTGACCAAATTACCTTAGCTAAATGATAGGTAATTGTAAGCTTTGTTAGGCTTAATAGTTTGATAGTAAGTCCTAAGGAGTCTTTGTATTCTAGAAATACTTCCCGTTGGGGAGTAGTAAGTCATAAATAAAACAATTAATTTAGACCCCCTTCTCGTATGATTCTCCTCCTCCATCTTCTCAATCTCTCATTTTTCCTTTTATCTTTCCTCTTCACTGTATTCCAATGTGTCGAGCACCGGATTCGTATAAATTGACAAGTGCATGCTTTAGCAGAGTAGCAGTGCATTATGCCATCTGAAATTCCATTTAGGGAGGCTTTTACGTTATTTGCCTAGTCATGTTAACATGTGTAGGAAAAACTACAATTATGGCTATTTATGAGATGATTCAGTTGTTATCTTGGTTTTCTTTTGCCTGCTCTTTCCCAGGTTCCTGCAAGTTCAGAAATTAGGATCGATGTCAAGCCACCTATTATTTCAAACAATCATGGATCTGCTGAAATGTATGTACTACAACTATGACATATAATTATCATAAAATATTTGAATTAAAATGAATTTTAAAGCTATTGAATTTATTTAAAAAAATCAATCAAAATTTATTTTGCACTCATCTCAATATAAATCCAACGGCTTTGAAATCACATTGACCAAAAATTATAATTATTAAAAAAAATTCAAGTTAGTAGACCTTTCAAAACTATTAAATTTGCTTTGAGATAAGTGCAATAGATAAAAAATTAATTAAAATCTATATTGCACCTATTTTAAATCAACCCAACTTTCATAAAGGTTTCTTTTGGAACAATTTTCTTACTGCTTTATAAAGCAATTTTCTAGTACAATTTTTTTTAAATAGTAAAAAAATAATGGTCAAAAGTTGTCATAAATAAGAGAAATTATTACGTGCGGTCACCGGACGGTCCAGAGGCGAATCAGATGAGCCACGTCATCCTGGTACACAGCGTGGCGCGTCCTGATTCGCCTCTGAACGGCGTCTGGTGACCGCACGTAATAATTTCACCATAACAAAGCCAAAATCTATCATGATCAAAAGTTTGTTCCGATTCATAAAATTTTCATTGTTTATCTCAGTTGAATCAGGATTCAAGATTTATGAATTCTCTTGTTCAGATTGACACAAGAAGCTCAAGCGGAGGTGCAACCTGGAGAGCAATAAGTGGAGCCACTTGTGGGAGACAAATGTTGTTGCTTTCTACTAATATGAAGAAGAAGCAGCAGTAAGTCTCATGCACGCAGTGGTGTTTCTATGACCAATCGTGCATTCGGAGAGCTTAACTATGCGATTGTGATGTTAATTTTTAAAGTAAGATGACGTTTATTTTGGCATAATTGACGCTTAATGTTACTTTATTAATTAGGTTTTATTCCTTTGCAAGCAATGCAGTTGTTGATTTGTCTATATAAACCGAATGAGGTTCTAAGTATTCTTGTTAAGATAGATTTTTACGGTTAGTGTTCAAATGCATAAATAAATAAATAAATATATATATGTATATATTTCAAATTAAAAGGAGGAGAAATTTCAGCCACTGTATATGTATGGCTTTAAATTTTGGTTTTGAATGTGTATGAGATTGTCTATTTAAAAAATTTGTGTGTGTGTATGTATGTGTATATCTCGAAAAATTTCAAAGTAGTTCTTTGTTTGTGTGGTCAATTGAGGCTTTATTTGGATAGCTTTCTTACTGTTTTTAGATTAAATTTATAGTTTTTGTTTGGCAACTATGTTTTTATTGTTTTTAAGAAATTTTTATGCTAGAAAGTTGCTTTTAAAAAGTTAATTTTTCTATAACAACTTTACAATTAGATTTATAAAAAGCTATAGCTATTCCAAGTGAATTCTTAGTCGTGAGCATCACATTGATCTAATTTAGTCATTCATACAAAATGATCTCTCTTATATAAAATTGATTCTAATTTAGGCTTCGTTTGAGGCGGCTTTTTATTGCTTCTTAAAGCAATTTTTTAGTATAAAAATTAAAAAATTAATACTAGAAAGTTGCTTTAAGAAGCAATAAGAAAGCCATTCCAAACGAAGCCTTAATCTCTTGCTTATGCAAAATTGATTCCTATAAGAGATTGTTTATTTTGTCAATTTTGTATAGTTAAAGAGATTAAGGTTTCGTTTGAGATGACTTTCTTACTGCTTCGTAAAGTAGTATTTTAGTACAAAAAATAAATTTTTTCTACTTGAAAGTTGCTTTAAGAAGCAGTAAGAAAGCTGTCCCAAACAAAATCTAAGTTGGAGCAATATGATACTCTTGATGGAATTAGTTCTGCATGAATAGTTGGTGGGTGGTTTTGAACTTTATCCAGATATATATTACACATTAAAATCTTAAGAGTAAAAGGTGAATTTCATTTTAAAGTGAACTATTTATCTAATTTTTTAAAATTTCAATAGCTTGAGATAAGTGAGAAAAGAAGTTAAAACTAATCTATATGTTTTTATGTTCTACCTTAAAAATCATTGTAGAGAAAGAATAGTTATGTGCAAAATGAATATTTAAATTGAATGGTTCTTTCTTCTATTTGTGAATTTAAAATACAAAGAAAAAAAATATTATTTTAGATTGTAAAATTTAAAATTTTTTTAATGTTATATTTTCTTTGTATTGATAATATTCAAAAAATTTTGAAGAGAATTACTGTCCCTTAAGATATAGTCAAATTAATAAAAGTTTTGAAATCATTTAAAGAGTGGTATTTAAACTTAAAGAAATCATACAAACCTTTTAAGTTGGAATTCAACATAAAATATCTTCTTCTTTTTTTTTCTTCTGTTTGCATTTAGGATTATAGGTTTATAATATTTTATTAAATTAGTTAATATTTATTTTAAAATTTTCTTTTATAATGTTTTAAGAAAATATAAATAGATAAGAAAATAAAAAAAAAGGAAATTTAAAAATACTTCAGCATCCAGCTTCCTCGTTGAGCATTAAATCAACATCTTGATGTTTGTAGATCGCCTGTATAGGGAAATTATTACGTGCGAAATCCAGAGAGAGAACCATTCGGATTTGCACACTCCGCTTGAACTGTAACTTTGCTGCAAAATATTGGATGCACCCTCTGCTTCGCATCAGTTCTTCTAGAGCTATTATATAATACTTTATTTTATTCATCAATTCGATTGTCACCTGAGATGAGGATGCTTAGGTAGATGAATTGCTTCATTCTTAGAGATAGAATATGAAACGAGTGTATACGGGAAAAGGTTGCTGTAGCTCCAATGACAGATAAGATTGGAGAGAGTCGTCTTAAATGATTTGGTCACATAAAACGTCGGCCTTTTGATGACCTGTGCAGGAGAGTATATGTATTAGATTTGGCTTATATTAAGAAATATAGAGGTAGACTTAAAAGACTTGATTAAAAAGTATTTGAAATGTTTTTTTAATTAGATTTAATGAGAATTTAACTCTTAATAGGATATAATGGAGAAAAAGGATTCACATAGCCAATATCATATAGCGGGATAAAAGCTTGTTGTTGCTATTGTTATATCCTATATTTAAAGGTAATATAACAAATTTTGTTGAGAAAATCAACCCGTTCATTGGTCTTATTGTTAAAATAATTTTAATTTGATCCCAAAGTTTGGGACTTTTTGATTAAATGCCAAATTTTGAAAATTAATTTCTCTAAGTCATCCATTAAATAAGCTTGGCCTTTGCCTCTAAGTTTGTTTTACTATGAATTGAAATATGAAAAGAATTATTTTAATATATTCTAATATAAATAAATTAAAATGGGCTTAAAAATTATTAAAATTGCTTTGAGATTAGTGCTTAATAAAAAATTGTATATTACATTAATCTTCAAATTCATTCAATAATTATTAAACTCATTATTATATAATTTATATTATAATATTTTGATATTTTTTATTCATTAAAATAAGCAACACACCTAAGCTTATATATTTTTTTCACCAAACAAACAAATTAATCATTTAATATGACTACCCATCTTTCTTTGCCTTTTATTCTTCAAAATAGTTTATTTTTATAATGTTTTGATCTTCTATTATATCACCATAATTGCTCTGTTTCAGTGCTTACATCATGATTATATATTAATTTGGATAATTACTATTTAATACATGAACCTTTTAAAATACTTTGATTTTTATTTATTAAAGTATAATTTCCCAATTTTAATTACAATGCTAAAAATGGTTAATTGCATAAGTGCAATTATCATGATATTTTGAAAGAATTTGAATCCATTTTAAGAAAAAAAATTTCTACTCATTTAGTTATCAGTTTTATACTCGGTTAGAAAAGTAGATGTATTAGATTTGACTTATATTAAAAAAGATAGAGGTTGACTTAAGATAATGAACATTCTTTATTAGATTTAGATAAGAATTTGACTCTTAATAGAACACAATTGAGAAAAAAGATTCATGTAGCCGACCTCACATGATGGGATAAAGACTTGTTGTTGTTGTTAGTTAGTTAGTTATAAGTTTTATCGACTTCAGTCTTATTGAGATGTATTCTATATCAATTAATTTTAGGTAAATTTATATGTCTAACACATAATTTTAATATATTTATATATTTAATATCTAAAATTTAATAATTATTTATATAATATTTTAATATCTCAATCATATCAAAACATAAATATATATATTGTTGCGGGCTAGAATATACACGGCGATAGAGTTAGAATTTTACGTCTTACTGTTGCACGAATATCCAACTTACACATTAAAAACACAAGATTTTTACGTGAAAAATTCTGGAAAAGGGAAAAATCATGGGGCCTGACCCAGTTAAAATAGTTTCACTAGAACTTGAGTAGGTTACAATGAGCTGACTCACCTCAAAGGATGATCAGATCACAAATATCAACTGTAGGGTTGAAGTCGGAAACCCCTAAGTGTCAAGTTTATAAATTATAAAATTTGAGTGTCATTTATGTAAACCCCCCTTCTTCTTTAAAACTTCTAACAGTTTCTCCGCGACCACTTCGATCGCATTTGCTTGTAGGGGGAAAAGAGGAGTCTCGCTTTCTCCTCTTTTTCTCCGATCGCCTAAGCCGACTCCATCTCGAGATCTAGTGCTACTTTGATAGTCTAGAATCGACGAGGTGTAGAGTTCTTCTTAGTGATGGGGCAGAAGTCGCTGATCTATGGTTTTGTGGCTCGTGGAACGGTGATCTTGGCGGAGTACACGGAGTTCACCGGGAACTTCACTAGTATCGCGGCACAGTGTCTTCAGAAGCTTCCAGCGAGCAACAATAGGTTCACATACAACTGCGACGGTCACACCATCAGCTTTCTCGTCGATGATGGATACGGTGAGCCTGATATTGTTTTTTTAAATCTGTTTTGTAGGCTTGCTTGGGTGATTGGAGGGATTTTTGGATCCATTCGTAGAATTTAAAGAATTGATGTTAGTTTTATTGATTTGCTTTTGTGGAGGTCCGGAAATCCATTGTTTCGGGTTTGTTGTGTGACTCCACTCTTGTTGGATCTTATTACCGGCGAGAGGAAGGAATAGGGATGAAAAAGATGAAATGTTTTTCTTATTATTTGTGAATACTATCTCTTGCATCTGTACTGGAAGAGAAAAGACATATGCATACAAGTTCCCAGAAATTGGCCAGAAAGATATAGCCACAGCAAACCAAGAAGTAATGTATAGCTGTAGTGATGTGGCCGTCGGGTTCCTTAGCTGATGTGTGGCGGTAATAGACCTGGTTATTTTTTCTGTTAATTATGTGTTGTATTTTATCGCTGATTTGGTCTCTGATGGATGGGGTTTATGTTATTTGGGTGCTTGGAAAGGTGCCTGTCATTTTATTTTAGAGTTCTCCTTCCCACTTAATGGTAGAAATTAAACAATAAGTTGTTCCTTCAGATCTTAGTATCAGAGGCATGGCGTATTTCGTTAGCTCAGGATGTTCAAAAATTTATTTGCACCTGTAGGTGTTGAACGGAATCTTATGGATAAGTTGAATGCCTTTTTCTATCCTGTTCTGGATACGTAATTTGATCAGATTAGGGATAATATGGGTAACGCACATAGAAAAGGTAGGCATGCTATTATCATTTATTTTCTTTATATTTTTTTTCTTGGTTCATTCATTCCGGTAGCCTTCTCAAGCTATATGTCTGGTCAACATAAGAGGTTATTTGGATGGCACAGATGCTATATTTGTTTATTTGATCAAACAGTTGCAGCTTATAGTTCTCTAATCTTATTTTATTCGAAGTTATTCTCTATTCTCAATTATTGCATATGAGTTGTTTGCCCGTTCTTTATGTGGCGGAATTTGTTGTCGCATTTTCTTCCCGACTTTTTAAAGCATTTCAATCACGTGAGGCACTCGATCTTGTATTTGTCTGACTCTAGCTAGCTTGATCATGTGATTGCTCATTTGTTATGTACAAACTATAATTTGTGGGCTTGGAAATCTATGAGCGAAACTCTATCTGAAGTTATTGGTTTAAAGGAAAATTATGTGTAAGGGATTCTTATCTAGGTTTTGATTTATGAAGTGGCCCTTATCATGTTTCTAGTTTCCACATGGTATAGGAGTATTGCTATGATGCCCAACTCAGAGCCCAAAGAAATCTCGAGTCTGTTTGATAGATGACATGCGATATACATATGCCATGTGTCATCCAACTAGCCTCGCAATTTAATTTATGCTTTGAGTTTGTTAGCTAAGCATTTCTTGTTGGAGAAGATTTATACTCAGTATCGAGCTTATTTGTCTCGATTTAATAATTCCTTTTTAATTGATTAATACTGTTAAGTACTGTCAAACAAACTGCTCTTGTTGTGCCAATGTTCTTTCACAGTTATCCTCCACTCTGATTTTTCTCTCTTTATCAATAAATAGATTACCCACATCATTTTTTTCTATCATTTTGTGTCTTGTTGCTTCAATTTTCTTGCTACTGCAAAGAGTTAGACTATTATTTGATATATTCATGCTGCACCCAAAAAAAAAGAGATACTCTTCCTGAATGCTGGCAGATGATGCTCTTACTGTTATGTAGTTTAATCTGCCACTTCTTTGCTTGTGAAATGGTTCTATATTGCATCAGGCCAGTGGAACAACCAAGTTTTTATGCTTGAAGTTTATTGAAAATCTGTTTTTACAACAAGACTGCTAGTCGCCACAATCACACTTGAAATTCAGAAGGTTGGCTTGAGTTTAGGATGTGGCCCTATTAAATGATTTTGCTCATGTAGTATGATTTTTAAGTAAACGAACAGGCACATTTTCTATTCAGTTTTCTGGATAACACTATTCTCCAGCTTATTCTTAAGATGGTCTAGTTTTAACCAGAAAATATAATAATTGAACCCTATGCCTCATTTCTATTGTGATATGTAGTGCTTTGCGTTTGACTTCAATTTTATGGACGCTATGTCTGATATTCTAAACTCAATGTATATTAAAATTTTCTTAAGATTTTTCTAATTTTAGCATCCCCGAGTCTTCAAATAAAATGGTTAAGTTATTTGATTACTTTTATTTTAATGTAGCTAGAACTAATTACTATGTATTTAGTATGCATCTAACTACTTGATGCTTGGAATTGTTTAATAAGAGGATTTTACCTTGTAAAATTATGTCATTATTGCATTTGTTTTTAGGGTGATTTACATACATGATACTAAAATCTATCCTATTTATTTATTATATACATAACACTAAAATTTACCCTATTTACATATCTATCACAAAAATTTACCTAATTTACTCAGCTACGGCTCAAATATTTTGACTAAAAAAAACCACTCAACCTTCACCTTCATTACAGATAATCAGAGGCAGAGTAAAAAATTTTTCTTTGTGGAGGTAGAAATTGATGAATTTAAAAATATCCTTAATCTTTTTTATCCAGGTTTGAATTTACATTGGCGGTTTGAAAAAATTGTAAGAGTATTAGTATAAAAAGATATGTTGATAAAAAAATTATAGTTGAGAGCACCTTTGATCATTACCCAATATTTAAAAAAAACTCCTAAGAAAACAGAGAAATACCTAATTTTTTGCTTCAACTTCATCTTCAAAGCACTTGTAATCTTTGCCCAATATGAGAAAGATATTTTGGATTTGAGTGATGTAACTTTCTTTATTTCAATCAATTCAGATTAATGTCTAACAAACTTGAAATAGATCAAACTCTATCATATTATTTGTCAAGTTGTTGAAACACCTTTCAACTAGTTCTATAAATGGAACATTTTTCCAAAAGCTACATTGCTAAGGCGTTCCCTTGAAGCGATGCGCCGTATGACTTGAATATAGTGAGAAATGTGCAAGGGTAGCTATACCGACGTCCTAGTGTAGTGTTAAATAAGCAAATGTTCCCACATCATTGGCGGATGTGGGTAAATAAACTAGTTCATGAAACTAAATATTAGTAGATATTATGATTCATAGGAGGATAAATATTCTATGTATTTAGAAAACTAAATGGTTTTGAGTAGGGGTGTCAATTTCGGGTCACGAGTCGGGTTCGGGTCGAACCCGAAATTGACCCGGCACTATTCGGGTCAACCAGACCCGTTTTTGCAAACGGGTCAATTTTCTGGACCCGCTTCGGGTTCAGGTCAACCCGACTTGACCCGCGGACACGGCAACTCCGACAGCGGCGGGTCGACAGCAGCAGTGGGCCAACGGCCGGTGGCAGCGGAAGCCACCGGCGACTGACGTGGGACGCAACGCGATGCGACACTGAACTCGAGTGGGAAGCGAGCGAGACGAGACACTGGCCTCAGGACGCGACGCGACACGGGCAGCTGGGGCAGGCGGGCAGGTGGGCCGCGGGGCAGGCAGGGCAGACGGGGCAAGCAAGGCAGGTGGGCAGACTCAGGCAGGGCCGGTCAGAGCTAGCAGACGGGTTTCTGGGTCAGTCCCGGGGCAACCCGAACCTAACCCGATTTTTCAAACGGGTCGGTTTTTCGGACCCGAACCCGACCCGCTTCGAGTTCAGGTCAACCCAAACCCGACCTTCGGGTTTGGGTCGGGTTTTTGGGTCGGGTCCAATATTGACACCCCTAGTTTTGAGAGAAGGCTGAGGAGATTAATAGTTTCTGATTTAAACTATAATATTCAAGTAGGTGTCGTACTAAAAATGATATATGTGTAATTACAGATAAGAGTCTAAAGGATAGTGTTGTATAAATTATTAGATTGAAGATAAAATTATTGCTTTAAAGAATCCGGTTGATATTAAGATTATTAATGTTATAAGTGCTTATGTTTTTTAAGTAAGTTTGGTTATATGTTCAAAATTAAAATTTTGAGATGACTTAAAATAATTAATACAACAGATACCTCTTGAAGAAAGAGTTTTTATTGGATGAGGTTTAAATAAAAATGTTGGTATAGTGGTAAAAAATTTTAAAAGTATTCATGGTTGGATTTGGAGCTACTAATAAAGGTGGTAGGATCATATTAAATTTTGCTTTAGCTTATGATTTTGTAATTATTAATAGCTTATTTAAGAAAAGAGATGAGCATCTCATCATTTATAAGAATGGAGATAGTAAAACTCGGATTGATTATTTTCTTATGAGAAAAAATAGATCGTTTAGATTGTAAGATTGTAAAGTTTTTCCGAGTAAAAATTTATATACCCAACGTCGCTTATTAGTTTTGAACTTTAAGTTGAAGTATCATATATAAAAAATAAAGTAAAATATTATCCTAAGATTAGATGGGGGCATTTTAAAGAACGCTAACAAAAATATTTTCAAGAGTAAGATTCAAGATATTAAGATTTTGACTTTGTACGAGGAAGCTAATGTCATGTGAGAAAAAGTAGCTAGTGATATTAAGAATGTTACAAAATATATGCTTGGAGTATAAAAATAAAAGCTCCTAATAGTAAAAATAATTATTGGCTAATCAAAATATACAAGAAAAGATAAAATATAAGAAGTTTTGTTATAAATATTGGTTTATATGTAAGAGCTCAGAAAATTGGAAAAGATATAAAGGACCCGTAAGGAGTCTAAGAAAGCAATATAAAGGGACTCGTAAGGAGTCTAAGAAATCGATATGCGATTCAAAAAATTTAACTTTTAATTATTTTATATAATAGATCAGATACTAAGGAGGACGAAAGTTGTATGTATAAGTTTGACAAGTAAAGATATGGGAGAAATAAGAATTTAGTTTAAGTAAAGTACATTAAGGATGAATACCAAAAAGCGCTTTTATTAGAAGAGGATATTCAACATAGCTGGATGAGATATTTGATAAATTTTTCAAAGAAGATTGTGAGAATACGATTGAATTTAATGACCTTAGTACCCTAAAAGAAAATATAGACTTTTATTTTTATCGTTGTATTAGTAAAATGGAAGTTAGAGAGGCTTTAAAGAAAATGAATTGTGAAAAAACTATTGGACTTGATGATATTTCAATATAGGTGTGTAAATGCTTTGCACATAAAGGAATTTCTTGGCTTATGAACTTTTTTACATTATTGTAAATACTAAAATGATGCCAGATGAGTGAAAAAGGAGTGTTTTGGTTCCTATTTTTAAGAGTAAAGGTGATACACAAGAGTGTGTGAATGACAATCCATTTTTCAGTCCAGTGCTTCAATGGCGGTTTCTTTCGTTCCACCTTGAGGACAATGCGGCACTTAGGGAGGGGAGTATTGATGGACCGGTCGATTTGATTGAGAGGGAAGTAGGAAGTTTTCTAATCAAGAGGGAGCTATTTAGGAAGATTCTTAATCAAAGAGAAAAATTGCTTGGGAAAGTTTTAATTACAATTGGGAGGGAATTATTTAGAGTAGGAGATCTAATTTGAATTCAAATATGAGAGGGATGATTTAGGGAAAGAGGGCTGATTTGGTAGGGAATTAGGGGAGCCTATTTAAGGCTAACAATAGGGTGATTTCTGATTATATTGTGTTTTGCTGAATTTAGATTTTTCTTAGGTTGAGTGGGCGGGCTCTAACGGGTGGCTAGAGATTTGTGAGAGCCGGATCTTCCTCTCCAAATTGAAGATCCACTTGTATTTTGCTATTTCCTTCATAAATCTTTCAATACAAAGTGTCTTGTTTTTCTATTCCTAGTTTTTCTTGTTGAATGTTCGCTGGTTTTGTTGAAATCAAATTTCAGCTTAGGTTTTCTAAATTTTTGCATCCACTTCCTATCAAATTATTCTTTAATCTATTTATTTCTAATTTTATTATAAATTCATCTTAATATTCTTACTTATGCTACACTCTACTTATATAGCACAAATTTTTTTACTATCAATACAACATTATCAGTCTAATTTTAATTTTATAAAATTTATTTTTAAGCTTTCATGATATACACTTTTCACATAATATTCTATAGGCTATTTTTCATTTTAACTACCCAGACTTAACTCTAGAAGCTATATCCTCATTTTTTTTTATAGAATTGATTCAATATATTTAAGCCTATCAAATCTATGTATAATTTTATTCTCTAATATTATGAATTTATAATTGTTAATGTCACACTACTAAAATTGCATGTGATGTACAAAATCTTTGTTCTATTAATTCCATGTCATTTATCTTCTAAATATTTTTTGTGTTGTTCCATAGGATATATTACTGAAGAGAATTAAGTAATCTATGGAAAACATAAATCAAGGCACCTCATCCTAAAAATTCAACTTCTATAATTCAGTTAAGTTATCAAAAGTTTATGAATATTACCTTTGGAGAGGATAAAAAAATAATTCTTGGAAAATGATAAAGAGCAAACAAATTACCTTCCGAGATGATAAACTATAGAGTTTCTAAGGAGTCATATAAGATGCCACAACAAAGGAGTGATATTAGGTAAGCATCACACCTGAGTTCTCGATTTCAAGAAATTGTAGACAAGGAGGTTGGTGCAGGTTTAATGACAAAATAGAGTTATCAGAGGAGAGAATGGCTAGGGAATTGAAAGGGACGGGAGTGCTTGAGGATGGTGAAAGAACCTTGGAAATTATTGAACTGACTTGTATTTAACTTGGCTGGAGGATATTCAGCAGAGCATTGCAAATTCTATACAGTGATGTAAATGGTATCATGTCGATAGATCCCATTGCTTCTCAGTGATTTTTATTGGTGGCGAAGAACTCCATGTTGCTCTGTTACAGATGCAACTCTTTTGTGCGTTATACAATGCTGAGGTAGTTCCTGTTTACTTCTGTAAGTCAAGCATGTTTGCCCATTACTGCAGGAATTTTTCAATTGAATGTGAAATTCATTTGCGTTTGTTTGTGGATGAGCTTTAGACCAATATTTGCTTCATATATTGGCTCTTTCATTTTATCTTTTGTTTGACAAAAACTACTATAAAGTGGTGTTGTCTGTCCTACCCAATCACCACCATCACCATCTTTATCTCTCTTCCTGCCTGTCATTGAATGTCTTTTTTTAAAAATTTGCTCCTTTAAACTGAGTGTTACAATTCTGCTGTTGTGAAGGCTATTTGTTAAGCTTTTTGAAGGATCAAGAAGATTAGGCACCTTTAGAGTATGTGTGAACTCCCAAAAAAAGAGAAAAGATATGAAAAAAAGGGGAAAACCAGAATTTTCTTCCATAATCTTTTTGTTTATAACTAGAGAGATGTTTATAATGTTTAGGTAGATCAACAAGCTACTACAAACCTGGTCTACCTAAAACAAATAAAAGAAAAATATTAGAGTAGCATTTTCTTTCACATGTGGACCCATATTATTTATGTTGCCAAAATAATTTTGTTGTCGTGTGGCATATGTGTATTCTTTCTTTTTTGTTAGGCTTTTGTAATTGTTGGTTGTTCTGTTTTGTTTGTAGCCCATTCTGCATATTTGAATTGTACAATTTTCGGATCCAGAATAATATACTAATATTTAACATGCCCACCTCCCTGGAAAATAACATTGTCCTCAAGGTTGAGAGAAAGAAAAGAGAAAGAGGGTGCTGAAAAAACTCTCATGTGACATCATTGAGTAAATTTAATTTACATCGTAGCAGGACCTGTCGATGGGGTTGACCCTAGAGTCGTATAATTTGTGAAGCGAGAATAGCATAAGGTAGAAGAAGGGGTTGGTTTTTATTACTGAAATTTGGTAGTGGTGAAGGGGTTATGGAGGGAGGGGAACCTAAAATGTTTCAGAAGAGAGATATGAAAAACTAGATGAATTTTATTGTCGGGAGGTAGTTGTTGGCGATAGCCTACTGGGCTAAGCATATTTTGATTTGTAAAAGGGCGAAAATATCTCTTAGCGAGTTTAGAATGGTACGGTTAACGACAGAATTTTATTGAAATGGTTGTAATTTGATGTCGACCCCATGTAGTGGGATACATGGTTGATGATGTTGTGGTTGTAATTTGATCATAACTAAATCACCTATTGAAAAGTGCAAATTCCTGTAGTTGTGATCGACCATAGTTTTCATTCGATTTTGTGCTTGTAGTAAGTTTTATCATAGAGTTTGGAGAAGGTTTTCTCTATCTGTTAAATGAGTATCAATAGCAAGATGGTCTGAGGTTCCATGAAGATAAGAAGGAATGGAAGGGGGAAGTCAGCCATAAAAAGCTTGAAATGGAAACATTTTAATGGTTGTATGATAGGATGTATTATAGCACAATTCTGCCTAATAAAGAAAAGAAGATCATAACTTAGATGTAAAGGATGTATAAGCACGGGGCTACTATTCTAAACAGTGATTTAGAACCTTTGTTTGGCCATTTGTTTGTGAGTGATAAGAAGAGTTAAAATATAATGTGGTACTACTTAAACTGAATAGTTGTCGCCAAAAGTTACTTAAAAATATGCTATCTCGATTGGATATGATGGTTTTGGGAAAACCATGTAAGCGGACAATCATATGAGTAAAAAGATTAGCAACTTTAGAAGCAGAATATTGGACGGTAAGGGACCAAAATGGGCAAACTTGGATAAGCGATCAATGGCTACCAAAATAATAGTATAACCTTTAGAATTAGGTAGACCATTGATGAAGTCCATAGATAAGTCTTCCCATATTTGCAAAGGTATTGGTAGAGGAGTTAAAAGGCCTGCCAGACGAAGAGCAGACTATTTGATTTCTTTATAAATAAGATATTTACTAACAAAATCAGCAACGTCTTGATGAAGCTCAGACTAATAAAAATTAGCCGAAATCCGTTTGATTGTCTTAAGAACACCTTGATGACCCGCAAGAGGTGAGGAATGAAATCTGTGAGGATTTGGTGTTTGAGGGATTAATCTTTAGAGAGGTAAATACGACCTTTATAGTAAAGAATATGATCATGAAATTGATGAAGTGTATTAGAGTTGGCGGTTAGAAAGTTGATAAGCAATTTGAAGAATATCTGGAGAGTGAAGTGATTTATTTTTAATATCATTAATTAGGGAAAGAGAAAATTTAGTTAAGGTTAGTAAGGAAGGAAAAGTTAAAGGGTCTTCTGGTTGTCTAGATAAGGAGTCGGTGATGATTTTTATTTTTTCTGGCTTATATTCAATAGAAAAATTTAATCCTAAAAGCTTGCAATGATGATATTGTTGATCATGTGTTTGGATTACCTGAGTTTGAAGTTCGCGTAAGCTTTGATGATCGATGCGAATAATAAATTCATTTCCTATCAAATATTGTCGTCATTTGGAAACAACTTCAGTAATAACATATAGTTCTTTTAGATAAGCTGAAGATGTTGAGATTTTTGTGCATAATCTTTTGCTAAAAAAGAAATGGGATGATTATTTTTTAAAAGAACCACACCAATGCCTATTGCCTACGTTGGAAGCATCTGTTTCAAGAATGAAAGTTTTTGTGAAATCAGATAAGGCTAAGATTGGTGCATTTTGAAAAACAGTTAAGGTTGTGTCGTCCCATTTGAAGGAATCCTTTTAGAGAAGATTGGTTAATGGAGCAACTATAGGAGCATAATGGGATATCAATCGTTGATAATAGCTCGTGAAATCTAAGAATGAACGCAGTTGGCATAAAGAGGATGGAACTGGCCAATTTGTTATAGTTGTAATTTTAGTAGGGTCAGGTTGGACGCATCCTGCGGAGACAATATGACTCAAGTATTTGATGGAAGATTGACAAAATTGACATTTATTAAATTTTATAAAAAGGTGATGTGTTTGTAAGCATTGAAAAACCAGAGTAATGTGATCAACATGGAGTTTGAGAGTGGGTTTGTATATCAAGATGTTGTTAAAGAAGATTATAACAAATTTGTGAAGGAATGAACGGAAGATTTGATTCATTTAATGTTTGAAATGTTGACGGAGCATTTGTTAGCCCAAATGGCATAACAAGAAATTCATAATGTCCTACATGAGTTCGAAAAATAATTTTATGAATGTCATGAGGATGCATTAAAACTTGATGATAGCCTGAACGTAGATCTAGTTTAGTAAATATAATCACTCCATGAAGTTCGTCTAGAAGTTTATCTACGGTAGGAATAGGGAATTTATCTTTATAGTAAGGGCATTAAGCTATAATCAATGCAAAAATGGCAAGTGTCATCCCGTTTTTTAACAAGTAAAACTGGAATATGAAAAGGGCTATGACTATGATGAATAATGCCAGCATGGAGCATTTCAGAGACTAATTGCTCTATTGCATCTTTTTGAAAATGTGGATAACGATAAGGCCGAATGTTAACAGCTTTAGCTAATGAAGGAAGGTGAATACGATGATTAATAGTGCAAGGTGGTGGTAGGTCTTGTGGAGGTTAAAATAAGTGTTGGAATTGTTTGAGGAGATTAGATATGGAAAGGGGTAATCAAGTTGTGAGTTTATCTATGTAGTCAGTTAATAGGTTGGTAGGGAAAAAAATGGATTTATGATGTGTGATTGAATAGTGAATAGTTGAATGGTGGGTGAATGGGAAATGATTGCACAAAGCTGGTTAAAAGGAAATAGGATCACGTTGTAATTATGGTTCACCTATTAGTGTAATATGCATATTTGATTATGGAATCACATGGTACTGTTTTGATAATCGTGTGAAACAGGTCCTAAAGATTGTAGTCATTGCATGCCAAGAACGATGTCAACACCATGAATGGATAGAACGAATATATCTAGATAGATCCGATAGCCTTGAATGGTCATGTTTACTTGTGGACATTTAGAATTACAAGATAATAAGTTGTCATTGCCCACATAAATGTTAAATTGTTTAATAGGTTGAGGATGAAGAGATAATTTGGTGATAAGATATTTTTGAATGAAAGTATGACTTCTACTGCTATCAATTAATATGTGCACATTATAATTATTAATAGAGCCGGTTAATCGGAAAGAACGAGGGTTGAACTCCCCGGCTTAAGCATGAAGACTGATTTTGGGTTGAGCATCTGGATTTTCCTCATTGATAGAAGAGAGGAAAGAGTCATCCACTAATTCTGAGTCATTGGTGCCGAATAAGAGAGAATTTATTTGGGCAATGATGCTGGGGGCCAAATTTTGCGTTACAGTTAAAACATAGACCTTTTTTACAATGCAATTGAATTTCAGCTGGTGAAAGTTTTCGAACTGAAAGATTTGGAGACTTAGAGATAGTTGGGGTAGACGAGTGAAGAGGGAGGCGAGAAATGTGAGGTGATGTATTGGTTGATTTGATGCTAGTATGTAAATAATTACGAGTAATATTTTTGAAAGGAAGATGGTATGATTTTCGGTATGATGAGTAAGGAGTAGAAAAAAATCTTGAATTTTTGCATTGTGACAACGTGCTAATTCCATAGTATCTAAGAGGGAAGTAGGTCAGGCAAGAAGAAGTTCACGACAGATTTCTTGTTTAAGTCCCAATATGAAATAACTAATTAGAGTGGATTCATACAAATTAGGGACTTTAAAAGCAAGATTTTTGAATGTTGTTTGGTGTTCTAGGATAGAACTTTGTTGAGTTAGTTTAGAAAGATTCTCATGTAAATCTTCGTACATAGAGATACCAAATCGTTGTTGTAAGGAAATGATAAAGTTGGGCCAAGAGAATAATTGGCCCTTCATACACAGCCATTGGTACCAGGTAGCTGCTGGACCTTCTAAGTGAAAAGATGTGATGCGAATACGATGACATTCAGGAGTATTATGAAAATCAAAATATTCTTGTGCCTTAAAGATTCAAGTTTCTACATATGTCCCATTAAAATGAGGAAGTTCACTTTTCATGGTTTTAAGAAAAGAAAAATTAGTAGGAGGTGGAGATGAGTGATCAGAAGGGATTTGGTTGCTCGATCCAAGAATGCCAGATGAAGATCTAGAATCTTGATGGGGTGAGGAGTGAGGTCGATCAGACATAGGTTGTCAAGGCATTTGTCAACAAAGTCCATGAAAACATGAAATTGTTGGAGAGTCATGCCAATGGATGCAAATTGGAGACCATCTTGTTGGAGTGAGTTTTCGATTTTTTAAAAATGTAATTCTTGGTTGGATTGCATGGTGCATAGGGCTTCGACTAGATCAACGTTTTTCATAGTGTAAAATTGATGGAGGAAGAGAAAAAGATGGTGCCCAAAATCCTGCAATCATGAAAAGATAGAAAAACTAGTAGAAAAATAAATTTGGAAAAGAAATAAGAAAAATAAAAAAATAACTAAGGCTTTGTTTGGGACGGCTTTCTTATTGCTTTGTAAAACAATTTTTTAGTACAAAATTTCTTAAACTAAAAAATTTTGTACTAAAAAGCTACTTCAGAAAACAGTAAGAAAACCGTCCCAAATTAAGCCTAAAAGAAAAACAGAGAACTTGATGTTAACTACCAAATAGCAGTAATGGACTGAACAGGTTCAGTCGGCCAAACAATGATGATTGGTGTTGTTGATTGGTTGCAACTAGGGGTGTAAGTGAGCCGATCCGGCTCGTGAGCTAGCTCGAGCTCGACTCGTTTATGAGCTCGTGAGCTGAGCTTATCGGGCTCATGAGTCGAGCTCGAGCTTGATGAGGCTCGGCTCGCGAGCTGGCTCGAATATTATTATTATTTATTTATTAAATTTAAATATTATTAAAAATTAATATATATTTTTAATCCTGCCTATATTATTATTAACATGAAAATAATTTTTTTATAATCTCGCCTAAAACGTGCTAATTTGGCCTAACATTTAATATTAAATATTAAAGCATTTAATGTATTGATTTAGGCGGGTTGGAGAAAATTTGATTTTGGCATAACATTTAATATTAAATATTAAAACATTTAATGTATCCCGCAGCATCAGCTGGTCTTTATTTTTGGAAAATGGGCTGGAGAAAATCTGCTCTTTATTTTTGGCATTTAATGCCGCCTCCCAATTCAAAATCCGGCGTGCAGAATTTAAAAAAAAGAAAATCGTGCGTGACGGGCAGACGACGCAATCGAGTAGAATGACGCGGTTGTAGAACGGGCGGATGACGCGGACCTACGCTGAGGCTCACGAGCTGGCTCGAGCTCGTTTATAATGGGACGAGCTTAAGTTCGAGCTCGCCTTTCTAGCTCGAGTTCAAGCTGGCATTCTAACTAACGAGCCGAGCTCGATAGCACCATTACTCGACTCGACTCGTCTCGTTTACACCCCTAGTTGCAATAGGTTGATGATTGAATGGGAACACAAAACAGCTGTAAGAAGTTGGTTCTTGTCAAAATACTGCAGGAATTGTGGTTGAAATCTAAGTTTGTTGTATTTTGAAAGTAGCAGTTGTCGTCTGGTGGCAGATGTGCTTGAAACAACGGCTATAAGAAGTGGAAAACTGCTGTTCTTGAAGTTCTAGGACCGGGAAGAAGAGCTGGAGACACTGCAGGACAGAATGTTGTTACCAAAAAATCTGTCCAATCCTTGCGGAAGAAGTGCGGCTGGAAGGATTTGCCCGTGCAGGTTCGAATCCTGGGGCTGCGGATAGCTGGGCTGCGGCTGACTGGAAGGAGGAGTTGTGCGGTTGTGACTAGATGGCTGCGGTCTGGAGTTTTGTGGATTGAAGCTTGCGGCAGGGGATAGCTGAAAGGTTGCGGTTGAGTGGAGGAGGAGAGCTGATCGGCTAGAAGAGAAGAGGGAATGTGAGGTTTGTGCAATAAGAGCATCATTTGTTAAGTTTCTTGTAGGATCAAGAAGATTAGGCACCTTTATAGTAGTTGTGAACTTCCAAAGAAAGAGAAGATATATGAGAAGAAGGGAGAAATAAAAAAATTCATTCCATAATCCTTTTGTTTACATCTAGAGAGGTATTTATAATGTTTAGGTAGATCAACGAGCTACTACAGACCTGATCTACCTAAAACAAATAAAAGATAAATATTAGACTAGTGCTTTCTGCACATGTGGACCCATATTATTTATGTTGCTAAAATAATGTTGTCATGTGACATATGTTTATTCCTTCTTCTTTGGTAGATTTTTGTAATTGTTTGTTGTTTTGTCTTATTTGTAACCCATTATGCATATTTGGATTGTACGATTTTTGGATCCAGAATAATATGCTGATGTTTACTCTATTCAACAAATCAAGATTAAGTAGTTTATTATAATGACCACATAAATAAGGTTGTATGTTCATATCTTTTGGTAGCGCTTACATTTTTGAAAATTGAAAAGTGATTCTTATGATCGTGTCTCTGCTTTATTAATCTGGATTAACAGTTGTTTTTATTGAAGAATTATTCTTAAATAATTTTTGAACTTTCTACCGTTTTTAGTTAGATTATGCTTCATCTTTCCACTCATTGATTTTACCAGCACAAGTGTAGTTGTAGCTGAGCAATGTAGCAGAAATTTCCATTATAAAACGGT
Source organism: Dendrobium chrysotoxum (assembly GCA_019925795.1). Lineage (NCBI taxonomy): Eukaryota > Viridiplantae > Streptophyta > Magnoliopsida > Asparagales > Orchidaceae > Dendrobium > Dendrobium chrysotoxum. The sequence goes on from CM034300.1 coordinate 74,354,861, forward strand.
GTAACTTTATCCCCCTGTTTTGCTTTTGCAGCATATTGTGTAGTTGCAGCTGAATCAGTCGGCAGACAAATTCCCATGGCTTTCTTGGAAAGAGTCAAAGAAGATTTCGCCAAGAGATATGGGGGAGGAAAAGCTGCAACTGCTGCTGCCAATGGTCTCAGCCGGGAATTTGGGTATTTGCTTTAATTGCCTGGTTAAATTCGCGCATTTGCTACTGCGTGATTGGTAATTCCTTTGTGAAAACCATCTAAGGCTCAGTCCTTCTTAAATTTCAGTCCAAAGCTGAAGGAGCATATGCAGTATTGTGCCGACCACCCAGAGGAGATTAGCAAACTTGCTAAAGTAAAAGCTCAGGTATCAGAAGTTAAAGGAGTCATGATGGAGAATATAGAAAAGGTAAGCTTTCTGCTTCAAATGTCCGTACATCGAGCTGCTAATAGTCACATTTGTTGATGTTGGACTTTCTATTGCTGTTCTTTTTTTTTTTGGTCTTTTGATTACTCCAAATTCCAACTACTTGGGGCAAACTTTAACTCTGCTTTGCAGGTTCTGGATCGTGGAGAGAAAATTGAGCTCCTTGTTGACAAGACTGAAAATCTTCGCTCCCAGGTTAGTTCTTTACGTACATATCGTTTTTAGCAATTATTGCAAGACCATTTTCCTAAGTCTCTCTCTCTATCTTACTCTCTCTTTTTTTTCTTTTTTTTTTTTGCTGTTGTAGGCGCAAGATTTCAGGCAGCAGGGAACCAAGATAAGGAGAAAGATGTGGTTGCAGAACATGAAGGTTAAGCTTATTGTTTTAGGTATCATCATCGCCCTAATACTCATCATCGTCCTTTCGGTTTGCCATGGCTTCAAATGCTAGTGTGGATAGGGTTATTAAAGAAAGGCAACGCATCTTCCATGCTTGGCTAGTGCATTTCTTCAACTTGTTTTTCCAGTATGGGTATATTCTTTTGATGATTTCTGATGTTGATTGGGTTGTCTTATCTTGTCTGTCATACTTCTTGGGTCAATGCTTTGCGTGTATAGAGTTGTTACTTAGATTCTTTATTGCTATTATAGTAGAACAAGCTGATGATTCCACGCAGATTTAGTGATCTAACTGTGATTTTTACTCCTCTGTTCAATACCTCTTGACTTGCATCTCGAGCCCGAGTTCCAGGTTTACTTTCAAGTAGTTATATATCAGGTTAGTCGGTCCCTAGATTGTGCGATCTTTGTTATTTGAGTTTCTGAACTTGAAAACATAATTAGTTCAGAGAATCTGATCTTATTTGTCATCGAATACTTCTGCTGAACGTAGGCTTTTAGTTTGCTACTTTTGGATCTTGATGAGGGCTTCGGGATTTGTTGGATGGCTGCTATTTGTTTGGTAGACATATTTTATTATGATTTTAAGATTATTTTGTCCACCCAATCATGTTAGAGAAGAACTCGTAATCTTTGAACATCTTTTCTCAGAGGCAGAGTAATACTTCTCCGCAAGGTGAGGATCAGAGGGGAACTATTACTAATATAAGTTGTTTTGTCAAGATAATTTTAAGAAATTTAACTTGTTTTACTGCCATATAAGGATTTTAATCGTCTTGGGTATAGGTATCAGATTTTATCATAAATAATTTTTTATTCAAATATAGTTTCTTATATTTAGATCTTAGGTTTTTGATTTAGGTATAAAGTTTGTCAGATTTATGATATTTTAATTAAACAGAAGGTGATTAACTTAAGAAAAAATTGTAAATTTAATTAATTTTTGGGCTATTTGGTTCAATACTATAGATATCTGTATTATTAAGATGCTAAGAAGCGAGTCTTATTAGATGTTGGTGTTATCACTTCAACTTTGTGTTTGATTCAGTTTTGTATTTGAATAATCATTATTTTTAGAATTTCACAGAATGAAATATTGTAATATAATAATATTAGTCTTTAGATGTCATTAAATTAGGATATAAGTATTATTTATAAATTAAAAAAATGATTAAAACGGTTTCTTAACTCTTTATGAAGGATTAAAATAGTCCTATCATTTTGATCCCTAAAATCTTTTAAAATGAATCAAAATATTCTCATGATGAAATTTTGTTGATACAATTTTATGTTCAAAGTAAATTCTATAATTTTTAGGTTCATCTAGATAAATTTCTATGAGAATTTCTTGATACAATTTTTTCATTTCTCATAGAAATTTCTCAAGGAATTTTGATATTCGTTTATTTGTATAGAGTTTTGTTTTTTTTTTTAATACAGGTTTATATTAATGATATTTATTATATGGATAGAGATTTATGAATACTTATGTTAATGTATGAATGATCAAAGATGAGCATTTTTTATTTTTTTATTTTTTTTAACAAAGAATCCCTTGTAGGATTCCTGTCCAAGATAGAAATCTATTCTACTAAGCTGTATTCAAATTTTTATGATATTTAGGGTGGCAGAAGTGAAGTCTACCCTTCTAAATTATTATTTTACTTGGATCTTTATGTTTAGTCAGTTTCATAAATAAGGGATGTCTTTTATTTTAATTGATGATCTATCAATTATGAATTTGTTCTTCTGCAATCTCTTCCTATATTTATTTTAAATGATTCAAAATTAGAAAACATCATGCCATCATCAAGCATTCATTTTGGTAGATGTTCCTGCAGTCATACATAATGCTGCAGATGATAAAGAAATGAGAAATACTCGAGCCCAATGAATCAACACATTTTCAACAATCATATATGCCCAAAAAAAAGCATGAAGTTGACATTTTTTTTTTGTTCATTGTGCTGCTCTAAATATATAGAGATGCCATATAGGTTAAGGCTTCATTTGAGATGGCTTTCTTACCGCTTATTAAAGTAGCTTTTTAGTATAACAAATTTAATTTTTATACTAAAAAGTTGCTTTAAGAAGCAGTAAAAAAGCCGTCCCAAACAAAACCTAAGTGTTAAAAAAGAGCTCATTTTTTCCTGTGTAAAAAGGAATTGCTCAAATGAAAAGTATACTATACCCACTGATGCTTAGCTCTGTTGGTGGGCGAGCACGGGTGGGTACCTCCCATCCTGGGTTCGATTCTCTCGGGCAGCGGCGCCCCTTTCGGGGGGATCTAAGAAACGTCGGCCACGAATTTTAATGGATGTGGGTAGTCCGTCCAAATCAACTAGAGTTTACGGACTGTCAAGCGCTCTCAGCTAGCCCAAAAATGATAGCGGACGATTCCTCGTCATAAAAAAAACAAGAAAAAAAAGTACACTATTAATGCACAGACGTGGTCCCTAATGTTGCTAAAAGGTCTGGCGCCTTGACAATGTCTTGTACATTATTAGTTCCGCTTATAATTAGATTAAATTTGGTTGTTTAGGAGTTTCCATCTGTTAATGTGCCAGGCTCAATTTGAGCCAATGAAATTTGAACCCAGCTAATGTGTTTTGGGAGTTTACCTGTAATTTGAGGTGTTAGTACAATATATAGCTTGAATAGTGGGTGATGTCTCATCTCGTAATAATATGATGAGTCTTGAGGTACTTGAGTTATTATTGGGTGACAGTCTGTCATGCCATAATTGATAATTGAATGTTGGAAATAGAGCCATGGAAGATGGCCAACTTTGATCATTCTCCTGATAGGAGGGGAGACTCATCAACTAAAAAGACAAGTAAAAAATATTTAGTAATGATTGACGAGAATGCTAGACGTCAAATACCAATTGTTGGTAGGCGTTGAGCGACAATCAGCATGGAACATTGCAAGTTAAACAATGATGGACAATTAACTTGATTATTCTCCTAATATGGGAGGGGAGTAGATTGGATGATTAAGAAGATGGATGTCACTTGTTAAAGGGTGTTGATGCATAATGTTTAACTAAAAACATTCGAAATTGGGTGGCGATGGGTTGTGAGCTTGGTCATTTCTTTGATGGGAGAGAAGACGAAATGACGGGGAAGAGAAACATTGGAGTTGAGTGGATTGATGGTTGACATTGATGTCATTAACAATTGGCTTCATCACTGGCTGATCGCTAGTGTTGAGTAAGGAGCAATGACAATTAGCTTCGAGTGACAAACAATGATAAGTGTAACTGTCTATCAACTATTGGTGCTAAGAGGCAGGTAGCAACGATAAACAATCATCAATATGGTTAACAATCGATATTGGACAATGGACAATAATAGAAGTTAGTAAATGGTTGGTGTTATGCAAAGGATGCGTGTGAGTGTCAGGTGATGGGTGATACATTGGTAGTGACGAATTGTATTAGAGCTCTGAAATTTTACATGAATCTCAAGTTTATCTTTGCTCAAAATTCCTCCTCTCATTATATAGAAATATGACCTATTTGTGTATTTCAGGAGTGATGTTTTGAAATTTTTTTAAAAAATTTTGGACACTTGTGGAAGATCTTAATAGGTCTTATAATTTTTTTTAACATTTGAGTGCCTTAAGAAATTCGAAATGGTGTGATCTTGGATTCATCATATTTATCTCAAGTTCATTTCAATTATAAACATGTAAAATTGGGAGGTTATTTAACCCTTTAAATTGCCTCAAGTGATTTCTATTTATGGTTCTTAGTGATTTATTTAGGCTCATTTAGACTCAAATTTGGGCATTCTTGATCCTGGATTCATCATATTTATCTCCTTCACCTAATTAAATTAATTAACTATTCCTTTTTTAAAAATTTGTCCATTAAAAAACTCATTTTTCACTTCAAAATACGGTAATAATTACATCAAAGAGTAACTTATCTCCAACCCAACTTCATTTTTAACACTAAAAAAGAATATTATTGTTGCGGGCTAGAATATACGCGGCGATAGAGTTAAAATACTACGTCTTAGCGTTGTACGGATATCCAGCCCACACACAGAGAACACAAGATTTTTACGTGGAAAATCCTAAAAAGAGAAAAAATCATGGGGCCTGGCCAAGTTGAAGTGAATCCACTAGAACTTGAGCAGATTACAGGGGACTGACTCGCCTTCAAGGGCGATCAGATTACAAATATCACCCGTAGGGTGAAAGTTAGAGGCTTGTGAGGGCTTAAGGTCGCTCTGGCAGAACTTCGGGGTCGCCTGGCGGTCTGGCAGAGTTTTGGTCCTTAGGTAGTTGTCGGGCAGAGTTGAGGACGGTAAATGGTGGTCCGGCGGAACTCCGGCGTCAGGCGGTGGTCCGGCGAAGTGCAGGGCCTCAGGTGGTGGTCCGGCGAAGAGCAGGGCCTCAGGTGGTGGTCCGGCGAAGTGCAGGGCCTCAAGTGGTGGTCCGGCGAAGTGGAGGGCCTTAGGTGGTGGTCCGGCGAAGTGCAGGGCCTCAGGTGGTGGTCCGGTGAAGTGCAGGGCCTCCGGTGGTGGTCCGACGAAGAGCAGGGCCTCGGGTGGTGGTCCGGCGAAGTGCAGGGCCTCGGGTGGTGGTTCGGCGGAACTCCGGCGTCAGGCGGTGGTCCGGCGAAACTCCGACGGTGGTCGAGGAGGAGCGAGGGGGCAAGAGCTCTCTCTTTTTCTCCTTAGGAATATGTGTGTTTTTCAAGAGAGGGGGCTCTATTTATAGATTTTCGTGAGTGGCATGGCCCGTAAATAGGTGGAAGATCAGGGGTAGTTAGGGAGTGGTTTGGACGGCCGATCTTGAATTCTTTGATCATAGATCGTTCGTTGGACATTTGAAGGTCTTAATGATGTCATAATTTGGCGATCTTGGGCTCGTTGGATTCGTCTCGTCGAGACGCTCGATTCGACTATAAGCATGTCATATTTGGAGATCGTTTGGTAATCCAAATTATGGTTTTAACCTTCCAATAGTGCTTCGGACTCTTGATTTGGACCCATTGGGCTCGGATTGGGTCGAACTTGGTGTCGTTGGGTTCGTATTTCCGAGACGTTCAGTTTGACTGTAAGTTTACTGAAATCGGAGTTTGGATGATCCCAATTTTAATTTCGGAAGTTTCCAACTTGATTTTGCCTCAAGATTCGTGCCCGATCAAGATAATTTTTTGATGACGTATCAGTTGCCCCCCTATTTTCGGACGTTAAGGTTCCAGAAGTCCAAAAATATGCATCACAATTTTCGGGGGATTTTTTGTGCAATTTGAAAATTGAAAATAATCCAATATTGGGCATAGAGGTCTCGAATAGCTTTGAAAGTGTCAAAATTGAGTCCGGGACGTCGAAAAATGGTTCCGGGGACCCTAAAAACGTCCGATTTGACCTTTCCGGGCCCTAAATTGGGCCCGAAAATGAGCTGGGACGGCCCAGCCGCCGCCGCCGGCCACCGCGCTGGACCGCCCACGCGCGGCCGCGCCTGCGGGCTGCCTGGGTCCGCGCCCTGCCCGTCGGCAGGGCAGTTTTGGCCGGTCATGGTTGACCGGCCCTAGTCAGCCGGGCTGACCGGCAACCGCCGGCGGTTGCCGGAATTTTTTTTTAACTAACAGCATACAGCCCCCCCCCCCTCTCCTCACCTATAAATACCCCACCCTTAGGCCCTTATTCCTTGCACCTTTCCCCTCTTCCCCCTCTCTTTTCTTTCACGTAAGGCCTTCCCCTGGCCCTGAACGGGTGGCATCCCTCGTCCACGCCCAGGGCCCCTTGCTGCGAGAAGGAGACTCCTTCCCCTCCGCCCTTCTGCCTGTCTGTCCTCTTGCTATACGGGAGGTCTTCCCCTGCCTTCGGATAGGTGGCATCCCTTATCCTACAGCAGGGCCCCTTCCTATACAGAGGTCATGTCAGGCGACCCTGTTCCTTCGAGTGATCCCGCGGTCGGGAGAAAGTCTATCGCGTTGCCTGACGGAGAGCGGAGGTCCACTAAAGGAGCGAAGGTAGATGATGTTGCATCCACTCTTACGGGCGATCTTCTGATGCTTCTCCATAAGAATTTCCACATCCCTAATGATGTGGTGACGACGGTTCCGAAGTTGTCTGATCGGGCCAGTCTTCCTCCTCCCGGGTACCTTACTGTCAGCGAGGTGAGTCTGCGAGCAGGACTGCGCTTTCCACCTTCCGCTGAGCTGATCGAGATTTTGAGGAGATGCGGAGTGTGTTTGTCGCAGCTTTCTTATAGAGCCATGTCGGTGATAGTAGGACTGATTGCTCTTTTTAGAGACCGGGGGGCTGTACTGACACCTGAGCACCTTTCGCGGATGGGATGACTTACCAGTGATGTGCATGGGCGTGTGACCTTTAGATGCAAATGGTTAGACATGCGCACCCAGGACCCTGCGAAGAACTGGTCCAGTTCCTACTTTTTTGTGAGGAATGACTGGGGCCTACTTGAGAAGTGGGGGAAGATGAGGGACTTGCTAGCTCCTTTGCACGTCGGAGAGGAGGACATGATGAGGCTTCTGAAGGTCCCTGATGTCGAGCATCTTCTATATGAGGTTCGTTATCTAAATAAGTATATAGAAGAAGAGTTTCTGTTCAAGGTTGGCCTGTCCTTTCACTCCGGGAGGTCGGATGCTCGGATGTTAAAGCCGACTTCCAAGGTTCCTGAGCCGCCTGTCCCAGTTCTGAAGGCTGCCTCTAAGCGACAGGTGGGAGGTGAAGATCCCCAGGTTTTGTTGAAGAAGAAGAAGTTGGAGGGGGTTGCGGCGAACACAGGCAAGGTTGCACCTGTTTCTTCCCCTGTCAAGATTTGTGTTCCTGGGGATGTCTTAAACCATCAGTGTGTCGGACGTCGCAAAGCTGATGACCTGGTAAGGAACTCTTTTTTAGTGTTTCTTTTTTTTTCTATTCTGGAATGACTTTCGATTCCTCCCTTTCCTCTTATTTCAGTTGTCACGGCGTATAGAGCTCGAGGCCGAGCTAACGGGAGCCCTGAATGAATGGAATGCTGAATTTGTGAAGATCAAGTATCTTTAGGGAGAATTCAAGCGGAAGTACGACCAGAAGATTAGAGAGGCCAAGGTGCTGGAGGAGGAGCTGTGCGGGTGTAGGACCGAGCTGGCAAATATAGTACAATCTGTATCCCTCCAGAACCAGCAGATAGATCGTCTTCAGGTCGATCTTGAGAGGGCCCAGGCGACGATTACCCAGCTTCGTGAGGATCAGAGGGCTTCTGGAGAGAGAGTTGCGGTGCTCGAGGCTGAGAATAAGAGGTCCTAGACTCTTATTGCTGAGAAGGAAGCTGCTCTTACGAGTTTTGAGTCTGCAAGGGTCATTGATGATTTCAAGAAGTCCATAGCTTTCAAGATCATCATCCAGGACCATGTTCAGGAGGCTCGCGACCACATTTATGAGGTAGAAGTGAAGGCTTTAGAGCAGCAGTGCCTTGATGATGGGTTCATTCGGGGCTTCTTGAAGGGAGTCCGCTTGATGCAGCGAAAGACCGGAGTGGAGGTTGAGGGGATGACACCTAGCCAGGCTTCAGATGATTTTCCTCCGGGTTCTGATGGCGATGAGATAGAGAGCGAGCTGCAGAAGGCCTTTGCCCTCGAGGCTGATGATGAGGTGGTAGATATTGAGTAGTGTCTTTACTAGTTGTACTTATCTGATCTTTCTTAAAGCTTTAGTTTATATTGGATGTTTGTGTTCATATATGTCGTTATTTATGATTCAGTAGTAGATTGCTTATTTAGTAGTAAATTATGTGTTGCCTTCTATGATTTAGTTTGAATGATCTTTACGCTCCCTCTTTCTTTTAAGGTACTTGAATCGTCTGAGATTATGGATTAATGTCGTTCAATCTATACAAAAGAGGTCAGGTTGTACCGACTTAGGACCAACTCTCGAGCGACTGAGATTCAAGCTTCTCTTTTTAAGGAATTCAAGTTTCAGGTGAAGGACTTTTGACCTTTCCGAGGTTGTTAATTATAGCATTGCATAATGCTTTTTAACCTGTGTGGAAGAGGTCAGCTGGATCCCCCTGGAACCGATCATCCAGTGATTGAGGTGTAACGAAGAGTGTGCGTACCTCGAACCAAGGATATTATAACTAATTGGCATCCACTTAGGATGTTTTGACCTATCCGAGGTTGTGAATTGAAGCATTTGGTTATGCTTCTTAACCTGTGTGGAAGAGGTCTGATCAAATCCCCCTAGGACTGATCATCTTGGATTGAGTTGCAATCGGGTTGGGTATTACTCGCATCTAGGATTTCAAGATTAAGGCTCACAATGTGCGTGAGAGTACAGTCCTAATTGAAGGAGGCAATAATGTAACTGAACAAGGGAGCAGAACTTTACTGCACTTAACAACACCATACTTCCCTGATACAATTCAGGGATAGGAGCTACAAATGTTACTGTCAATATAGGAGGTAAACGATACTTAACACATACAACACTTGAAAACAAAAACACTTTTATCTTCTACTGATAGTATTTGTGAAGGTTATCCACATTCCAGGTCCGAGGAAGCATCTTTCTTTCAGCATCTTTTAGTTTGAAAGTTCCTGGCTTCACTATGGCTGTTACCAAGTATAGACCCTCCCAGAGGGGGGAGAGTTTGTTGCGCTGAGGGCCTTTTCCCGCCGCCTCGATGCTGCGCAGAACCAGATCCCCTATCGCTATACGGCGTGGTATTATCCTTCGGTTATAGTGACGGGCGATCCTCTGGTGATATGCAGCGGTCTTGAGTGCCGCTTCGTCTCTTATTTCTGGGAGGAGGTCTAGATTGCATCTGAGCTTTTCTTCATTGCCGTTGAAGTCAAAAGTCTGGATTCTATGACTGGGAACTCCAATGTCGACTGGAATTACGGCTTCGGTGCCAAAGCAGAGATTGTATGGGGTTTCTCCTGTTGGGGTTCGTGCCGTGGTACGATAGGCCCAGAGGACATTTGGGAGTTCATCAGCCTATTGCCCCCAGCCTTCTCTAAGCGTGTCTTCAATCTTTTTAGAATCGTCCGATTAGTGACCTCTGTCTGTCCATTGGTCTGGGGATGGGCCACATTCGTGTGTACTAGCTGGATGTAAAGATCTTTACAAAATGTGGTAAAGACCTTTCCCGTAAACTGTGTTCCGTTATCTATGATCACCTTGACGGGAATGCCGAAACGCCATATTATGTTCTTCCATAAGAACTGCTTAGCATTTGCTTCTGTGATTTTTGCCAGAGGCTCGGCCTCTACCCACTTGGTGAAATAATCCACAGCTAGTATAATAAATTTTCGTTATCCAGTGGCTATGGGGAAGGGCCCCATAATGTCGATCCCCCACTGAGCAAAAGGCCAGGGACTCTGTAGTGTTGAGATTTCTGTAGCAGGTAGATGGGTAAGATTGGCATGCAATTGACAGTTATTGCACTTTCGTACGAATTCTAGTGCATCTTATTTCATCGTGGGCCAGTAGAAACCTTGTCTCATTATCTTATGGGCGAGTGCCCTTCCGCCCAAATGTTCTCCACAGATGCTTGAATGTACTTCTCGGAGTGCATAATTAGCTTCTGAAGGAGGGAGGCACTTGAGGTAGGGCCCTGTGAAAGCCCGTTTGTATAACTCTCCATTTACAACAGTAAAGTTGGATGCCTGCCTCCGAAGTCGTACTGCTGCTATTGGGTCTTCTAGAAGAACACCTTCTTGTAAGAAAGATAGGAGAGGGCTGATCCAAGATATCTCTCCTAATTCAATTGACTGTATTATCCACGGGCCCGGAATACTTGGAAAATATATCTCCTCGATATACCTTCTTTTGTATGTGTCACCGGTTGTAGCCGTAGCTAGTTTGGAGAGGGCGTCTGCTCGCGTATTTTGCTCTCGAAGAATATGTATAACTTGATGTTCACTTATACAAGCTAGGAGCAGATTTACTATGTTGCAATAAAGTGCCAACTGGGGGTTATGGATGTCAAATTCCCCCTCCACCTGTGAAGCAACTAATTGTGAATCAGTGTAGATCACCAGGTTTTGTATTTCACAGTCAATTATCAGGCGTAATCCGGCAATAAGAGCCTCATATTCTGCTGCGTTGTTTGTTGCTGGGAACTTGAGTCGGAGCCCGTATTCAAGAGTAACTTGTTGCGGAGAGATCAACAAGATTCCTGCTCCGGCACCTGAACTCCCGGATGCTCCGTCAACATACATCGTCCAGCACGGGGGAGAAGGAGAAGTACTTAGTGACTTGTCAGATACTGAGATGGTGCATTCAACCATGAAATCTGCAAGTGCCTGGGACTTGATATCCGGTCTGTGCAGGTAATGAATGTCAAACTCTCCCAGTTCTATAGACCACTTGATGAGCCTGCCAGAGGCTTCGGGCTTCTGCAACACATTTTTTAGCGGCAGATTTGTGTAGACTCCAATTGTGTGAGCCTGGAAGTAGGGGCGTAGCTTCCTAGCCGAGTAAACTAAGGCCAGCGCTGTTTTATCGGCTATGGGATAGCGTCCTTCTATTTCAGAAAGGATCTTACTGACATAGTATACAGGGCGCTGAGTAGCATTCTCTTCTCGGACTAGGACTGAACTGATTGCCTGGGCGGAAACAGCCAAGTACAAAAATAATTTTTCCCCTGGAATTGGCTTTGAGAGTAGTGGAGGTGAAGCAAGATAGGTTCGAAGCTGCTCAAATGCCTCTTGACATTCATCAGTCCATTGAAATCCTGAGTTACGGGCCCCTCGGAGGATCTTAAAAAAGGGCAGATATTTATCCCCGGAGCGAGCTAAGAAACGAGAGAGTGCCTCGATCCTTCCGTTTAGTCTCTGGACTTCTTTGATGTTTCTTGGAGGTACCATATCCCTTAGAGCCTGGATCTTCTCAGGATTGGCTTCAATTCCCCGGTGGGTGACCATGAACCCCAAGAATTTTCCTGAGGCAACTCCGAATGCGCATTTAGAAGGGTTGAGGCGCATGTTATAAAATCGCAGAAGACAGAAGCACTGTTCTAAATTTGAGATATGCTGTGTTTTTTCAAGACTTTTGACCAGCATGTCATCCACATATACCTCCATAGTATGCCTAATAAGGTCTTTAAATACCTTATTCATGAGACGCTGATATGTGGCTCCTGCGTTTTTTAGTCCGAAGGGCATAACCTGGTAGCAGTATAGTCCTCTGTTTGTTTGAAAAGCTGTCGCCTCCTCGTCTGAGGGATTCATCCTTATTTGGTTGTAGCCTGAGTTGGCATCCATGAAGCTCAGCATTTGGTGCCCAGATGTGGCATCTACTAGTTGATCGATGCGAGGGAGAGGAAAGCTGTCTTTCAGACAGGCTTTATTGAGGTCTGTATAGTCTACGCACATCCTCCAAGCTCCGCTGGTCTTTTTGACCATGACTACATTTGCCAGTCAGGTGGGATAGTGTACTTCCCGTATGAATCCAGCTTTTAGGAGTTTGTCAACCTCCTTTTCAATTGCTTGCTGGCGCTCTGGTGCGAAATTCCGCTTCTTCTGGATTACTGGCTTGCAGGTTGGGTTTATTCTGAGAGAGTGGGTGATTACCTCGGGGTTGATTCCTGGCATATCCGCTAGAGTCCAGGCGAAGACATCCTGATTTTTCCATAGAAATTCTACGTACTTCGTCTTTTCTTCTTCTAAGAGTAATGACCCGATCTGTACCGTTCTTGAAGGATGTTCATCGGACAGGGAGATATGGGCAAGGTCCTCGACGGGGGAAGCCTTTTGAGGAACGTCTTCATTTCGTAAATCAAAGTCCTCGATGCTCAAGGTAATTGATGGGCGCGGTTGAGCTTGTCGAAGATAACAAGATTGTGCTTCTTGCTGATCTCCTTGCACTATGCCAATTCCTGTTGGGGTGAAAAATTTCAACTTTAGGTGTGGGATTGAGGCAACAACCCCGAAGATAGATTGTAAGGGCCTTCCAAAGATAGCATTGTATGCTGATTCCGACTTCACGATAATAAATTGGATAGAGTGTGTGGCTTGTCGGGGGAACTCTCCTAGTATGACGGGAAGGCTGATCGTGCCTTCTACTCGTACGGGCCGATTGTCAAATCCGTATAACGGTCCTGCAACAGGCTGGAGTTTTTCTCTTGCAAGACCCAAGCTAAGAAAAGTGGAGTAGAATAATACATCTACAGAGCTCCCGTTGTCTACCAAGATTCTCTTGACCTTATAGCATGGATCACCGATTCCTGCACTTATTACGAGTGGGTCTTGATGAGGGGTCTTCACCCCTTCCAGGTCTGAATCATTGAAGGCAATAGAATGGTCGGCACGGGACTTCTTTGGTGTAGGCTCTTTGGTGACGGCGATCAGTACTTGACTTGGCATTGAAGGTCCCCCAGCAATGGTTTCAATTTCGCCCACCATTTGACGATTGTTTGCTGGTTATTTTTGTTGTTGAATCTGCCCCCCAGCTTGGACACCATCCTCCCGGGTTGTTGGATTCTTGACAAATTATCGGAGATACCCCTGCTGGATCAGTCTTTCGATCTCTTCTTTGAGCTGTCTGCAGGCTTCAGTAGTATGCCCACAACTGCGGTGGAAGTGGCAATATTGTTCCTGATTCCCGACATTGGGTTTTAAAGGTTGAGGCCACTTAACGCTTTCCTGATTTTGGATGGCCATTAGCACATTGGCCCGGGACGCGTTGAGTGGTGTATACTCCTTTTCTGGGTGAGATTCTCGCCGTGGCTGTGAGGGTCGAGGGGGCAAACTAGCGTTCTTCTTTTGCTGGGAGGAAGGATTTTCTATCCCAGGTGTGCTTTTTCATTTCCCAGTTGTTTGCTCGAATTGCTTCCTGTGGGCATTGATGGCCTCATCGGCAGATATTTGTGCCTCTACACGATGGATTAGGTCAGCATATGAAGGGACCGTATCCCGCATAAGGGCTGAGTAAAAAGGGCCTGGGCGGAGTCCTCCAAGAAAGACTCCTCTGAGTAACTCAGGATCTACTCCAGGAATCTATCGAGCTTCAGTAGAAAACCTCTGGAAGTACTCCTTGAGGGACTCATTTTCATTCTGTCGGATTCCAGAGAGATGGGAGGAGTCTTTAATCATCCTTCTATTGACGACAAATTGTTCGACGAACATTTTGGCCAATTTAACAAACATGGGAATAGATCCGACAGGGAGCGAATAAAACCATGTTCGGGCCTGCCCTTTAAGAGTGGCAGGAAAGACTTGGCAGAGGAGCGCATCTGAAGCTCGCTGGATGTGCATTATAGTTCTGTAGTGATCGATATGCTCGTATGGGTCAGATGTCCCATTATAGGAATCGATGCTGGGTAGCTTGAATCCTGCTGGGATAGGATGCTGAAGAATGGCCTCAGTCAGAGGTGATGACTCCTGGAAATCCCATGGGCGAGTTGGTTGCCTCACACCTCCCCCAGGGAATTCTTCTTGGACTAGCCTTCGTAATTCATGCCTTAGGGCATTGCGAGGGAGTTCAGCAATATGGGGCCGGGCTAGGCCTTCAGGAGCGTCCTGAGGAATGCGGTGTTGCTGATCTGCACGCGAAGGATGGGTAGAGCTGGCTGTGTCAGCAAGTTCGTCATCTTGACGTGTTGGGGGACATCTTCTTGGTGGAGGGATAGGAAACTCGACATGAAGGTGGTCTGCTGGAACATCTTCGACCCTTGGCGGATCTCGAGGGAGTAGAATATCGTCAGGAGGTGCTAGCGTAGGTGGTCTAGTTTCTCGTAGAAGTTGAAGGATCTCCTTCTGGGAATCCTCCATCCTTTGAATGCGATCTTCCAGGGATGGTTCTGAAGTTCCTTCTCCGGCAGGGTTTCGGCCACCAGGCTGAAAAGAGGCGGACGCCTGGCGTCGCTGATTCAGGGACTGATTCCGAGATTGGTGTGAATTGGAGCGAGAGGCTCCCATGATGCTATTACTACGCCTGTTGGCCATTGCAGTGGTGCTTCAGGATAGTGGGATTTGTTTCCCACATCGGTTTCGTCTCGCTGATTTTAGATTGGTAAATTTGTGTTAATGTTAATTTGAGTTTTCAAATTGCATATTCTTTTTTTGCAATGGGATAAGATTGAAGTTCTTTTTTTTTGTATTCTACATATTTTAGATTTTGAGTTAGTTGGAACTTGGAAACTAGGTTTTCTTGATTGCAATCAGGTTTTCTCAAAACTTTTTCTACTAATTTAAGTATTTTCCATTCATTTGCCTATTTGTTGTTTCATGCAATCCATTTTCTCATTCATTTGATTATAAGTTTGTTGAGTTTGTTCATTTAAGTATTTTACATTCATTTGCTTATTTGTTGCTTTGTTTTCAGATTTTTTTGTTTATAAGTTATGTTGTTGTTTTTTGTTCATAATATATAAGTTTTATATGTTTTAGGTAGTTTGAATTTGCACAAAGATTATGGAGAAATATTTTAATAAATCCTCACAAACTTGTGTATCAACACCAATAGTGGATTCGGAAAAGAATGAAGATGAACAAAAAAATAAAAGAAGTCGAATAATAGGTGAATCATCAAATAACACGTTAATAGATGTAAAGAATTTGCTTTTGTAATGTCTAGCTATGAAAATTTTGAAATCGTGGAAGCCCACTCATTTTTTATATTTTTAAAAAAGAAACTCGTGAATGCTCTCAAATATTTAAGATTTTTGTGAAATAAAACTTTTGGTGCCCATTGAGAAAAAAAAAGAGAAACCAGAGATGAAGATGCAGATTAGTTTGGAGTACTTCGTATTCTCTGAAGAGTCATTGGAAGAGAATAAAAAGCTTAAGAGTAAGATGTATTTTACTTACCTAATAATTTATTTTCCAAGTATACTATGAGGTTATATATATATATATATATATATATATATATATATATGTTTTACTATGCTTAGTTTTTCAACAGAGAAATCTATCTTAAAGGCAAATACAATAGAATTGTGTTCATCTTCAAGGCATATCAAGTTCTCAAACAAGCTCAAATACTTCAACGAGGAATTTATAAACTGTGCAGCAACTGTTTATACATTTTTTGTAATGTTTAACACATATTCACTTTGAATGTATTCTTAAAAAATTTATATGTCGAATGTCGCAAAAGTGCATGCTTCTATAAATCAACTATGTAAAATTTTATGTAAAATAACAAATTTTTAAACATTCATTTATTCTTTTAGATGTAATTATTATGTATTTTTTCTCTTTCGTTTATGTGATGTTATGTTTATTTTGATGTTGTGTACCGCTTTGTACTGCTATGTATCGTTGTGTACCATTGTGTATCGTTGTGTGTTGCTGTGTATTGTTGTGTACTGTTGCTGTGCATTGCATGAATATTGCGTATAATGCTTTATTTTTTGCATGAATTTAACATATGATTCCTAGAACAATTATTGGAAGATATTTTACAAATTAGGTGGTACAAAATAAACATGAGAAGATAATTGTTCAAACAAGAAATACAAAATTAATACCATAAGTTTTTTTTGTTCAAATAATCTAAAAGCACCCATTCTCCATATTCAATGCTTCATCCAACAACTTCTACACATGTGCTGGAAAGAGCCTTTCCGCACTGCTCCTTAAGCTTTAAAGATTTTATTTGTATGTACAAAATGGATTGGGCAACCCAATCTATTCATTTAAAGAATAATAATGATGCAGATCGATGTAAGATACAGTTATTTCGGGCATCTCATGTTTTTCATATTTATAAAATAAATATATCTATAATATGATATGAAATATATTTTCAAGTGGCATAAAAATAAATTATATGTACAATTAAATATCTTAAAATAATAATTTATTTTAATATTTTTATTAATATATCATATAAAATTCTTAATAAATATTTTAATAACCTTATATTTTATGAAAATTTTATTTTATTTTTATGATAATTATTTTATTAATTATGTTTAAACTCTTCATCCACTGATTAAAAATAAATTTAAAATTGTAGTGCATTAGATTTGAGGGCTCACTCTACTCGTTATGCACTGATTATAAATTTAAACAGTGTGATTAAAAAATATGCATATTGATAGAAGCCAAGAATTGGAAGGAAGACTTGAACAGGCTGTGGGCTTCGAAAATTCGACCCCGGCCTTCGCCCGCTTTTTTTTTCTTTTCGGGGGAGTTTTAACGGAATTAAGTTCCGGGGTAAATTTTGGAAGGCAGATGGTTTTGTAGATAAGACACTACCCAGAGATTTCGCCCTCATTTTGTGAGGACTTTATGATCTGAGTTCTGGTTTCCTATAGGCACATGCCCCTATAGTTAATTACCCCTCCCACTAACGGGAGAGAACTTTCGATTAAGGCTAATCGTCAATCAGATATATAGAGATACATACATCTGGCATATAGTAGTAGCACGGGTATAGATATTCGAAGGGTTTGACATTTAAAATAGAAATTTCACCATCTTGCACTTAAAGCGGATGGTGGGGGAATGGATGATGGACTCGATCAAGATCCCATGGTTCCGTCATCCCGGGCCATCGTGGTCCCTGGTCTACTTAGTCAGAGGAGGTAATCGACCTAACCTGACAGAATGATCCTTGTCGACAGCCATGGGTTGCTTCGTCCAAGGGGACCTTATAGACTTGGGATGGGTATTTGCTTAAGGGGACAAATTTGAATTCACCTTAGCTAACATAGGGCTTTGTGCTCTATCGATTATATCCTATTGATTCATATCTCAAGGATTTGATGTCAATAAGAAACGTATTGGCTCTGGCCATAACCGGTCTCACGTGGTGCCATTTGGCGGCAAAACCACTCGGTTCAGAGGGCCCCGGGTCATAACCGTTTATCCTGCAGTGCCATTTGGCAGCGAAACTGCCGGTTAGAGGACACGTACCACGTCCTTACTAACAGGAGATTGTTTGAGAATGGATCCTAGTGATATTTTCGACTAGGCACTAGCTCTTTATGAGCTGAAGTAAATTTCAATTTATCCACCTTGGCAAACTGTTGCGGAAGGTGGATGGATTTTTCTTTGAGTGACTGATGGATTATTTCAATTTTAAATATTTGGAATTTAGAATTTTTGAGATCTTGGGGATTTTTGTAGTGTTTTGGAGTTTTATAGGTGTTTGGGTGGAGATTAGAAGGCATTTCAAAGTATTGGAGTTAACCCCTCCGGTTGTGATATGCATTCAACACGGCCATCATCGGGGTGTATGGTCATTTATATTTATGGGTTGAACCTTGTCGACTCTATCAGTCTGTCGATAGAGGATCGGGTTTCGTAGGCTTTATGTCTTTGTAAGTGAATTCTCTTGATTATAGGCCTTAAAAGCCTAATATGAACGTATGAAATAAATATCTCGGTCGACCTCGCGACCGCATCTTTATTTAAAGGTTCGAGCCGTTTCGACTATTATTTACCCGCATAGAAGGATCGGGCTCAAACTTGAATTCACTTATTGACCCGCGCAGCATCCCTAGATGTCACGTGTGTACCAATAACACGCTCGTCGGGCCCATGTGAGTGTTTGAGGGGGCATTTTATAACTATTTATTAAACCTTGCCAACTCCTATTTACCCGCTTTAGGAGGATCGAGTTTAAATTTATTGACCCGCGCAGCATTCCTGAACGTCACATGTGTTCTTACAACACGCTCGCCGGGGCCCATGTGGGTTATGGTTGTATTAACCCCTTTTGTGTTCCTATGTGTATACAAATTAAGGTGCACGTGCGGGGGCATTTTTAGAATATTTGTAAACGCCTTCTGTCCGCTTGCATAGATGTTGCGGATTCGATGGCGTGGTGTCGCATTTTAGTAACCCGTGACCTCTCACTACCGATTCCCTGCTTTTGCTTACAGGTGAATCGTAGTATTGTCACCTGATTGAAATAAGGTACCTCCTTGTTCTGTTGTAGACTCCCTTTTCCCATTCACCGGGAGGTCAGATTTATGGCTCACATAAGAAACAATAAGCAGCCCTTTCATTCTGACATTATATCTGTTGTTGGCTTACATAAAGAATCAATCATTCCAGTCTTAGATAATTGCATTCAATAATTTAATCATCACGGAGGTGTTGAATGAATTTGCATCTCTTGAAGGAATTTTGGAACATCCGGAAGTTTAGTTCGAATTTGCTCAAACATCTCCTCCATTCTTGTGGGAGGTGCCCCTCTCATGGGAGGGTTCTATCCGAGTATATGCTTATATTCCTTGGTTGAACCTCATCGGTAGAGGCGATACCGTAGCACTATCAGTGTGCATAGTATATCATGTTGAAATGCCAAACTTTGAAGATCATTTGTATTTTCAAGGCCTATCGATGTTGGAGATGTTTTCTCTCAGACAAAAGGCAAAGAAGGAAACTTTGGAACACCAGAAGGTTTAGTTCGAATTTGTTCAAACATCTCTTCCACTTTTATGAAAGGTATCTTTCTTATGGGAGGATTTTTGTCCAAGAGGTAAACTGGTATTCGTACTCACCCTGGGCCCTTATATACATTTGTGTCCACAGGGGTTCTCCACGATCACAACGTACCCGCTATTGTTATCCACAAATGGATCATGCTTATGTATAGGGACTGGTCGTATCTAATACGATCTCCTAGAAGTATTCACAGAAGAGCCATTGTTCCTGTACCGTATCCACCTGTTGCCAATCTCAGGTGGTATTGATTGTACTTGTTTGCAGTGACGGGTCCTCCACTATCAATTGCCAGTGTCGCCTTTTTCAATCAACAGGCACTGTTGTTTGCATGATTAATCTTTGATTGCTGCAGGTGGGTAATACTTGTACTTTTGCAGTTGAATGATGTTGCTTGCAAGTACAGTGTTTTCAACCTCGTAGGAATTATTGTAGGAGTCCATTACATCTATCTCATATTATTTGTGTATATCGGGATCTTATTTGTCACTCAATAGCATCGCCACTTCACTCCACAGGAGGACTGTTGCTTGCATGAGTACATGTGGGAAGTACTTGTACATTTCATAGTTGACTGATGTTTAAGTCAATCACATTTGAAAGTCCACCACGAGTCCCCTGCTGTTAACTTAGTGTTTGTTTAAGTAATCAAATTTATCACTTATCTTTTTCATTTTGATTGTTATCGTGCATTTTAGTATTTAGGGTTTTGTTCCCTACAGTTCAGTTCAAGTCCCTTGTTTGTTCAGTTCGGATTCAGTTCCCTGATTGTTCGAGTTCTATGCATTTCTGTTCGAGTGCCGGTCCTCTGTATTGTTGCTCAAGTTAGATATTCTTTATTGTCCAGGTCTTGTGTACTTCATTGTAAATTTCGGCAGCATCCCGACATATCCTCCTTTAGGGGAAATGTAGGGAGCCGGGCCTTCCACCACGCTACAAGAGCGTGTATGGTAGGTGTCCTTAGACACCATGGTCGTACATCTTTCATCCCACCACGCTACATGAGCGTGTATGGGGCTATTCAACAGTAACCGTACGAGAGCACCAGTGGCTTTCCCAACCACGCTACAAGAGCGTGTATAGGGCTTACCCACCTCATCGTATGCGTCACACCGGGCTCCCTCCTACCGTGCTACAAGAGCGCGTATAGGTGGTTCTCCGGTTCGCTGCAAACACTGAAAATGAGATTTTGGGTGATTCCCCGCCTCGTCGTAGGCGCCACACCGAGTTTCCTTCTACCATGCTACAAGACGCGTATAGGTGGTTCTCCGGTCCGCCGCAAATGACGAGAACGGGAATCTGAGTTCAGAGATTATACCTGCGCGGGGTCGACGGTATTGATGTCGAGGTCGAGGACTGTCCCCACCACGCTACAAGAGCGTATATGGGGCTCACCCGCCTCGTCGTACCTGTTGCGCTGGATTCCCCCCCACCGTGCTACAAGAGCGCGTATAGGAGGTCCACCAGCGCGTCAGGCGCGTCGAGGATGAGATTTAGAGCTTCATACCTTGCATAGTAGTGTCGGCGACCGTGTCGGCTCGTGGAGGCAAGAGAGGGTCTCATTTTCTTTCCTCTTTTTTTTTTTATCGCTAATTGTAATCAATTATAATTAATAAAAATTCATTATAATTATTAATAATAAAAAATAATTAATTATTATTAATGAAGATTAATTATAATTAATTAAAAATAATTAATTGTTATTAATAAAAAATAATTATAATTAATTAATTAATTAATTATAATTAACAGAAATTAATTTAAAAATTAAAAATAATTAATTGATTATTAATAGAATTTAATTATGATTAATTAAACATAATTAATTATCATTATTAATGATTAATTATGATTAATTATATTTACTATTAAATTATTATAATAAATTAAAATTAATTTATAATTAATAATAATAATGATAATTAAGCGGGATTTGGGCTTGATTTGAATAGGATTAGGGAACTATAAAATCTCAGAGAGGAATAAATGCTCTGTTTTCCTCTTTTGCTACCCTAAGAGGCGGTTCGGCAACAGGATTTGGCAGAAGAAGCGTGCGAATAGTGAGAAACTTACAGTAATAGTCAGCGAGCTCGTCGCTCGTCCTGATCAAACATGAAGGGAAAGTCACTGGAGGAGCAAAATCGAGCAGCGGGAAGGAGCCGGAGAAGCGACTCGTGTAACCTTCACAGCAGCCGAGCTCCCTTATTGCTTCCGATCTAATGGTGTAACTTCCGATCCACTCAGGAAGGGAATGTCGTCGTTAGAGCGAAGTCAAACAGTGGAAAGGAGCCGGAGAAGCAACTCGCGCAGTCTTCACATCAAGCGAGCTCCATTGTTGCTTCCGATCTAATGTCGTAACTTTCGATCCACTCAAGAAGGGAATGTCGTCGTTAGAGGCGAAGTTGAGCGACAACATAGGAGGCGAAGCAGAATAGCAAAGGGAGAGGGAGATTTGGTCGTGGGTCAGGTAAAACCGAAGAGCAGAGGCTTCGATCTCGTTTTAATGCCAAGGGAGATCGTGGGGGCGAGGCGACGTCGACGTGCGAGTTGCAAGATTTACGAGATTTGAGCGGTGACAACGTGCGTAGGATTTGAGCGAGATTTCTGCCGTCGTGTGGAGTTCGGCGCCGGACAGATACGTAAGATTTAGTATTTTTTTTCTATTTGCTACAGCATACAGGTCAACACAGCGCGTATCGATCTGTTACAACTAAATCCTCTATGACTCTCAATTCAGCACATTAACAAGCAAAGCTAAAATGGTGGATTGATCAGATTTGAGGGGAGAAGCCCAAATCTGAAGTCGCCACTCTTTCTCGAATTACTCCTACGTAAAATTTATGTTAGCAAGATAAGAGATTGATTGATGAAATAGAAATTTATAGTTGATCTTATTTTGCTTGTTCTCCATGACTGAGATAGATTGAGTTCAGATTTGAGAAGCAGTACACATCAATAATATTCGGCAATAGAGAACAGTATAAAGTAATATACAGTAGTACAAAATAATACATAGCAGTACACAGCAATAATACACAGTAGTATACTGTAGTACATAGCATTACACAACAGCACATAATAACAATACACAATAGTACACAATAATAATACACAGCAGTACACAACAGCAATATACAACAATACACAACAGTATACAGTAGTACATATCAATAATACACAATAATACACAGTAGTACATAACAATAATACACAGTAAAAAAGTCATTTCTCACATAGTTTTCATAATACAAATCTATGAAAAAGCTGAGAAAGTTTTAAAATGAACAAAAATATCACTAAAAATTTTACATAATTGATTTACAGAAGCATGCATTTTCCTGCCAGGGCATATCAATACTACGCTTTTACTAGAATCTTCAAAACTCAAACAATTTGCAAATCACGGAGTACAAATAACTTACAAACTTTAAAAACATGCGGGACTCAAAAATTACTCTTATAATCAAAATTTGTTCTGGGGGAAGGTCAAACCCCACCAGGGAGCGCTGCCTCCTTAGACCCTCGCTGCTACAGTTTTTTCAACTTCAAGTCTTCCTCTTTCTGGATATTTGCATATCGCCTTTCGGACTCCGCATTTTGTGTGCATATCATCTGCTCTAAGAATGCAACTTCCTCCTCCAAATCAGTCTTCATCTTCATCAGCTCTTCCTCATTTTTTTCTCAACTGGTAACAAAAGTTTTATTCTGCAAAAAACCTAAATATTTGGGAGCTTTCACGGGTTTCTTTTTTAAAAATATAAAAAATGAGTGAGCTGTTGTGATTTCAAAATTTTCATAGCTGGGTTGGGTTGTCGGGTCATAAAAAATTCACGTGTCTTAATTTAATTGCAGTTCAGACATAGAGCTATGTCCGGAGTCCGCACAAAATAATTTCTCCTAGTCCTGTGGGCTCCGGCTCAATTCCATGCCAGCAGAAGCATGGGAAGAGGCCTGGACACGATCGATTCCGTTAAAGTTATCTAAACCTTCGCCAAAACCAACAAACCACGCGACTAAACCGACATACAATGTCAGATCGGGATTTCCAATGCAATCGGGTCCATCCGTTTGGGCCTCTTGATTTTGAGCAAATTCAAATTAACTTGGAAAGTGCTTTGGAGTTTAGGTCGAGCTAATTGGACTGATTTGGGTCAGATTTGATTCTGAATTAAACTCAATTTGACTCGATTCGAGTCGATTTGGGTCCAATTTTGTCCGATTACATTAATCCGATGAAATTAAACTCAAAATAATGTCGATTCGACTTGAATTGGGCTCGACGTGGCTCAGTCAAGTCAATCGGGCACACTCATTGGCATAGGTGCGAAAATTGAGTTCAACAGGTGACAATAGACAGTTAACTTGACCATTCTCCTTATTGGAGGGTAAACCAAGTGATTGAGAAGACATTTGTTAGACATTAGTGGTTAATGAATATCAATTGTTGGTCATATACAAGTGTGGTCCAATGATAAATGAGAACACTAGAAATCAAGGGATAGTGGGCTGTCAGCTTGGTCATTCTCTTAATTGATAGTTACCATACATCAAATGTTAATCATTGGAAAATGTTTGGAGACATCTAACATGATAAGTTAGAAGTTAGGAAACAAAAAATGACCAACTTGGTCATTCTATTAATTAGAGTGGTGACCAAATAATTGAGCAGATGGATGTTTAATCTCAGCAGTTAACAAACATCAAATGTTGCTTGACATCAATTGATGGTGGGTAGTTTACTTGGCTGTTCTCTTAATTAAAGATAAGACCATGAAGACAAAAAATTGTGGTTAATGGGCATTGATTACTAGGAGGCGTCAGACAATGGTTGATGGGGAGCATAAAAATTTAGGCAACGGTGGGCTATTAGTTCAATCATTCTCCTAATAAAATTTGAGATTGTGCCTTTAAGAAGAGGTACATTAAATATTGGCAGCTAATAAATGTCGAGCATTGGTCATTGACATACGTTGGGTGGAGGCGAATAGGGAATATAAACCATTGTATATCATTCAATGGTCGACAAGAAATGCCAAAAGTGGGGTAATAACGAGATCTGCTTGGATTTTGACTAGATATAAAAGGAGACTAAGTACAACAACAACAACAACAACATCAAGCCTTTATCCCACTACGTGGGGTCGGCTACATGAATCCTTTTTCTCCATTGTGCCCTGTTAAAAGTCAAATTATCGTTTAAATCTAATAAAGAAAGATCATTTCTAATATTTTCTAACCAAGTCTTTTTAGGTCTACCTCTACCTTTCTTAACATAAGTCAAATCTAAGACCTCTACTTTCCTAATCGGGTCATCGGGAGGCCGCCGTTTTACGTGACCAAACCATCTAAGGCGACTCTCTCTAATCTTATCTTCCACTGGAGCTACTCCAACCTTTTCACGAATATGCTCATTTCGTATCCTATCTCTAAGGGTAAAGCCACTCATCCACCTGAGCATCCTCATCTCTGCAACACTTAACTTAGATATAAAAGGAGACTAAGTGAATATAAAAATTTACATCAATAACTAGCTAATCTCGATGGCTAACAAACATTGAGTGATGTTTGAGGAGGAATGCCAAAACTTAGATAATATTGGGTGATCATCTTAATCGTTCTCCTAATAGGAGGGGGATCGGTGTGGGCTCCGAAAATTCGGCCCCAGCCTCCGCCCGACTTTTGTGCTTTCTTTTAGGGGGGAGTTTTAACGAACTAAATTCCGGGGTAAATTTTGGAAGGCAGATGAGATAGTAGATAAGACACTACCCAGAGATTTCGCCCTCGTTTTGCGAGGACTTTATGATCTGAGTTCTGGTTTCCTATAGGCGCAAGCCCCTATAGTTAATTACCCCTCCCAGTAACGAGAGAGAACTTTCGATTAAGGCTAGTCGTCGATCAGACACATATAGATACGTGGATCTGGCATATAGTAGCAGCAATAGGTTGGGAATGTTAAAAGGACTGGAAGGGTTTAATATTTAAAATAGAAATTTCACCATCTTGCACTTAAAGCGGATGGTGGGGGAATGGATGATGGACCCGATCAAGATCCCATGGTTCCGTCGTCCCGGGCCATCGTGGTCCCTGGTCTACTTAGTCAGAGGAGGTAGTCGACCCCAACCTGACAGAAGGATCCTTGTCGGCAGCCATGGGTTGCTTCGTCCAAGGGTACCTTGTAGACCTGGGGTGAGTGTTTATCTAAGGGGACAAATTTGAATCCACCTTAGCTAACAGAGGGCTTTGTGCCTTATTGATCATATCCTATTGATTCATATCTCAAGGATTTGATGCCATTGGGGAGCATACGGGCTCTGGCCATAACCATAATATAATGGTGCCATTTGGCGGCGACCACCTGGTTCAGAGGGCCCTAAGTCATAACCGTTTATCCTGCAGTGCCATTTAGCGGCGAAACTGCCGGTTAGAGGACTCGTACCACGTCCTTACTGGCAGGAGATTGTTTGAGAATGGATCCTAGTGATATTTTCGACCAGGCATTAGCTCTTTGTGAGCTGAAGTATTTTTTTAATTTGTCCACCTCAGCAAACTGTTGCGGAGGATGGATGGATTTTATGCTTTGAGTGGTTAATGGATGAGTTTCAATTTTAAACATTTAAGAATTTGAAATTTTTGAGATTTTTGGAGATTTGGAGTATTGGGTGGTATTTGAGGTGGTATTTTGGAATGTTTGGAATAGACCCCTCCGGTTGATATTTTCATTCAACACGGCCATCATCGGGGTAGATGGGGTTATTTCTCATTCGTGGATCGTGGATCGAACCTTGTCCACTTTGTCGAGCTGCCGACAGAGGATCAGGTTTCGTAGGCTTTATGCCTTTGCAAGTGAATTTTCTTGGTTGAAGGCCTTGAAGGCCTAACATGAATATATAAAATAAATATCCCGGTCGACCTTGCGACCGTATATTTATTTAATAGTTCGAGCCGTGTCGACTCCTATCTACTTGCTTAGGAGGATCGGGCTCGAACTTAAATTCACTTATTAACCCGCGCAGCATCCCTTGACGTCACGTGTGTACCGATAACACGCTCACTGGGGCCCATGCGGGTGTTTGGGGGCATTTTATAAATATTTATTGAACCTTGTCGACTCCTATTTACTTGCTTTAGGAGGATCAGGTTCAAATTTATTGACCCGCGCAGCATCCCTGGACGTCACGTGTTTACCAATAACACGCTCGCCGGGGCCCATGCAGGTATTCAGTACATCCCCTTATGTGTACCTATGTGTATACATATTATGGTGCATGTGCGGGGGTACTTTTGGAACATTTCTAAACGCCTTCTGTCCGCTTGCATGAATGTTGCGGATCCGGTGGCGTAGCACCGGGTTTCGTTTGGAGATTTGTACGCCTTCTGTCTGCTTGTATGGATGTTGCAGATCCGGTGGCGTTGGGTTATATGATCTCCCCCACTGCTATTTGTAGGCAGGTAGATGTTTTCATTCATGGATTGAAATTGACTTCAGGATACTGCATTTACTGAAATCTTCTTGCATCTACCCACGTATGACATATGATGCATACATCTGTATTCGTAGGAGACTGGTATGTATTGCAGATCTTTATCCTTGATAGTATGCAGATCAGTATGCTTATTTGTATTTTGATGTTGACTTTTGACTGAGTTATATCCATCACCAATTTCTCCATGCATACCAGCTAGAGATTTGCTATGCTCATAACACGTCAATCTTCAGGACTGGTAAGAGACTGTAGTCTTTCATTTGCTTGACATTGCATTATTATGAGTGGTAGAGAAGTTGATACATTTACTGTGCACGTCTTTTAGTGCTTGTGGGGACTATCGTATGTATCCCTAAGATAATTGTCATTATTTTGTAGGGAAATGTGTTGTATTCACAGCTTATTTGTTGTCTTCATTCATCAGCAGTATTTCTAGTGACTAAATACATTCATCATGCAGTATTTATGACCACTCGTATATGACCTGCTGCACTCATTATGGGCATTATGACCGGGTTACTGTCTTGCAAGTTCCTTGATTCCTGCCTTTTAGATTATTTGTAGATGAGTCACACCCATTGCATGTTGTGCACTCCTGCCTACGAGACGAACTGTACCCGACCTTGTGTAATATCGGTGCTTGTACTTTAATCAACAATGATAACCTATGTTGGAGGTTTTATGTTGTTGCTCGTAAATCATACTAGTGCATTTGCTTGATGATTGCTTGTTATTAATTGCAAGATGACCCAATATCTATTGCATGTTGCACGTCGTCATTTGCTTGCATGAGATTTGAATCCTTGCATCTGTTTGAGTTTTAGTTCCCTGCAATCTGACTCAACATTGGTCTCCTCCTGTCATCCATCAGTCCAATGTCAAATTCAAACATCAAGTCCAATCTGAGTTTAAGTTCATAAACTCCTTGTGCAATTCAAGTTTGCTGAGTTCAGGTCTTCGTCATTTAATTCAAGTTTAGGACTTCTGCAAATGTTCAAGTCTTCTTGTTGTTTGGTTCAAATTGAGTTCTATGTAAACTTGAATCAAGTCCTCACTTGAGTTCAAATCATGTCCAAATTATGCTTGATTAATATCCCAATTAGTCTCAAATTAATGTTGGGTTCACATTCAAGTCTTTTGCAGCTTAGTTGGGTCCCTCATAGTCATATTGATTTCAACCTTTGGTCCTCAACTTGTTCACTTGAGTTCAAAAACATAAGTCCTTTGCTTGAGTGTACATTCACTACACTTAGTTCTTTTGGGTTTGAGCTTCTTTATTGTTCAGGTCAAGTCTGAATTCAACCCTTCTATCATCTGATTCAAACCATGTTTCAAATTATTTTGAATTCAGCTCGAGTTTGTCATAAAGTCCAAGTCTTATTGTTTTGAATCAAGTCCTTGTGCATCTTCTTTTTAGTTCAATCAAGTTCGAGTGCGGTTTCAAGTCTTGTTCATTTGATGTTCAAATCAGTGTCATTTGTTACAAATCCTTTAGAGTACATGATCATTCAAGTTCTGAGTCCAAGTGCAAGTTCAGTTCCATATGGTTCATTCAACTTCCTCGTATCCTTTCATATGAGTTCGAATTGAGTTCAAATCAAAGTCCCGTTCTAATTCAAGTCCCCTGTTTGCTTGTTGACTTGAGTTCAAATCTTTACTATTTGGTTCAAGTTACAGTCCAGATTTGAGTCTCTCGTTATCCAACATCATCTGATTTTGAACTTAAATTGATTTCTTCTCGAGTTATATTAAAGTTCACTTAAGTTCAAGTTCAAGTCCGGGTCCTCTATTGTCCAAATATTGTTCAAGTCAGGTCTTCTGTTCACCCAAAATTTCGGCAGCCTCCCGGCGTCTCCCCCGTTTAGGGGAAAACTACAAGAAAACTGGGCCTTTCCCACCACGCTAAGAAAAGCGTGTATGGTAGGTGCCCTCTTTCGAGGACACCGCGGCCGTGTAAAATCTTCAATCCCCCCACCACGCTACGAAAAGCGTGTATGGGTCTTCGATAGTACCTGTTTGAAAAATGCAGTTATTTCCCCACGAGCGGGTACTTATGAATATCCCCACCACGCTAAGAAAAGCGTGTATATGGCTTACCCGCCTCGCCGTAGGTGTTGCACCGGGTTCCCTTCCCACCACGCTAAGAAAAGCGTGTATAGGCGGTTTGCCGGCCCGACACGAACGCCGAGGATAGGATTTTGAGGTGATTATCCACTTCGTCATAGGCGTCGCACCGGGTTCCCTTCCCACCACGCTACGAAAAGCGTGTATAGGCGGTTTGCCGGTGCGTCGCGAACGACGAAATGAGCTCTCGAAGTGATTACCCGATTCGTTGCAAGCCTCGCGACGCACTTCCTCCCACCACACTAAGAAAAGCGTGTATAGGTGGTCGTTTTGTCGCGCTGCGAGCCTCGAGGCGGGCTCTCGGAGTTTTAGGGTTGGAGGGTTATACCTGACGACCGGCGGTGGTTCGTGGCACGAGGATCGGGGCAAGGGAGAGGCACTTGCATTTCTCTCTCTTTTTTTAATTATAATTAAGATCAATTAATTATAACTAATTAAATAATTATAATTAATCAAAATTAACCTTAATTAAACTAAATATAATTAATTAAAATTAATTATAATAATTTAATTAAAATTAACTATTATTAATTATAATAATAATTAGGTAATAATAAAATAATAATAATAATAATAAAATCATTAATCAACATTAATTAAAATTAATTAACATTAATTTTAATTAATATCAATTAATCCCTCTTCAGCCCCTCTTCAGTTCGGCTGATTTACGGGATTAGGCCGAAGAAGTGTGCGAAAAGGGAAAGTTACCTTCACAGTGAGAGAGAGCTCCTGTCGCTATTTCTAATCAAAATGTCGGAACTCCCGATCCAATGGAAGGGAAAGTCGTCGAAGGAGAGGAGTCGAGCAGCCACGGGGGAGTCCCGATCTCACGGGAGGGGGACGTCGGAGAAGGTAGGGGATTTCCTCTCTCTCTCTCTCTCTCTCTCTCTCGGCTGAAGAAGGAGAGGGGTCTTAGGGATTTGATTTGAGGCAGAGAGGGAGGTGGGTGTAGGAGGAGACATCGGCTTGCTGAGGGATTGGGTTCGGCGTCGGGTCTAGGGCAGAGGCGACGGGAGTGCTGGTCGTGGGTTGAAGTCGCAGAGAGAGTAAGCCGGAAGTCGGGATGGAGTTCGGAAGAGGGAGGCGGGGCTTGCAGACGTTTTTGCGAATAGGAGATGGAGAGGGTTCGCCAACTGCTCGTTTTTAACGACAGTGGGAGACGAGTCGAGACAAAACACACGATCGAGGACTGCAAACGGCGCCGTTCGCAGGGCATGGGTACTGTTCAAGCGACGGGATTTCTGCAGGATTCGCGTATGGCTATGGCAGAGGTATGATTTTAGCCTCTTTTTTTATTTCACTTTTAGCTACAACTTAGGGGTCAATAAATGCCCCCCAACAAATGTGGTTCGTGCCTAGAACGAATCACGTTTGTTGTATGTTGATTGATCTTGTGGATCTCTAGATATTTGCTCTAGATGTCACACTAAGGTCTTCATTTAGTGGATCTCCAAAAGTTTGCTTGGATGTCACACTAAGGTTTTTCATTTAGTGGATCTCCAAAATTTTGCTTGGATGTCACACTAAGATTATCACTCTGTGGATCTTCAAGAATATATCTCATTATCTTTGTAGATCTTTAGATTTCATTTGTAATCTTCAGTATAGTTGATATATTTGCTCTTGATACAGTAGAGATCGGTGGGATAATGACAGAGCACTTCGTACTTAGGTCTCTAGAGCGTCAGTTTGTATGTCGATGTTAGTAGGTAACATTGCTACTCACTGCATTCTTCTTTTACCGTCATCATGTGTAGACGTGATATTTCTATCACTTTTACTGATTGTATCTTGCTCAGATTGTATTTTTGCTGATGGCACATTTAATTTATGGAGACTCTTCTATTCTTCCCTCCTTTAACTGTATTTCGGCAAGAAATTTTAAATATTTATTTGGGGATCTCGGCATGCGGCGCGATGTCGACCCAAATAAATATTTAAAATGCCCCCAGTCTTTAGGGACATTTGTAGAAGTCATTCAGGATACTTCTTTTCATAGCTTTGGCTTTCCTGAGATTTTGATTTCTTCTGTCCTGTGCTTTGTGCTGCGGACATTGATGGAGAATTATCTGATTTGTCTTCATTGACTTGTCAGAAGATTTGTACCTTCGGCCCTATGCTTCTTGCTTTGGCGGGCTTGATGAATGAGTAGATGCCGATGACCTAGATGTATTAGGTCGTTGGTGAGAAGTCATCGGTCCAGAGCTTTGTGCATAACGGACTTGTTGATGACGGAATCCTCTTAGTTCAGCTTTAAGCTTTTCATGAATATTGCGATAATTTCTTCGGTCCTTTGCTTTGTGCTTTGGTGGACTTGTTGAAGAAAAGTTCCTTCGATCCTAGCTTGATGCTTTACGGATTTGTTGAGGGATTTGCAGGTTTAGGATTTGGTTGATAGTACCAAACTTGGGTAGTATCTTGATCCTTAACCACTTGACGAGACTTTAATCTGAGTCACTTGAGTTTATCAGATCGGGAGAGCTGGGATTTGATAGCCCTTCGTCCTCTGGTTACTGAAACGGGGGTTCCTCTACTGCGGCCTTTCTTATGGCGTGTTGAGTAGACGGAGCTGCCAGTGATCCGGCCATATTTGGGCTTGTTGGATCCGACCTCTTACACCCATTCAGGCTTCAGACTTGAGCTAGGGGAAATGTGCTTCCCAATGCTGATTTTGCTGAAGTTGATAGATTTTGAGTCTTCCTCTGTGGTTGAAGATTTAGAGCCTACACGAATTTGGTAGTTGCTCGAGATTCCTTCTTCCCACTGGAACTTTGATTCTCCGGTCAATTAGGAGAATTTTGTAGACTACGATCACTTGAACTTATCGAGTCAAATTTGCCTTCGTACTTCCTACAGTCCCTACTGACGGGTTGACGAAGTGGGGGTTCCGCTACTACGGCCTTTCTTATGGCGTGTTGAGTAGACGAAGCTGCCAGCGATCCGGCCATATTTGGGCTTGTTGGATCCGACCTCTTACACCCACTTTTTCAGGCTGCTGAAAGACTTCAGGTTGTTCTGGCTCAATTTGTTAGTGTGTGTAGTTGCAAAAGTCTCTTTCTGACCTTTGAAATCTTGTTTTGTTGGAGAAGGTGGTGCCTCGATCTTTTGAAGCTCACCTGCATACTTTGAAAAGAATTTGTTGTATTCTTCAGTATAAAAGAATATTTGCGTTGATTATTTTAAATATTTATTCAGGGATCTCGGCATGCAGCGCGGTGTCGACCCGAATAAATATTTAAAATACCCCCTGTCTCGCAGGGACATTTCATAATGGAGTAAATTTAAAATTTTGTAATTTTGTGATTTTAAATATTTATTTGGGGATCTCGGCGCGTAGCACGATGTCGACTCAAATAAATATTTAAAATGCCCCCTGTCCTGCAGGGTGATTTTGAATTGCATTCTTGCAACACAAGAGAATTTCAAAAATGTAAAATGTAAAGTGTATATAAATATGCATGAAATACACAATACATCAAGCATGACATTTCCTCGGGCAATCTTATGCATGGTACTTTTTCAGATGTCGACCGTTGATCGGCGGCATAGGCCTCTGACCGTGCAGATCGATAAGCTGGTAGGCTCCTCCTTGGTACACCTTCTCGATGACAAATGGGCCTTCCCAGTTGGATACGAACTTGCCACCAATTCTTCGGTGAGAGATGATTGGCCTTCTCAGCACCAGGACCAATTCCCCTTCTTGAAAGGACCGAGGGCGCACCATCCGATCAAATGATTTTGCCATCCTTCCTCGGTAGATTTCTAGGTTTTGTTGGGCTTGTAACCTGACTTCATCGAGTGCATCAAGCTCCTCCATTCTTAAGCGAGCATTCTGCTCTTGAGTAAGCTCATTCTGGATAGCGACCCGAAGAGACGGTAGTTCAACTTCTAGTGGCAAGACGGCTTCAGCTCCGAACACTAGTGAGTAAGGAGTGGCTTTGGTTGGTGTTTTATAGGTCGTACGATACGCCCACAAGGCCTCTGCCATCTTCGTATGCCATTCTCTTTTGTTCTTGGTGAGGATCTTTTTCAACAACTTCACCAGCGTCTTGTTGAAGGCCTCAGCCAAACCATTTGCTCTTGGGTTGTATATAGACGAGTACCGCCAGTCAATCTTATGACGATCTACGAACTTGTAGATTTTTGTACTCTTGAATGCTGTGCCATTGTCTGAGATCACACGGCGTGGTACACCGAATCTGTAGACGATGTTGTGGGTGAAGAAATTGATCACGTGCTCGGACGTGACTTCCCTGAATGGAGCTGCTTCTGCTCATTTTGAAAAATAATCTGTTGCTGCCAGGATAAAGCGGTGCCCTGCCGAAGACGGTGGATCTATCGGCCCGATTATGTCTGTGCCCCAACATTCAAATGGCTAGGACGCTATCGTAGGGTGCAGTGGATTTGACGGTTGATGAATAACATTACCGTGAATTTGACATTCGTGGCACCTCTTAGCGTGGTTGATACAATCTCTCACCATCGTAGGCCAGTAATAACCCATTCTTTTAATTTTAGCGGCCATCTTGGGACCTGACTGGTGTGCTCCACAGAGTCCTTCGTGAACTTCTGTCACCACTTTATCAGCTTCCTTAGTCCCTAGGCACCTTAGCCACATTTGATCAAAAGCCCGCCGATATAGCGTATTATTGACAAACGCGTATCGCAATGCTCTTTTTCTAATTTGTGCAGCCAGAGATTTATCTGTTGGGAGTTTGCTTTCTTTGAAGTAGTCGACGAATGGTTGCCTCCAATCGTCTTCGACTTCAACATCTAAGCAATCCAACCACGACTCTGAGAATCTACCAGTTCTTCGTCTCTTTACTACTTGACGTTCCCCTGGTTGATTTTTAGCAGTTATTTGTCGGGGATGTTGAGGATCGACCGGGGTTGCATCCTGTTGGCTTGAACCTGGTATTCCCTCTGCCTGCGGGAATTGTAGGGTTGCTGGCTCTAAGACTCGGCGGTTTTCAACCGCAATGAATATAGGTGGCCTCTTATCCTCATTTGCAAGTTCCTTGGCCAGTTTAGCTAGACAATCTGCTTTTGCATTCTGTCCTCGAGGAACCTGAGTCATCCTGACATTCGGTATTTGTTTTAGAAGCTCGAGAGCTCGTCGGTGGTAGTGGGCCAATTCGAGTTTGCAAATCTTGTAAATGCCCAGAACTTGATTTATCACAAGTTGAGAATCACCGAAAATTTGGAGATCTGTGATTTGGACATCAATTGCTATCTCCAGTTCTGCTATTAGAGCTTCGTATTCGGCTTCATTATTGGTCCGAGGTTCCGTTAGACTGAACGAGAATCTCATTATGCCACCCTCGGGTTCTATAAAGACTAGACCGATGCCAGCTTGGGCCTTTGCAAGATTTGGAGGTTTGGGAGACTTGATAGACGATGCCCCATCAAAGTACATCTCCCAAAACGGTACCTTTTCTTCTTCATCAACTTGCATGATTTGTTCATCTGGCAAATCATCATTGAGCGGAGAGTCAGCTGGGATTGAATGTGCGGCGAGGAAATCTGCCAAAGCTTGTCCCTTTACTGTTTTCTGTGGCATGTACACTATATCAAATTGCAGTAATAGCAATGCCCACCTTGCCAAATGACCTGTCAACGCTGGTCTTGTCATCAAGAACTTCAGTGGATCGATCCTTGATATCAAGGTGATTTTATGAGATAACATGTAGTGGCGAAGTTTCTGGACTGCAAAGATCAATGCCAGATAATGTTTCTCAATTGGAGAATATCATATCTCTGCTCCGATTAATCTCCGACTGATGTAGTAGAGTGTATTCTCTTTTCCTTCCTCATTGTGCTGATCCAGTAACGCTCCAAGGGACTCTTCTAGTGCCGCTGTATATAGTATAAGAGGCTTCCCCGGAATTGGCGCTGCGAGAATGGGCGGATTTAACAGGTATCTTTTGATGCTATCAAAAGTTTCTTGACATTCTTCATCCCACTTGAATCGAATGTCTTTCTTCATCAATTTTGAAAATGGCTGGCACCTACCCGATAGATTTGATATGAATCGCCGAATGAAAGCCAACTGCCCTTGCAAGGAGCGGAGTTGACGGAGGCTTCCTGGCGGTGGCATCTCTGTGATTGCCTTGATCTTGTTGGGGTCGATTTCAATACCTCGGTGACGAACGACATACCCCAAAAATTTGCCGGAGGAGACCCCGAAAGCACATTTGAGAGGATTCATTTTCAGATCAAACTTTCTGATTCTCTCAAATACAATTCTTAAGTCATTTAGATGCTCTTTTCGGTCTATGCTCTTAACGACAAGGTCATCTACATAGCACTCGACCTTCTGATGTATTAATTCATAAAAAATACGGGTCATCGCCCGTTGGTAGGTGGCACCAGCGTTCTTCAATCCGAAGGGCATGACCGTATATCAGAAAATGCCGATGGGCGTTCTGAATGACGTATGCCTTTCATCCTCAATAGCCATCTTGATCTGGTTGTATCCTGACGATCCATCCATAAACGAGAACATGTCATAATTTGACGTGTTGTCTACTAGGAGTTCGGATACAGGCAGCGGAAAATCATCTTTTGGACACGCCTTGTTGAGGTCCCGAAAGTCGATACAGATACGAATCTGTCCATTCTTCTTCTTCACCGGGACGATATTGGCGATCCAGTCAGCGTATTTCTCTTCACGGATGAAGCCCGCTTCTATGAGCTTTTTGGTTTCAGCAATCACCTGTTCTTCAATCTCCAATCTCATTCTTCTTGGAGCTTATTTGACGGGTGCGACATCCGGTTTGATTGCCAACCTATGAACTGCTACCTCAGGGGATAAGTCAGGCATTTCAGCATATGTCCAGGCAAAGCAATCCCTGAATTCATAGAGGAGTTCTTTTATCTCTTCCACTTGATCTTCTGGCAGAAGGGAACTAATGAATGTTGGGCGAGGGTCATCCTCGGTTCCCAAGTTGACTTCTTTTAGCTCGTCCATAGTGGCTGCCTGTCCACCACCTTCAAGCTCTTCTGGTGCAGGCTTGGCCTCTAGAGGCTGATCATCGTAATCCTCAGCTTCATAGACCTCTTCATCAGGAACATCATTGAATTCAACTTCCCTGCAAGTGATGGCTCGGCAAGTCTCCTTCCGGATGCATTTTCGCCTGACGAATCCAATACCTTTATATGCATTCATCTCCTTCCGCCGCATTGGACGTGGATTCCTTCCATACCAGAGACTTAGGCACATACGAAGTTGTCGCTTAGGGGTGGGAACATTGATCCACTTTCGCAACATTCTTTGAATACCTTTGGTATTAAACCTAGGTAGCCTCGTAGGTAGTAATTCTTCAGAATCGATGAAGACATGGTCCCAATCACGATTCACTTCTTCATCCTTTCCTACAGAGTAGAATATATTCCCTGACTCGATCCCCTTTCTGATTGGAGGCAGATAAAGGGTCACAAGTTCTTCAACTTTATGCACATCTCGTTGAATTATTTCTTTAAAATACTGTAGGGGAACACGAGTGACTACAAGCACGCTGTCTGAGATTGACAGGTTATCTATCCTTCTAGAGACTACATCTTGCACAGTGTTCATATATATAGAATCGTAGTCGTAATCATCATTTGAATATGCGACCTCCCTACTCCATTCGTCCATCGAATGGCATACCTTCTGGGATTTTGTAGAGGTGACATCCTCTTCATCTGTGTTGCTCCCAAGGTGAGGTACACGTTTCCTTTCTTTAGAAGTGGAAGTGGTAGCTTCTTTGGGAAGAGTCGGTGTTGCATTCTTTCTCCCCACCTGCTTTTTCTCACTTTTTTGTTCAGGTCGCTTTGCACTCTCTGGATTTGATGCTTGAGCCTTCAGAGAGTTTGACAACTTTTACTTCTTTGGCATGAAGTACTGCGCATCTTCATAGACTGTTGCTTCATGGACTGTAAAGGGTTGGATATCACCAGAAATCCTGAACTCCTCTCCATCCCTGAGATACTTCATGCACTGGTGTAATGTTGACGGGACAACGCCATATTCATGCAGCCAGGGGCGGCCTAGGAGCGCCTTGAATGAAGTGTCCGCATCAATTACATGAAATTTAGCTTCTGTATGAAATTCTCCAAAGACAAGAGGGAGCATAAACGATCCAAGGGTTTTCTGCCCCTTCTCATTAAAACCATGTACCATAAGCTTATCTGGCCCAAGGTGTTCCACGTTGAGGCACAAAGACCTTAGTGCTTTTAAGCTCATAAGGTTGATGGAGGACCCAGGGTCAATCAGAATTCGACTGATTACCAAATCATCACTCTCTGCAGTAACATACAGAGGTCGGTTGTGGTCTGCAGTCCCGAGCATCATGTCGTCCTCAGTGAAAGTGATGAACGGCTCGTTACGAGCTTGTAGGACCTCAATTAGGTTACGTTCAGCGAAGTACGCCTCATATCTTTCGGGGTCTTTGAGAGCCTGAATCAAAGTCTCCCGAAGCTCCTTAGACATCATCAGAGCGTCGTATATGCTGAGCTGGGCAGGGATCTTCCTCAGATGTGATAAGATATTATAATCTATTCCCTTGACTGGAGTATGTTTCTTCTTGGGATCCTCGGAGATAATGTCTTCGTTGATAACTATTTCTTTTCCCTTATCTTTGCTGGATGCCTGCTTCTTTGGCGGAGATGGCAGTATCTTGCCACTTCTCAACTGCACTTGAGCAATCTCTTCTGGCTCAGACTCATTTAATGGGATTTCTTCTTCAGAGTCAGCCATCGTCGCGTCTAAGGATTCATTCGTTGACTCAGAATCACCTCCCAGGTTTACATGTCCTATCTGCGACGCTATATCGGGATCAGATTCATCTGTCTTTGGAAAATACAGATCCTCCTCTGAGCTGTAGTCCATTGACGATGTTGCCAGACAGGTTTCAACGATCATTTCTTTGACATGTTTTTCTTTTGTCAGAGTTATTGGCGTTGCTGAAATGACCCGACAGACTTCTGTGGGAAGAGGATCCTCATCAGCCTCTTCTGCTTCGTCAATCTTGAGCTCTGACATAAAGTCAGCAAGCTTAATAGGACGCCTCGCGGTCTGGTAGTATTCATCCAGACTATCTATAACCCTTTGGGTTGCTGTTTTCTTTTCCTTGGGCTTCTTCAGTTTTGTCTTCTTCTTGGAGGACTTTTTCTTTCCAGACTTTAAAGTTCCAACTTGGTTGGGAAACTGTTTAGAAGCAGACGCTCGCACCACGGGCAGAGCCTTGGGGTCTATCACCGGCTCAGTGGGAGATTTCCATTTTACACATGGAACTTCTTCAAGCTGTTTCAACATTTTCACAGTTTTCTTAGAGACCACAGTCTCCCACTGTTCTTCTGGAATCGGCTTCTTCCCTTTTCTCCTTTCTTCAATCGGGGGTACGGAAGAAGTCGTAACTACCCGAGTTGACTCTTTTCTGGGGTGAGTCAGCACATTATCGGACAATGTGAGCTCTCCTCTTCGATATTTTCTTTCAAGCCAATCTTTAAAGACATAGCAATCTTCGATTGGATGACTCATCACCCGATGATATGGGCAGTAGTTTGGGTCGCCACTATGTTTTGACTCGTCGGGTCTCTTGCACTCTGGCAGTTCTAAACCCGCTTTCAATGCTTATCGAAATAACTTGGCGACACTTTCCCTCTTGAATGAATATTCCTTATTCATTTTGTCTTTGAGGGAGGGGAACGTTCGATCACCAGTTCCCGTTGTTTGCCTCGGACGTTCTCCACCGCCTTGATAAGTTCGTGGTTTATCATTACCCCCGAGTATCAACTTCGGCTGGGGGTTAGGGTTATAGACTTGCTTAAGCTTTTCTTGATATTGCATTGGCTGCTTACCTTTGTCTACATTGTAAATCACTTGTTTCTCCTTATCAGCTCTGGAGAAAAATATAGAGTCAGCCTCACCTCTTCTAGCACCTGAGGCTTTAGCTTTCTTGGGTTTATCAGAATAATTTTCTGATTTTGACAAGTTCAATTTCTCAAACTTGGCCACTCTGTCCAGCAGGTCCTGAAATGTGGTGATAGTAGCCATGCACAGGAAGGGTTGCATTTTATCATCAATGTTTCCCATTAACAACTGTACGGCATGTTCTTCTTCAAGTTGTTGCTCACATTTCATACTTAGATTGCGCCAGCGAGTGATGTATTTAGTCACTGATTCTTCCTTCTTTCTCTTATTCAGAGCAAGGTCAGCGATCGTTATCTTCTCGGTCGCACTGGCAAATCTCTTCACAAGCATATTTTCTAACTCTGCAAATGTTTTTACAGAGTCATTTGGTAATTCAGCGTACCATTCGAAAGCAGCTGCTGTCAAACTGCTAACGAATTGTCGGAAGAGTAGAGCATCATTCCCTCCAGTATTCCCGCAGGTGGCTTTGAACTGCGCCAGGTGCTGTCTGGGATTTTTGTTGCCATCAAAAGTATTGAATTTTGGCACAGAATATCCCTTCGGGTATGGCACCTGATCATACTCTGCTGGGTACGGGCGACCTTTACCCACCAATTTTTCTGCCTGATCAAAAGCTATAATAGCCTTGATCTTCTCTGTAATGATCCCTTCAAGCTGCGCAGCAGTCACAGGCTCGGAGGTACTTGCGATGTTCTGCGGAGTGGGTTGGCGAGTGATGTTATTAACTTCATTACCACCTTCAGGAGTCCTACGCACTCCTGATACTTGCGGCGCTTGAAAGTTTGGAGGATCAAGGGGAGGATTGGGCATAGAACCAACTGCAGCATTTCTTTGCATAATCTGCATCATTGCCGTCATTTGGGTCATCATCTCTGTCATTTTCTCATGCAATTGAGAGATTTCCCTATCCTTTGCCCTCATTTGACGTTTCATTTGTCTCTGCATTTCTGCGAGTGTGACGTTCTCGTCAGCAAAGGGATTCTCCTCAGCCTCTTCTCGCTCTTCTTGGGAATGGACACCTCTGCCAGTGGTGGACCCGGCTTCATGGCGGCGCCGATATACTTATCTAGGCGGTGGTTGCCAATGATCGTCATCTTCATCATCGTCATAGTAGGCCTCCTCTTCGACATTGATGTGTCTCACCATGTAGACCACTTCAATGTCCAAGGTGTTATTTACCTCTTCTAAATTTTCTTCAATGTATTCTTCTAGATTTTCTTCTAGATTTTCTTCCAGATTTTCTTCCATGTATTCTTCAATATTTTCTTCTCCTATATCTTCTTCTCCTTCTTCTAGTACTCGGATCTCCGAGCGGCGGCGCCACTGGATCTCCGGTTCTTGGTTAGGCAGGAAGATCTCTTCAACCCATGGGCTACGGTCGAAGTTGGTCGTCTCTTCCTTGGAAGGAGTTGGTGAGCGACGGGATCCCTTGGAGGATTCTCCAAGCTGTCTACCGTTGGGAGGAGCGTCATCATGGATATTCTTTTGGACCCATTTCTGATGTTGTTTGTAATTGGGGGCGGATCTCCGGGAAGCAGTACCGGATGTCACGCCCAAATCAGTTCTTTTTCTTCTATTATCTTCTTCTCTGCGAGGCTTTTGGCCTCCAGATTTCCTTTCCTTTCCGCCGGGACCTTTCGGCGGTGGATCCCTGAACTCGAGGTTCAGGTGTCACGCCCCGATGTTCACCGTGCGGGGTGTATTTTCTTTCCTTTCTCTCCACAGCAAGAGACAAACGCTCTCTTGGTGGAGTTCTTCTTGCTTTGACCATAAGTGGCCGCTGGTACATTCTCTTTTTCAATCCTCTCTCCTTCACGGTCTTTAGGACTCTGTAGACTCGAGCTGAGAGAGTTTCAGGCTTCTTCTTCTTTTGAGGAGGTGGGACTTCAGGCTATCGGTCCCAGAACGACTTTTTCAGCTCTCTAGTTGAGCTGTTTCTCTTTACCCACCTTAGGTCAGTAAACTTATTCCGGGTAGGAACGTTGGATATATGCTCTAGAGCAGGCAGGTTCGAGGGATGCACAGGCACTAATAGCTGCTGAGCTCGGAGTTCAGCATTCATCTTCCTTCTCTGCCTCCTGGTGGGCCTTCCTCCATATGAGGAAGCTTCAGTATTGTTCCTCCCAGGTACAGATGATCCTATTGGAAGCGTAGTGGTCCTGGTAGGTACCACTGAGATTCTCCCATCAGTCACTATCCTTCTGGTGGTTGGGACCTCAGATTGAGAAAGTTGTTCGAACACAGAAATCCTCCTTTGAGGGTCTTTGATAGCAGGTCGTGGCGCTGACAGATGCACACGACGGGTAGCAGTTTCAGTGGAGTGGGGCCTCCTAGCATGCCCTTCAGATTCAATGCCGCATGGAGGGATACCAACAGCTCTTGCGGTAATAGCTGGAAAGTCGATACTGCCAAACTGGATAGTAGCTCCAGTATTTCCAGTTTCAATAATGGCATTTGCCAATTGGATCCTGGCTCCTTGTCCCAGCTGGACAGTCATTGGTGTGTTCTGTAGATCCATCTGCATAAATGAAAGGTGAGGGTTAGTGATCAAAATTTGATACATCACCCCACACTTTCAAAAATGCAGAGACTTGCACAGAATAGAAAACAAAAACAGATAACGTTAGCGAGCAAATTCAAATAATGCAAATTTAAAATACTGCTAAATTCGTTATCTTGATAAACTTGTCTAAGCGATCATTTTAGAATATTAAAATTTTGATTCATTAAATGATCATGTTGAAAGATTCAGAATTTTGAATCTGGGATGATTTGACTGCTACGATAGTACTGAGATGACTAGCCAAAGATGGAAAGAGAAACCAATCCCCAGTGGAGTCGCCAGAAATCTGTGGGCTCCGAAAATTCGGCCCCGGCCTCCGCCCGACTTTTGTGCTTTCTTTTAGGGGGGAGTTTTAACGAACTAAGTTCCGGGGTAAATTTTGGAAGGCATATGAGATAGTAGATAAGACACTACCCAGAGATTTCGCCCTCGTTTTGCGAGGACTTTATGATCTGAGTTCTGGTTTCCTATAGGCGCAAGCCCCTATAGTTAATTACCCCTCCCAGTAACGAGAGAGAACTTTCGATTAAGGCTAGTCGTCGATCAGATACGTATAGATACGTGGATCTGGCATATAGTAGCAGCAATAGGTTGGGAATGTTAAAAGGACTGGAAGGGTTTAATATTTAAAATAGAAATTTCACCATCTTGCAC
Organism: Dendrobium chrysotoxum; assembly: GCA_019925795.1. Taxonomy (NCBI): domain Eukaryota; kingdom Viridiplantae; phylum Streptophyta; class Magnoliopsida; order Asparagales; family Orchidaceae; genus Dendrobium; species Dendrobium chrysotoxum. Next base: position 74,396,791 of record CM034300.1, read on the forward strand.
TTAAAGCGGATGGTGGGGGAATGGATGATGGACCCGATCAAGATCCCATGGTTCCGTCGTCCCGGGCCATCGTGGTCCCTGGTCTACTTAGTCAGAGGAGGTAGTCGACCCAACCTGACAGAAGGATCCTTGTCGGCAGCCATGGGTTGCTTCGTCCAAGGGTACCTTGTAGACCTGGGGTGAGTGTTTATCTAAGGGGACAAATTTGAATCCACCTTAGCTAACAGAGGGCTTTGTGCCTTATCGATCATATCCTATTGATTCATATCTCAAGGATTTGATGCCATTGGGGAGCATACGGGCTCTGGCCATAACCATAATATAATGGTGCCATTTGGCGGCGACCACCTGGTTCAGAGGGCCCCAAGTCATAACCGTTTATCCTGCAGTGCCATTTAGCGGCGAAACTGCCGGTTAGAGGACTCGTACCACGTCCTTACTGGCAGGAGATTGTTTGAGAATGGATCCTAGTGATATTTTCGACCAGGCATTAGCTCTTTGTGAGCTGAAGTATTTTTTTAATTTGTCCACCTCAGCAAACTGTTGCGGAGGATGGATGGATTTTATGCTTTGAGTGGTTAATGGATGAGTTTCAATTTTAAACATTTAAGAATTTGAAATTTTTGGGATTTTTGGAGATTTGGAGTATTGGGTGGTATTTGAGGTGGTATTTTGGAATGTTTGGAATAGACCCCTCCGGTTGATATTTTCATTCAACACGGCCATCATCGGGGTAGATGGGGTTATTTCTCATTCGTGGATCGAACCTTGTCCACTTTGTCGAGCTGCCGACAGAGGATCAGGTTTCGTAGGCTTTATGCCTTTGCAAGTGAATTTTCTTGGTTGAAGGCCTTGAAGGCCTAACATGAATATATAAAATAAATATCCCGGTCGACCTTGCGACCGTATATTTATTTAATAGTTCGAGCCGTGTCGACTCCTATCTACCTGCTTAGGAGGATCGGGCTCGAACTTGAATTCACTTATTAACCCGCGCAGCATCCCTTGACGTCACGTGTGTACCGATAACACGCTCACTGGGGCCCATGCGGGTGTTTGGGGGCATTTTATAAATATTTATTGAACCTTGTCGACTCTTATTTACTTGCTTTAGGAGGATCAGGTTCAAATTTATTGACCCGCGCAGCATCCCTAGACGTCATGTGTGTACCAGTAACACGCTCGCCGGGGCCCATGCAGGTATTCAGTACATCCCCTTATGTGTACCTATGTGTATACATATTATGGTGCATGTGCGGGGGTACTTTTGGAACATTTCTAAACGCCTTCTGTCCGCTTGCATGAATGTTGCGGATCTGGTGGCGTAGCACCGGGTTTCGTTTGAAGATTTGTACGCCTTCTGTCTGCTTGTATGGATGTTGCAGATCCGGTGGCGTTGGGTTATATGATCTCCCCCACTGTTGTTTGTAGGCAGGTAGATGTTTTCATTCATGGATTGAAATTGACTTCAAGATACTGCATTTACTGAAATCTTCTTGCATCTACCCACGTATGACATATGATGCATACATCTGTATTCGTAGGAGACTGGTATGTATTGCAGATCTTTATCCTTGATAGTATGCAGATCAGTATGCTTATTTGAATTTTGATGTTGACTTTTGACTGAGTTATATCCATCACCAATTTCTCCATGCATACCAGCTAGAGATTTGCTATGCTCATAACACGTCAATCTTCAGGACTGGTAAGAGACTGTAGTCTTTCATTTGCTTGACATTGCATTATTATGAGTGGTAGAGAAGTTGATACATTTACTGTGCACGTCTTTTAGTGCTTGTGGGGACTATCGTATGTATCCCTAAGATAATTGTCATTATTTTGTAGGGAAATGTGTTGTATTCACAGCTTATTTGTTGTCTTCATTCATCAGCAGTATTTCTAGTGACTAAATACATTCATCATGCAGTATTTATGACCACTCGTATATGACCTGCTGCACTCATTATGGGCATTATGACCGGGTTACTGTCTTGCAAGTTCCTTGATTCCTGCCTTTTAGATTATTTGTAGATGAGTCACACCCATTGCATGTTGTGCACTCCTGCCTACGAGACGAACTGTACCCGACCTTGTGTAATATCGGTGCTTGTACTTTAATCAACAATGATAACCTGTGTTGGAGGTTTTATGTTGTTGCTCGTAAATCGTACTAGTGCATTTGCTTGATGATTGCTTGTTATTAATTGCAAGATGACCCAATATCTATTGCATGTTGCACGTCGTCATTTGCTTGCATGAGATTTGAATCCTTGCATCTGTTTGAGTTTTAGTTCCCTGCAATCTGACTCAACATTGGTCTCCTCCTGTCATCCATCAGTCCAATGTCAAATTCAAACATCAAGTCCAATCTGAGTTTAAGTTCATAAACTCCTTGTGCAATTCAAGTTTGCTGAGTTCAGGTCTTCGTCATTTAATTCAAGTTTAGGACTTCTGCAAATGTTCAAGTCTTCTTGTTGTTTGGTTCAAATTGAGTTCTATGTAAACTTGAATCAAGTCCTCACTTGAGTTCAAATCATGTCCAAATTATGCTTGATTAATATCCCAATTAGTCTCAAATTAATGTTGGGTTCACATTCAAGTCTTTTGCAGCTTAGTTGGGTCCCTCATAGTCATATTGATTTCAACCTTTGGTCCTCAACTTGTTCACTTGAGTTCAAAAACATAAGTCCTTTGCTTGAGTGTACATTCACTACACTTAGTTCTTTTGGGTTTGAGCTTCTTTATTGTTCAGGTCAAGTCTGAATTCAACCCTTCTATCATCTGATTCAAACCAAGTTTCAAATTATTTTGAATTCAGCTCGAGTTTGTCATAAAGTCCAAGTCTTATTGTTTTGAATCAAGTCCTTGTGCATCTTCTTTTTAGTTCAATCAAGTTCGAGTGCGGTCTCAAGTCTTGTTCATTTGATGTTCAAATCAGTGTCATTTGTTACAAATCCTTTAGAGTACATGATCATTCAAGTTCTGAGTCCAAGTGCAAGTTCAGTTCCATATGGTTCATTCAACTTCCTCGTATCCTTTCATATGAGTTCGAATTGAGTTCAAATCAAAGTCCCGTTCTAGTTCGAGTCCCCTGTTTGCTTGTTGACTTGAGTTCAAATCTTTACTATTTGGTTCAAGTTACAGTCCAGATTTGAGTCTCTCGTTATCCAACATCATCTGATTTTGAACTTAAATTGATTTCTTCTCGAGTTATATTAAAGTTCACTTAAGTTCAAGTTCAAGTCCGGGTCCTCTATTGTCCAAATATTGTTCAGGTCAGGTCTTCTGTTCACCCAAAATTTCGGCAGCCTCCCGGCGTCTCCCCCGTTTAGGGGAAAACTACGAGAAAACTGGGCCTTTCCCACCACGCTAAGAAAAGTGTGTATGGTAGGTGCCCTCTTTCGAGGACACCGCGGCCGTGTAAAATCTTCAATCCCCCCACCACGCTACGAAAAGCGTGTATGGGTCTTCGACAGTACCTGTTTGAAAAATGCAGTTATTTCCCCGCGAGCGGGTACTTATGAATATCCCCACCACGCTAAGAAAAGCGTGTATAGGGCTTACCCGCCTCGCCGTAGGTGTTGCACCGGGTTCCCTTCCCACCACGCTAAGAAAAGCGTGTATAGGCGGTTTGCCGGCCCGACACGAACGCCGAGGATAGGATTTTGAGGTGATTATCCACTTCGTCATAGGCGTCGCACCGGGTTCCCTTCCCACCACGCTACGAAAAGCGTGTATAGGCGGTTTGTCGGTGCGTCGCGAACGACGAAATGAGCTCTCGAAGTGATTACCCGATTCGTTGCAAGCCTCGCGACGCACTTCCTCCCACCACGCTAAGAAAAGCGTGTATAGGTGGTCGTTTTGTCGCGCTGCGAGCCTCGAGGCGGGCTCTCGGAGTTTTAGGGTTGGAGGGTTATACCTGACGACCGGCGGTGGTTCGTGGCACGAGGATCGGGGCAAGGGAGAGGCACTTGCATTTCTCTCTCTTTTTTTAATTATAATTAAGATCAATTAATTATAAATAATTAAATAATTATAATTAATCAAAATTAACCTTAATTAAACTAAATATAATTAATTAAAATTAATTATAATAATTTAATTAAAATTAACTATTATTAATTATAATAATAATTAGGTAATAATAAAATAATAATAATAATAAAATCATTAATCAACATTAATTAAAATTAATTAACATTAATTTTAATTAATATCAATTAATCCCTCTTCACCCCCTCTTCAGTTCGGCTGATTTACGGGATTAGGCCGAAGAAGTGTGCGAAAAGGGAAAGTTACCTTCACAGTGAGAGAGAGCTCCTGTCGCTATTTCTAATCAAAATGTCAGAACTCCCGATCCAATGGAAGGGAAAGTCGTCGAAGGAGAGGAGTCGAGCAGCCACGGGGGAGTCCCGATCTCACGGGAGGGGGACGTCGGAGAAGGTAGGGGATTTCCTCTCTCTCTCTCTCTCTCTCTCTCTCTCTCTCTCTCTCTCTCTCTCTCTCTCGGCTGAAGAAGGAGAGGGGTCTTAGGGATTTGATTTGAGGCAGAGAGGGAGGTGGGTGTAGGAGGAGACGTCGGCTTGCTGAGGGATTGGGTTCGGCGTCGGGTCTAGGGCAGAGGCGACGGGAGTGCTGGTCGTGGGTTGAAGTCGCAGAGAGAGTAAGCCGGAAGTCGGGATGGAGTTCGGAAGAGGGAGGCGGGGCTTGCAGATGTTTTTGCGAATAGGAGATGGAGAGGGTTCGCCAACTGCTCGTTTTTAACGACAGTGGGAGACGAGTCGAGACAAAACACACGATCGAGGACTGCAAACGGCGCCGTTCGCAGGGCATGGGTACTGTTCAAGCGACGGGATTTCTGCAGGATTCGCGTATGGCTATGGCAGAGGTATGATTTTAGCCTCTTTTTTTATTTCACTTTTGGCTACAACTTAGGGGTCAACAATCGGGAAATTAAGATAGTGGTTGTTGGTGATTGATAGATGTCGAATGATAGTTGGTGAGGAACATCATAATTCAAATATTGATTGGCAATTAAAATGGCTAGTCTCTTGATAAAATGAGAGAATAAACAATTGTGTAGCTAAATGGTAGTGGACTTATGTATGTTGGTCCTTACATTGCGTCGATTGATTATTGACAGGGGATGTGAAAAGGTGAGTGACAACAGGTGGTCAACTTGGTTGTTCTCTTGTTAGAATCGGAGATTGGGTTGTTCTCTTGATGGATGTCTATCTAACAGATATTGACGTCTGGGCAGCGATAAGGTGGCATTCAATGAAAAATCTTAGAAGTTGGGTCACAGTGGGCAGCCATTTTAGTATTCTCCTAATAGGATAGAAGATCGAGCTATCAGGAAAATGATGGACGTGGCAATGAATATCAAACTACAATTGACGAGAAATGCTAGAAATTGGGCAATCAACTTTGTCACTCTTTATATGAGAGGAGTCTGAGCAGCGAGTGACAAGGTGATATCGGTCTATGACCAATGTGCTATGACCAGCAAAGATTTGGAAATTTCTACGAATTCCAAATTTCTCTTTGCTTAAAACACCATTAATATGTTGAAATTGGACCAATTTTTATAATTCAAATGGGACGTTCTGATCATTTTTACTAGAATTCAAGATACTAAATCAAATAATCTAAATAAATTCCTCCTAATCCTTCCAGAATTTTTGGATATTTCAATGCTCAAGCAAACTCACAATTTTGGGATCTTGAACTTGTCGATTTATCCGTTAAGATATCATAGATTCTTTGAAATATTAAACGCCCTTAAGAAATTCTTAATTTATTTCTTAGTGATTGATTTAGGTCCATTTAGACTTAAATTCAGATGTTTTTCGGTTCAATGGGTTGGGTTTATTGTGTTTAGATGAGCGTTCCAAATTGTAATTTTATTAAAAATAAAATTTAGATGATCTCAAAATTAACTCTTTAAAATTTTTTACACAAAAATTTGAACTTTTTTAATATACAAAAATTATGTAGAAAATGAGGATCGAATTGTGATTTCAAGTATGGTACTATGGGCTCTTGCCAAATTAGATTCATAATAATAATTGACTTGATTAACTCAGCCTAGACAATCTTAATATTTCATTTGGGACAGTTTTTTTACTATTTTTTAAAGTAAATTTTTAATACAAAAAAATTTTGAATTATAAATTTTTATACTAAAATTTATTTTAGAAAACAGTAAAAAATCTGTCCCAAACAAAGCCTAAATATAGAAAATGGGTGCTGCTCCAACAAGAAGAAGACTTTCGGCTTAGATTTGCCCTGTTTCAGGAGATATTATTACACGCGGAGTTCGGACGGGAGAATCGTCCTGATTTTGTGAGAGTGCATAGTATATACACTACAAATACACATTTATTTTCTGCTATATATTTGCTGTATATTCTCACAAAATCTAGACGGTTCTACTATCCAGACTCCACATACAATACAATAATTTCTCCTGTTTGAGACACTCATTGAGGGTTAGCTGTCGCCGGATAGAACAGAAGCTCCTGCGCGGTAGTTTCGTGATGAAACATCTCTGCATAAATGATCATTTATAGAACTTTTCTTATTCAAGAAAAAAAGAAAGAAAGCAGGTTGTTCACGGCAAGTATCTTTTATGAGGATTGCAAGTTGTATTTAACCATAATTAACTCCCAAATATATTTCTAAACTTTCCATTCAACTATGTAAATTAAGTTTCCACATACATATTAGCAAACTTCTGTTTCACATAGCAGCAATCCTTATGAAAATAATACAAAGCATCAGAACTATCTGATGGACAACTTCCTATGTACATGTAAACTTACAACACAACAACAACTGAGCCAAAAAAGGCTCCTAACATGCAATCCCATCGCTTTGGTGGCTTATCTCCTCAAATATAGTACTGTGATCAAAGATAGATTCTAATGAAGCCCACTCATTTAGCAGGATACTAATCCTCTCAATCACTTCCTCCGTGTTCTGATTACAGGGCTGTGGCTGTAATTCTGTTTCCTGGAGCAGCTCTGCTGCTCTTCTCATGATCTTACTATCTGTCGATGTTACTGGTAGCCTTCCACTTAGGACATCCATGAGAACATTCCGTGCTTCCTCGAATCGGCCCTGTTTGATGAGGCAGAGGCTGAGGTTGCAGGCTTTGTTAGCATCTGCGTCAATCATTTGTGCCTTAAGATAGACTGCTTCTGATGCTCTGTACTTTCCCTGCTGCATGTATGCCCACCCCAAGTTTCCCTGAATTCATATAGTTCATAGAGTTTCTTAGAACTAGCTTTATATTCCAGTGGTTTTACTTGGTTTATTATCATATATTACTTGTATGGTCTTCTAATCTATCTAGTCTTACAAGTATGCAGTCTTAGTTAGTTGGTGTGGTACAAGACAACTCATCTCTAAGTTATGAAAATGAGAGTTGAGTTAGAGGTATGTAAATAAGAATTTGGTGTGTATTTTAAATGAGGGTATTTCGGCTTCCGTTTGGGATAACTTTCTTACTGTTTTGCTTTTCAGACCACAATCATAATTTCTATTTATCCATTTCTTTTTTGTTGCTTTTAAAAAAAATTATGCTAAGAATTTACTCTCTACAATAATTTTATTTTTTTTCTCTCTAAAACATATTTAGAAAGTAATAAAAAAAACTGTCCCAAGTGAAAAAATAAGAATTGGAGTTATATTGTGAATTTTAATATTTGGGTGAAAACTTGAAAATTGGCAATAAGTTAGCCTTAGTTCTGTAAATAATTAAAATTTAAGTTATATGTATAAAATTGAACATGATTCAAACTTTAGATATCTGCCCTTATGTCCATGTTAAATTCACAAGGCAAAGAAACCTAAAATGCCTAAGGTCTTCAATTGAAGTCTACCAGTTTGAAATATTAATGCACTCATGATTTACTAAATCATTTTTCAGTATTAACGGCTACTTTTTTCAAAGTCAAAATTTCAAAGTTTGGTGGGACATCACTTTCAAAACATATTTGGATCTAATGTGATTATTAGTCAACAATCAACATCAATAGAGACAATAGAATATATGAAGCCTCGTACCAGCACACGAGAAGTCTCTTGGGTGATTGAGACCTGAAACTTCTTGCCATGAGAGCGTGCGGTTTTAGTAGTCTTTCCATTGAAGGCCTCTCCAGTGAATATCAACTTTAGCTTCTTCTTGAGCAATGCAATTTGTTCTTCTATCATCCCACATTTCTAGTTACACACCAGAGCAGTTGTTAGCTTTTTAATACTTCATATTTATTTGCTTATCAACTTTAGGGTATACCTTGTAGAGGTCAATAAGGACATTGTCAAGGGATTCTTGTGCTTGCTTGGAGCATAAGTATCTGAATGATTTGATGGCTTCAATGGCTTCTTCGGGCCGATTTTGCTGCTTCATCACCAATGCCATGTCCTTGAGGGCACTATCGACTCTATCGCCATTGTTGATAGCTTTCCAAAACCATACAACAGAGGCGTCCAGATCCTTGTCTACTAACTAAATGGTTTCATAATATGAAATGAATTATAATTTGATGTTGTTGCTTTAGGCTTTGTTTGAAATTGAACCTCACATGCTTTGTTGGTTAAAGCATTATAGAAAAGCTCAATCTAGGTTACAATTACAAAAGCAACTTGAACTTTTTTAGTTGATGAAATCTACTTATAAATATGACATGGGAAAGAGTGGTAGCCTGATTTCTCTCTTGCAAAATGAGCTATATGCCAAGCTAGAAATTACTGAGCTTGATCAAGATTTTATTATACAACCTATATTTTGCAAATGTTTGGGGTGCATTCTTGCATAGATGAATGTATAATGCATTATGTTATAACAGGTAATCTCTATATTGAAAAGACTATTACTTTTGATGCAAATAATAAAAGAAAATCATGCTCATTTTGTATTGTGGAAATGGGCCTCATGACTGAACACCTTAAAACTTGTTTATCTTTTTTGTATAGATTTTGTTGTTTCTTTGGCCTACCTCGTTGAGCATCTCAATCCTTTGATCTTTCATCTCTCTATCTTTGAACCTTCAATAGTATTTTCCTCTTAGGTTTTACTCACTTGAGTAGTTAAAGAAATTTTGCACTTCACACTAAATATCTAGTGTGCACTTGGATCAATTAGATTGGCCAAATCTAGGCCAACGAAACTAGGTTTACTTCAAGTCGCAACCTCCATTTGATTTGGGACATCCAATCCTTGCTAGTTATACATCCCCATCATTGGCTTTTCAATGTTCGAAAAGCTCAAGATCAAATTACCAAAGGGACATATTTGAAAATAGTCATCCAAATAAGCTTCTTGAACACAACATGATTTATCATGTAATCTTAGAAAATCACCGAGCTCCTCAACATATATGTTTATTGAGGTAGGATATTGTCAATATACCCGTCAAATTGACATATCCACTAACCATATATGTAAATTCTGAAGTCATCATTGGCCCTATTTATAACAATTAGAACCCTCAAATCAACTTGATTCATTTTATCCATGTCCATCTTCCATCTCCCCTGTGATCTAGGAATGAAGAACTATAAGATCTAGCCATTAGATCCTAAGCGAAGTTCGACCAAGGGTTCGTCCAACTTCCAATTGGTCAATTTGAACATATCTCCTACCCAGTTAAGGTTCAAAATTAAGCTTCAAAGGCTTCCCTCAAAAAACTCCACCCTTAAGTGAGGTGTGTAATCATTTGTTCAGTTCCTTGTAAAAGTAATCTAGAGCATGCATGATATGCATCCTAAACACTACACTGTATCTATCTACAAGAAAATATTAACAAGACGTTAGCTTCGTTTGGAAATGCTTTTTTACTGCTTCTTAAAGCAACTATCTAATAAAAAATTAAAATTTTAATACTAAAAAGCTGCTTTAAAAAGCAGTAAGAAAACTATACCAAACGAGGCCTCCATAAAAACAAGCAAAACAAGTATAGAAATGATGAGAAGATAAAACTAGTATGAAAATATACATAATGAAGAACAAATTAAAACACTTCATACAGTTAACAACTCACTTAGCACTCCATAAATTAAATATTAAGTAATGATTCACAAAGATTAACCCCCAAATATTAAGATTTAGCCAAAGATGATAATAAACTCAAGGTTGTCTCAAAATAGAGAGAAAACTAAAACCACACAGTCACTTACATATTTAATGACTAAGGCTTCCTTTGGGACAGCTTTTAACCACTATTTCTTAGCTGCTTTTAAGAATTTTTTGTCCTAAAAAATTGCTGTAGAAAGCAATAAGCAAATTGTCCCTAATGAAACCTAAGTAATCATTAAAGATCAAGGAAGCTTCTTAATATTCATCATGACTACTTCAGTATACGCTTAGCCAGCTTAACAAATCTCTACTTCTTACTAATCCAAAAAAAAAAAAAAAATCAAAATCAGTTCAACAGATCTATAGCCAAAGCCATAGTATCAGAAAAAATATTTTAGTCAGAATATTTTATCTCAATATTGATCATGATGAACTTTATAATCATATCAGATTTACTCTGAGATAATAAATCTGAAGATTATAAAATTTTGATCAACATATCTCGACTCCAAATTTCTCCAAAGAAATGAACTTCAGATTCCATTCCTCCTGAAAGATTGGGAGTTAGAGAAGAGGAGATGAAGAGAGAGAAAGAGGTAGAGATAGAGAGAGAAGTATTCAACAATCTATAAGAATACCATGCGAAAGCAATAACAACCTGAAGATGCTTTGCACGAACATAAGGGCTATCTCCAACTGGAACTTTATGAATGACATGAAAATAATCTTTTTTCTCTCCTCCTCTTCTGATTCCTCCCTCCATTCTCTCTCCTCTCTCTCTCTCTCTCTCTCTCTCTCTCTCTCTCCTGCAAATAGGACAGCTTACATATTACTCTTCCTTCTCTGATCACATATAGGCTTGTAAACATTTAATATCAGCCCGGGAGGTGGATTTGGACGGAGAGGCGTCCCGGTTCATGGCATGGGACGGATTGTTGGACGAGGGGGGTTGAGTATTATTACCGCAAATACAGGTAGGATCATTTCGTGACGCCGCTTTAACCGGGACGGGGTATTGGCCATATTATCCAACATCGTTTAATAGATATTTAAACGAGATGAACGAATCTAATGAGGATAATGTATTTAGAAAATACATAAATATTAAGCTGTTAGTGAAAAATAATATTTGAAAAATAAATTTTTTTTGTTTTTTTTTTTATTTTTTATATTAAAAAATATTTTTAAAATTATAGCCGAGAAAAAAAATTTTAAAAAAATAAATATAAAAATATTTAAGTCGTCCCAAACAAAACTTACATCCCTATCAATAATATTCTTTATTTTAATTTATTTTATGAATTATTTAAATTTTTTATTTATATTGATTGTTCTTTATGCCGTATTATTTATATTTTGTATGATTTGTTTGCATAAGTTCTAATTATTGAATATTTTTATATGTTCTATTGGCACTTATTAATATCTATTATAATTATTTTTAGTATGTATTTCTAATTTTAATAAGCATTTGGCCATTGGTTCTTTATTGTCCAAAAATTATAGTCATATTCCTTAATTAGTTTTATTGCCATTTTATATAGTTTGAATTGAAATCTTTATTATATTATTTTATTATATAACGATTTTGAGGTATTTTTCTTTTCTTGTAAGCCCTGTTAGCTTGTGATTTTCAGTTATATATAAATGATTTAAAAATAGACGGTTACACATCAAACTGAAGTATGCATTCCTCCTCTAATGTAATGTGGTAATAATGAATTAGTTGATTTGGCCATCCTGTGCAGGAGCCCGGAGCCGCGGGATGGTTGGATCATCTTGTACGGGAACTTGGAGCTGCAAGGTGTATCGTTTCAGTTTAGTGATTTTAAATTGTGTGTTTAAGTTCATTTATGTAAGAAAACTTATTTTTAATATTCTTATATGTATCTGTCATACTTGATTATAGAATATTTTAGAAAATATTGTGTATTGTTAAAATTGCATTTATTAATTTTTGTATTTATTAAAATTGAATTTTAGTTTTCTGAAATTAGATTTCTTAATTGTTGAAATTAAGATTCAGAATTGCTGAATTTGGGATTTCTATATGTTGAAATTGCATTTGTATTTTGCTAAAATAAATTTCCATGTTTGGTGAAATTGATATTTATATTTGTTGAATTTGGATTTTCTATGTGATGAAATTGCATTTGTGTTTTACTAAAATCAATCAAATGTGCTAAAATTAATTTTAATATTTGCTAAAATGAATGTTAGATTAACATATTATTATGTTAATTTTATTAACTTTTAATAATTTTATTATTTATTATATCATCCAGTTAGATCGGTCAAACCGTGAACCTCTCGTTCTTTTGATTTATTGTTCGGTCCAGTTTAACAACCTTGCAAAGAATTGTAGTCGGCGAGCGACGGTGGTTGGAAGGATGGTAATCGGATAATGGTGGTCAGAGAGATCGTAGTTGAAAAGCAATGACGGTTGGAAGAACCATAGTTGACGTATGACAATGGTCGGAGGAAGGCTTGTCAGTGGCTACCATATGGAGGATCGACGATGATATTCGGCTATAAGTTCAACAGTGGTGGCACTGATCCGTCGGTGGTGGTGCCGGTGTGGAGCTTTAGGATTCTTCAAGCTCCATAGCTCTGCTCCCCCTCCCATTTATAGTTGTTTGGGAGTGGCATGGCATGTATATAGGGAGAAAATCAAGGGCATGTTGGGAGTGTTCTAATGGATGGACGATATCAACTCTCTTGATCATGGATCGTTCATCGAGCATTTGAGTATCTTAATGGTGTCGGAATTTGGTGATCTTGGGCTCGTTGGATTCGTCTTGTTGAACCACTCGATTTGACTATAAGCATATCACATTTGGATATCATTTGGTCATCTGATTAATGTTTTGAAGCTTCCAAATAGGCTTCATGCCCTCAATTTGGACCCATTTTGGCTCGGATTGGATCGATTTTTGTGTCGTTGGGTTCATCTCTTCGAGACATTCAGTTTAACTATAAGTTTGCTGAAATCTAAGTTTGGATGGTCACGAATTTAATTTTAGAAATTTTTTTTATATTTTCATTGAGATTCGTGCCCGACCAAGATAATTTTTTTATGACATATCAATAAAAAAATTTGTTGGACAAACTCGTTAAAGAATCTCTTATTCAAAGGTGGAATCATTTGCTCCTAAAATGATGCCTTAAGCATTATATATAAATCTACCTATTCTTGCCAAATTTTCTGGTGTTCAATACCTTGCCATAATTTTTTTCAGAAGACAATAAACTTGATGACAATAGTCATATAACCCTACATAAAAATTGAGATAAGCTAGCCTTACATGCTATCAAAATATTGATTAATTCAGAAGCAAAGGGAAATCGTAAACTTATCTGTAAACTCATCTCATAAACTGTAAGATATCCCTATGGTGGAAGGCATGCTCGATTGAATCTTCCATGAGACAAAATAACCAAATCCAGGATATCATTTTTTGGAGCCTACAAATAGGAACTCACATGTCGCTCATACAGGACACTGAAAAAATTTCTCTTAATAGAAAGCATTAGAACCTATAAAGAGAGGAGAAGTGCATTTCTCCAACCCTTGTGAGAGGTATTTATATTTAGAGTGGGGGTGGAGGGTACAAAAATCCTTTTATGCAAGAAAAAAAAAGAAAAATAGAAAAAAATAATAAAATTCAAGAATAAATGTGACAAAAGACTGAAAAGAAGAAAAATAAAGAAAAGACACCATAACTATGAGGTGGACAAATCATTCTAGTGTTGCATTCATAGGCGTCGGCCACCTCTAGCCGCCATTGGAGGTGGCTGGCCCGGTCTGATTTTCTTGTATAAATTTTGGGGAGCATGATTAAGCAAAGCAAAAGAAAAGATAAAACCCTTGGATGGCACCCAGATAAAAATGCCTTAATGAGAAGTTAGTGTTGGGCAAGGTTCGAACTGGAAAGATCCCTTGAGGTAACTAGCACGAAATGTCTCCACTTTAAACCCCTATAAGTCATGCTTATAAAGAAATCTTGCTAAAAAGTTAATAGTGGATGGAGTACTAGAGCATGTGATTAACATAATCTTCACTCATCTAAAAATCTTAGATGACATAAGCTCCAAAATATACAAATTCTTTTTCAAAACCTCAAAAGGCATAATCTCAAAAGGTGTAGATTCTCCACATTTAAAAATCTTATTAGGTATAAGCCTCATAAGTGCGTCTATTTTATTTATTCAAAAATCTTAGAACGTATAAGTATTGGAATATACAGATTCTACACATACTAAAATTTTTGAAAGCATAAAGCTAAAAAAAAGATAAATATAATCTATTCATCAAAAAAATTATGAAGAGATAAGTCTCAAAAGACATATATATATATATATTATTCATCCAAAATCTCATAAGGTATAAGTCTAAGAGGATTTAGGTATTTCATTCACCGAAAAAATTCAAAAATTTTAAGTTGAAAGACAGAGGTAGAAAAGATGAAAAAATAATTCAAAAAAATAGTAGAAGAATATGAATCAATGAATTCTCTTTCTAACAACATTATGTACACTTAAAAAAATCAATCATTTGACACTTTAAAGAATTTTCTATGACAATAATGCAATACATGAACTACTAACCAACAATCACTCAAGAAATTTTTTAGAAATAAATACTTCATCTAAAAGTTTAAAATCTTTTATGAAATATGCACACAAGAAGAGGAGCATCTAAAAAAAAATTAAATTGATTTTGACTAAAAAAACTTGAATAGTTTCTAGAATTTTAGTTAAATCTCCAAAATGCCATTTTAGAAAATTATGAATGGATACTCATACTTCAAATAACGAAGAGCTTGAACCATAACTTGAAATTGAAGAGAGATTAAATATTTAAAGATTTCTGGTTATGCCTGTCATTCAGTGTTGTTGACTACCACTAGCAATCGTTGTTATTGGACTACCTTCACCAAATTATCATCGCTCGATCATTGTTGTCAGACTACTATTGTTTGACTACCATCTTTATATTATAATATTCTAATCACTATTGCACGACTATAATCTCATGACCACTATCACCTCACTATTGTCCCTCGATTTCAATCTCCTATTGACTCATCTTCAATAATACAAATGCACACAATCACCTATAAATTATTGAATATAGTCCACAAAACATTGGCGCTTGTTGACTTCATTATCCACTGTCGCCAACAACGTTAACACACACCATTATGCATAAGGTTGTTGTACACTGTCATCATAAATACTGATGCCTGTTGACTTCATCAACTACCACCCTAATAATATTGATGCCAGGGGCGAAACCAGTCTTAGTTCTTGATGTATCACCAAAAAATTATCTTGATCGGGCACGAATCTCGAGGAAAAACTCAAGTTGGAAACTTCAAAAATTGATTCAGAGACCATTTAAACTCCAATTTTAGCAAGCCTATAGTCGAACTGAGCGTCTCGGAAATACAAACCCAACGACACCAAATTTGACTCAATCCGAGCCCAAATGAGTCCAAATCAAGTACCCGAAGCACTGTTGGAAATCTCGAACAGCAATTTGAGTTACCAAACGGTCTTCGATTTTGACGAGCTTATAGTCGAATCGAGCAGCTCGACGAGACGAATTCCGATACCATTAAGACCTTAAAATTCTCAATAAACGGTTCACGATCAAGGGATTCAATATCAACCGTTCATCCGGATCACTCCTTATTTGCCCCTGATCCCTCATCTATTTTACGGGCTATGCCACTCCAGAAAAACTATAAATAGCCCCTCATTTCTCTTAAGAAGGGACCTAAGCCAAGAAGCCAAGAGGCCAAGAAGGGAAGAAGAGAAGAAGAGAAGAGAAGTGTAGGAGAGAATAGCTCCTCCTCGACCACCGCCGGAAGTCCGCCGGAACTCCACCGGGCCACCGCCGGAATTCCGCTGGAACTCCACCGGAACACCGCCGGAATTTGCCTGGAACATCGCCGGAACACCGCTGGGCGCCCCCGAAGTGACGTCGGAACTCTACCCGACGCCCGAATAACGTTAAAATTCTATTCAACTTCCAAGTGACGCCGGAATTCTGCCGGACATCCGAGTGACGTCGGAACTCTACCTGGCCTTGTAACTGACTTTCAATACTCATTGTAATATGATCATCCTGAATTTGAAGGATGAATCGGCCTCCTGTATTTCAGACAACACTAGTGGAACTTTTTCAACTGGGCGTGGCCCCGTAATTTTTTCCCTTTCCAGGGTTTTCCACGTAAAAATCCTGGTGTTACTATTTCAATTCTGTTTGTGTGATGGATATACGTTCAACGCTGAGATGAAAATTAAAATTCTATCGCCGCGTATATTCGAGTCCGTAACAGTTTGGCGCCGTTTGTGGGAAACTTATCCCACAACTTCAAGTATTGCTACGATGGTCAACAGGCGCAGCAGTCGTATCATTGGAGCTTCTCGCTCCAACTCCCACCAGTCCAAAAATCAGTCTATAAATCATAGACACCCGATATCTACCTTTTTCTATCCCGGGGGGCATAACGCACCTGGAGAAGGGACCTTGGGACCTTCCCTAGAAGAGAGAATTCGAAAGATGGGAGAATCTCAAAACGAGATCCTACAACTCCTGCGAGAAAATCGACAACCGACTCTAGCACCTCAAGAGGAGATTCTTCTCCCTCGAGATCCACCACGTGTTGAAGCTGTTCAAATTGAACATCTTCAAGACAAGATTCCTCTTCCTCCGCCCAGGAGGCGTTCGCAGTCACATCAAGATGACGAACTGGCTGATACAGCAAGTTCTACCCATCCTTCACGCACAGGTCGGCAGTCTCGCCTTCCTCAAGACCTCCTTAAGGAGTTAGCCCGACCTCACATTGCTGAGCTTCCTCGCAATGTCCTACGCCGCGAACTGTGACGATTGGTCCGAGAGGAGTTCCCTACAGGAGGCGTAAGGCAACCTCTTCGTCAGTGGGACTTCCAGGAGTCGTCACCCCTAACGAAAGCCATTCTTCAACACCCTATTCCGGCTGGCTTTAAGCTACCAAGAATCGAGTCCTACGATGGGACATCCGACCCGTACGAGCACATCGACCATTACAGGACCATCATGCATATTCAATGAGCCTCAGACGCATTCCTTTGTCAGGTTTTCCCTACCACTCTTAAAGGACAAGCTCGAACATGGTTCTATTCACTTCCAGCCGGAACGATCCCCACATTCGTCAAATTGGCCAAAGTATTTGTCGAACAATTCGTAGCTAACCGAAGAATTGCTAAGGATTCTTCTCACCTTTCCGGGATCTGTCAAAATGAGGGAGAATCATTGAAAGAGTACTTTCAACGATTTTCTATTGAGGCTCGACAGATTCCAGGAGTAGACCCAGAATTGCTCAGAGGGGTCTTTCTTGGAGGCCTTCGTCCTGGCCCCTTCTATTCAGCACTCATGCGTGATACTGTTCATTCATATGCCGATCTGATCCATCGTGTGGAAGCGCAGATATCTGTAGATGAGACAATAAACACTCATAGAAAATAATTTAAGCAAACCACTGGGAAGCGCAAGGGAGCACCTGAGATGGATAATCCATCATCACAACGAAAAAAGCAAGGGAAGAGCAATCTGCCTCCTAGGCCCCCATTGCCACAACGAGAACCTCGACAGGAGAAGGAGTACACTCCGCTCAACACATCTCGAGCAAATATGTTAATGGCGATTCAAGATCAGGACAAAGTGAAGTGGTCGTATCCTTTGAAGCCGAATATAGGAAACCAAGATTAGTATTGCCACTTTCATCGTAGTCGTGGTCACACTACTGAAGCCTGTAGGCAACTTAAGGAGGAGATTGAAAGACTCATCCATCAGGGCTATCTTCGACAGTTTATTGGGAATCCACCTACCTGAGAAGAAGCTCGTCCCACTGGGGGGCAAAATCAACCACAAAGATAACCAGTCAATAATCGGATAACGGTTGGCGAAATTGAAACAATCGCTGAAGGCCCCTTACTATCCGACCAAGTCTTTTTGACTGTGGAAGAAAACCCAACTCCAAAAAAGGCTGGTATCGATCATTCCATCACATTTGATGATTTCGATCTGGAAGGAGTAAACCCCCCCCCCCCCCCCCATCAAGATCCGCTTGTCATTAACGCAGGCATAGGTGACCCGCATTACAATGTCAAAAGAATTCTTGTGGACAACGGAAGCTCCGTAGATGTCCTGTTCTACTCTACTTTTCTCAACATGGGTCTCTCAAGAGAAAAACTTCAACCTACAGCAGGTCCTTTATATGGATTTGATAATCGACCTGTACGAGCGAAAGATATAATCAATCTCCCAGTAATACTTGGAGAATTTCCTTGACAAATTACACACTCCATTCAATTTATTGTGGTAAAGTCAGAATCAGCTTATAACGCTATCTTCGGGAGGCCGCTCCAGTCAATTTTTGGGATCATCGCCTCCATCCCTCACCTCAAGCTGAAGTTCCATACCCCATCAGGAGTCGGTGTAGTATGCGTAGATCAGTAAATAGCACAAACCTGCTATTTCAGGCAGGTCAAGCCTCGTCCAATGGTTACCCTGAGCATCGAAGATTTTGATCTACTGAGCGAAGATATCCTTCAGAGAGCTTCCCCTGTAGAAGACCTTACTATTGTATCTATATCTGAAGAGCATCCTTCAAAGACAGTGCGAATTGGATCACTTCTCTCAGATGACGAGAAGAAAAACTTTATAGATTTTCTAGGAGGAAATCAAGATATTTTTGCATGGAATCCAGCAGATATGCCCAAAATTAACCCCGAGGTGATCGTTCACTCCCTCAAAGTCAATCCAACATGCAAACTGATTATCCAGAAGAAACGAAACTTTGCACCAGATCGCGAGTAAGCGATTGAACAAGAAGTGGATAAACTTTTGGAAGCTGGATTTATACTAGAGGTGTACTATCCTACTTGGTTAGCAAATGTTGTCATGGTTCAGAAAGGGAGTGGAGCTTGGAGAATGTGTATAGATTATACTGATCTCAACAAAGCTTGCCCAAAAGATAATTTTTCGCTCCCTCGCATCGACCAGTTAGTTGATACCACCTCTGGTCATCAGATGTTGAGTTTTATGGATGCCTACTCCGGCTATAATCAAATAAAAATGAATCCTGCTGATAAAGAAGTAACAGCTTTTCAAATAGATAAAGGATTGTATTGCTACCGGGTGATGCCCTTCGGGCTCAAAAATGCTGGAGTAACTTATCAGCGCCTCATGAATAAGGTTTTCAAAAGCCTTATTGGACGTACTATGGAGGTGTATGTGGACGACATGTTGGTAAAAAGCCTTGAAAAATCTCAACATATCTCTGGCCTTGTTGACCTTATTTTAGGTCAGACCCAGGTCTTGGTTCAACCTAGTTGACCAGGTCAACCCAGGTTGGCCCATTAAGCCCTAATAGGTCTAAATCAAGTCTGGGTCAATTCAAATCCAACCAAGACTCATCCCCTACCCCCCTTTGACCCTAATTGACTAAGTTGACCAAGTCAACCCTTGACTTGGTCAACCCAAGTCAATAATGGGTCATTAAGACCCATTAAGGCTCATTTAAAGTCCTAATCCCTTTCCTAATCAATACTAATTCAAACCACGGCCTAATAACCTTGCTTTCCCTCCTAATTGATCCTAGGATAGATCCTAGCCGACCATCACAAGCCTAAGACTATAAATAGAGTATTAGGGTTTGTTGAAGGGGACTTTTTGACTCTTGCTTTTTCTCTAAGACTCCCTAACCCGAAACTCTTGGTAAGAAGGCTTTTACCATCTTCCTCTACCTTTCCCCACTCAAACCCGACGGTCAAGACTCGCCGGCGGCGAGATCCCGGCGGCCCAAGCTTTAGAACGTCCAAGCCTTCGATCCAACCAATCCAGAGCTCGTTTGATCAAGGTTTTAACAGGAGAAACGTACGAGGACAATCAACAAGCTCAACCGAACCTAGATCCCGAAGATCCAACGGTGAAAATTCCTCAAAACTCTTACCCTAGGTAACATAGTTTGGATTTAAATAGCATTTTTTATAGATTATTTTAGATCAAAAAATCATATCCACATGTTTTCTGTTCATACGTAGATCTTAGGTTTAAAATTTGGTTTGATTTGGTGCAACCGATAGCAAGAACGAGCCGAAAAACCTATTAGGGTTTTGGGTTACGCTTGTGGAGGGTTCTGGGAGATCGGGACCGTTGATCTTCCGATCAACGGTCACGATCTGATCGTTTTGCGGTCCGGGTTGACCGCGGGGCTCGAGCTTACGTGGCCTCCACTTACGTGGCTTTATCCAGACCGTCCCTTCGAACCACGGGAGATCAGACGTCGGAGGGGCCTCGCCGACGTGGCTAAGTCGAAACCGCATCTGCGGTTTCGATTCGGCAATGATTGCCCTCCGCGGCAATCATTGCCTGCGGTTACGGGACCCAACCCGAGGCCGCCACGTGGCCGCTCAGAAGCCGCCGCCACTCTACCTCCCCAATCATTACCAATCATCAGCCGGAGACCGCGGAGCCAATCGGATCGCACCAGCTGTCTGACCGCCGCCGCACCGAGCCGCCGCCGCCGTTTATATTATCTTAATAATATTTGTTTAAAATATGTTTTAAATATTGTTTTAAAACCAGAAAAATTCAAAAAATTAATATTAAATTATTTTTTTAAAATAAAATATGTTAACATTATAATTATTATTATTACTATTAATATTAGTATTATTAGTATTATTAATATTATTATTCTTATTATTATTATTATTATTTTATTTAAAAATCTATTTTTAAAATTACTATTCTTATTTAATTATTCTTTTATCATTATTATTATTAGTGTTATTATTTTTGTTATTAATTCTGCTTATTTTTCCAATAATAATATCATTATGATTATATTATTATTATTATTATTATTATTATATTATTATTATTATTTAAAACTATTTTAAAAGTTTATTATTATTATTATTATTATTATTATTTTGATTTAAAAATTATTTTAAATGCCTGTATCATCTTTTATATTATTATTATTATTATTATTATTTAAAACCTATTTTAATCTATTATTATTATTATCATTATTATTAGTACTATAATAATATTAATATTATAATGAGTAATAATGTTATTACTTTGATAATAATATTATTATATTATTATAATTAGCATATAATAATATTAATGTTATAATTAATAATAATAATATTATTTTAATATTATTATTATTATGTTATTATAATTTTGACTATTATTACTGATATTATTATAATATAATATTATAATTAATAATATTATTATTATTTTAATAATAATATTATTACGTTAATGATTATATCACTATGATATTAGCATTTGATTATTATTAATATTATTAAAATATTAATATTTTTTAGGTAATAATATTGTTACTATCTTTAATAATGATATTATTATATTAATATTAGTATCATGATAATATTAATATTTATATATTATTATAATATTTTGATTATTATTTATTTTAAAACCCAGTTATTATTATATCTGATTTATTTTAAAATTATTAATTATTTTAAAATATTAATTATTTTAAAATATTTAAAAATTACTTTTAAACTTATTTAAACTTAGAAAATTCATAACTTTCTCATTTTAAATCAGATTTTGATGCACAATACCTTGAATTTTTCAAAAAAATATGAATTTTAATTTAAAAATATTTGCTGCATATGATTCTGTCATTTCTGGATGTTTTCTGTATTATTTTGTTATTTAACTATTTAAATATTATTTAATTAATATAATTAATTATTTTAAAATAAAATTATTTTAAAATCCCTTGGTGGCCAGTAAATCTCCCATGAATATAACATGAGCTTACTTTCAATTGACTTATTTTCAAAACTATGTATTTATTTGATTAATATATATATGTATTTTAAGGTATTTTAAAATTACGTCTACGATTAAATCATTTAATAATTGGGAGATTCACTCTTGAAATTTTAAACCTAGGTCTATATGAAGAGCAATTCATGTGGGAGAAGGATTAGTGAATGATTGTGTCTCAATCATTCACTAATCACTTCATTAGGCTTCTTTACTTAGTGTTTTCGTAGTCCTTGCATGTGTAGGTTGCACAAGCACATAGCCTAGGCTCTCCTAGATCTAAGGACTTGATTGGTGTGTTTATATTTGCTACATTTACCCTCTATGTTATGTCTAAGGGTTAGCTAACTCACTTTATCCCTGCTTAGTGTAGTGACACACTAAGGACAATAATTAAGAACTGTCTAACGAACTTAGAATATTTCTAGGAGCTAGGATAGATCCCAGATTGCTATGAAACTTTAAACACTAGCGCTTAGTGACATCTGAAACCCTCTAGAATTTTCTAAGAATTTTCTGGACTCTTTAAAACACTTAATTAGCAAACCCTAATTTACCCGTTAATTAAGCCTTGGAAACTTCAGAAAAATCTAATAAATCCATTTTTAAATCAGAAAAATACCCATAATACCTCAAACTCTCCAGAATTCAGTCCCCAACCTTAGATAATTAGGGCCTCTTAATTGGATATTAATCTGGACTTTAATTCAACCTTAATCAAAAACCACCTTTTTGCCTTAATTAAATCATTAAAAATTATTAAAAATCTCAAATTTTCCCCAAACACTTGGGAACACCTTCTTAGGTCATTTCTGACCTTTGGGGGTGATTCCAATCAGTTTGGAGCTGATTTGGGCCAAAACCCCTAAAGTACCCATAATTAGGCAATTTCGATAATTTATTTAATTACCCCAACATCTAAAAATCATAACTAATTACAGAAAACTCCAAAATGGGCAAACTAAAAGGCATTCAACTCTAATTAAAGTCTAATATTTATTAAAAATCTTAGGTGGCCAGAAATCAGCTTAAATAAAAAGTCAACTTTCTGGTCAACCGTAGCCTACAGTCTAGGGCCCGAAACTTCTAAAATTCATAACTTTGCGTAGGAAAGTCCAAATCCAGCAAACTCAAAGGCATTCGACTCAAATTAGGGTCTAGTATTTATTAAAAATATTAAGATTCTAGAAATCAGCTTAAATAAAAAAGTCAACAATCCGATCAAACTTAGTTCAAAGCAAGACCAAAACTTCAGAAATTCATAACTTTGGATAAAAGAATCCAAATTGGGCATGCTAACTGTCTAACTGATCAGAATAAAGCCTAGTATTTTATAAAAATCTTAACTATCCACAAAGTCCCTTTAATCAAAAAAGTCAAATTTGGACCCCCCTTAGCCTAGTATATATGTGGACCCCGAACCTCCTAAAAAATCACTAATGAAATTTAAACTTCAAACACCATTACTCTAAGTATTAAAACTGACCTACACATCAAATCAACTAAAATGGATCTTAATTCACTAATATTTGGACTTTAAATAAAATTCCCTTCTCAGGCCCACAATAAACCTGGACAGTAGGCAATTGTAACTAACTACCTAGCTTAGGATCTACCTCAATCACACAGGCTTCTACACCACTATAGAATTGTTTGCCAGGGCACCACTTCTAGACTTAGGTTAGGCCGGTGTTTACTTTTCCTGCTGTGTGCCGAGCTTTTCCCGGATTTCATCGCATGTTGTGATTGAACCATTGATGTGTTTTCTTACTTTTACTACACTCTGGAAATTGATGTGATTGCACGATAGACTACCCATAGGTTAGGATCGATCTTGATACTAATGATATTTTCTGTAGGTGGCCATGCTCATGCAGTGCTAATAAAAGGGGGGCAATAATCATGATTTAAAAATATTAATAATGTTTTTTGCAGGTGCTTCAGAAATTGCTCAGCCCCCTAAATAAATGAGGGCTAATAAAAAAAATCATTATAAATTACTACAGGTGCTCCAGAGCTCATTTAGCCCTCAAAATGATTAAGAGCATGGCCAAGTGTGGCTGTGATGAGCATTTCATTTTCTTATAACTGCTTGTGATATATTAAACTGCTTGGGATGACTTTTATTAGGATAACCTTGCAAGGGAGTCTAGATTTACTGCTTTCATTTAATGTAAATTATTTGTAACTTAGTATTGAGTTATGAAAGTCTATTTTGAGTGGGGATGCTAAAATCCAAAGGTTGGATGCCCAAAGAGAAAAGGACAACCAATATGAGGATAGTCCTTTTCTATTTGGGAATCCAAATTTGGATCATTCTACTACTTGAAGAATCCAAGGAAGCTGAGATTCAAGGAGTCCAACGAAGCTGAGATCCGAGGAGTCCAAGAAAGAGGAGATCAAGGAGATGAAGAGTAAGAGTATCCCACTCAAAATAACTTGCGTCTGTTTTAGGATTAGAAATTCGGTTTGTTGGCAGTTGTGCCCGGCCACTTTAATTTTCTGCAGACCCTGGGTTGTAATTAAGGGCAGTTAGCCTATGGACATTTATTAATTTGCTTGGATAATTTTGATGTGTTTTGTTTATAATTGTGTGCCTCTAGGGTTTCTTGCTTTTCCTAGTTTCTTGGTGTTTTGCATGTCACTTTTGTTTTAGCCTGGATTCCGTTAGGCTCTCTAAGGACTAAAACTTTTTTACTTGCAACTAATATTTAAAATTTTAAGGTTTAAGTAATTTAGAAACTTAACGACCTAGAGAATTGCCGGAATCATCCGGGGTTGCATGCATATTAATGTATTTCTTCTCTCCTTCTATAAGACACTTCCCCGCCTGTGGGTAGAGTCCGGATAATCTGACCTATGAGGATGAGGTGCCGGACCTGGGGAAGCCCAGTCTAATTCTAAAAATTATTTTTATAAGCCTTTTTAAAGTTCTATGCATACCTAATTTGGAAGGTTCAACCAACATGCATTGCATTAGAAATCAATTAAATCAAAATTTTAATTGCATTAGCTCTAGGAGCATTCACCCAACATCAGTCCGGGGCCAATTAGGAAATCCTCTAGATGTCAGCCCCGCTTCCAATAAACTTAAACTTACCCACCCATCTTTCATAAATGACTGGACAGCATGGTTTTAAAGTGATTAGGTGGTTAGCTGGCTCCCCAATCCAGGCCGGGGTAAGTCCAGATTTTGTATTGCATTAGTTAGGACACGGGTGTTAGTGTTATATAGAACACTAAACCCATTAGATTTAGGATTCAAGGCTACTATTACTTCGTAGTATGCCTCATCGGTAGGTAGGTCTTCTGTCTTTCAGAGACCATAAACCCTATATATCTGCGTCACAAGGATGACGCCACCTCCATCCTTCTCTCCTGCATGCTTCGAGTGTATGATTTACTTATTTTATCCAGTTTCTCCTCACTACCTTAGTCCCTACGGATGTTGATCTGAGCCGTGCATGTTGACTAAGCCTAGTTGAACCTCTCTTTCCCTTCGAGTAGGATTTCCTAGCCTTCACCCTATGTACCAATCCTAATTTGGGAAGAATAATATAGAATCCTTAATCGAGAGTATTCTCAGGCCCCAGCTTGAGATGTAATTAACCACGGGGGCTTGCGCCCGTGACAAACAGAATCCTACTCTCAAATAAACCCCATTCGAGCTAATGTATCGGGTGGGGGAAACCCGTTGTGATTAGATCATACATATTGTTATCCATCGGGGTGTGTTGGTGAGAGCCGCTATCCTCAATGGTTAATTATATATGTGATCGAATCTGCCCTCCCATTGGCCAGATACTATCTCCCTTCATAGGGAGGTGGCGTTTGTGTCCTTTCGGAGGTCCACAGACCTTAAATAATATTTTTACTTATTGAGACATTACAATATGCGACTCAACCCTGCTAAATGTACTTTTGGAGTTGCTTCTAGAAAGTTTTTAGGGTTTATGGTAACCCATAGAGGAATCGAAGCTAATCCAGAGAAGATCAAGACACTAAGTGACATGGTGCCGCCAAAGAACATCAAGGAGGTCCAAAGGCTGAATGGGAGAATTGCGGCACTATCTCATTTCTTGGCACGTTCAGGAGATAAATATTTACCCTTCTTCAAGATACTTAGAGGCGCTCATAGCTCTGGGTTCCAATGGACAAATGAATGTCAAGAAGGCCTCGAACAATTGCGAAAGTATTTGGCATCCTCGCCACTACTTTCTAAACCAATATCAGGAGAGAGATTGTATTTGTATATGGCTGTATCTGTCCAAGCCATTAGTTCAGTTCTGGTCCGAGAAGAAAATATTGTACAACGTCCTATTTACTATGTTAGTAAGATTTTATCTGAAATAGAAGGACGTTATCCTTTGGTAGATAAGACAGCATTAGCGTTAGTTTATTCTGCCAGAAAACTACGCCCTTACTTTCAATCCCATTCAATTAGGGTTTACACGAATCTGCCACTAAAAAGCATTCTGCAGAAGCCAGAAGCATCGAGCAGGCTCGTTAAGTGGTCTGTAGAACTGGGAGAATTTGATATCCACTACTTGCCTAGGCCCGATATTAAATCTCAAGCACTAGCAGATTTCGTAGTTGAATGCACCGTCCCGGTATCTGATGTACAACCGAGTGCTTCACCTTCTTCTCCATGCTGGACATTGTATGTCGATGGAGCTTCAGGAAGTTCTGGGGCTGGAATTTTATTAATCTTTTCACAAAAAGTTACCCTTGAGTACAGGCTCCAACTCAAGTTCCTGGTAACCAACAACATAGCAGAATACGAGGCCCTTATTGCCGGATTAAGACTAGCAATTGACTGTGAGGTTCAGAGCTTAATAGCCCACACTGATTCCCAACTAGTCACCTCTCAGGTCGAGGGGGAATTTGATATTCACAATCCTCAACTGGCCCAGTATTATAGCATTGTGAAGTTACTCTTAGCCCGCATAAGAGAGTACCATATCATACGTATTCCCCGAGAGCAAAATGCGAGAGCGGATGCTCTTTCAAAACTTGCTACATCAACAACAAGAGACATCTACAAGAGAAGGTGTATCGAGGAGATCCACTTTCCAAGCATTCAAGGTTCGGGGGTCATACAATCAATTGACGAGCCAAGAGAGATGTCTTAGATCAAACCCATCTTATCTTTTCTTAAAGATGGGGTGCTACCTGAAGAACCCATGGCTGCAATACGACTTCGGAGACAAGCCGTAAATTTCACCATTATTGACAACGAGTTATATAAGCGCTCCTTCACTGGGCCATACCTCAAGTGTCTCCCACCATCAGAAGCTAATTATGCACTTCGAGAAGTTCATTCAGGAGTATGTGGAGAACATTTGGGAGGAAGAGCATTGGCTTACAAGATTATAAGATAGGAATTCTATTGGCCTACAATGAAACAGGACGCACTTGAGTTTACACAAAAGTGCGAAAACTATCAATTGTATTCCAACCTCACTCATACACCCGCTCTAGAGCTTGAATCACTTCAAAGCCCCTGACCTTTTGCCCAATGGGGGATTGATATAATGGGACCTTTTCCTATAGCCGCTGGACAGCGAAAACTCATTATTCTGGCTGTAGATTACTTCACCAAATGGGTGGAGGCAGAACCTTTGGCAAAGATTACTGAAGCAAATGCCAAGCAATTCTTATGGAAGAACATAATATGTCGCTTTGGCATTCCTGCGAAAGTCGTCACTGATAACGGGACACAGTTCACTGGGAAGATCTTTACTTCTTTTTGTAAGAATTTTTATATTCAGCTCGTTCACACAGCTGTTGCCCATCCTCAAGCTAATGGGCAAACAGAGGTTACAAATCGAATAATCCTGAAAGGGCTGAAAACACACTTGGGGAAGGCTGGGGGGCAATGGGCCTAAGAACTCCCTAATGTCCTCTGGGCTTATCGAACCACCGCTAGAACTCCTACAGGGGAAACCCCTTATAATCTTTGCTTTGGTACAGAAGCAGTCATACCGATTGATATCGAAGTTCCTAGCCACAGAGTTCAGACTTTTGACTTCAATAACAACGAGGAAAGGCTTAGAGCAAATTTGGATCTCCTCCCGGAAGTAAGAGATGAAGCCTCACTCAGAACTGTTGCATACCACCAAAGGATCGCCCGTCACTACAATCGCAGAGTGAAACCTCGCCCTATCTCCATTGGGGACTTAGTTCTACGATGCATCGAAGCCGCTGGAAAAGGCCCTCAGCGTAATAAGCTCTCCCCCCTCTGGGAGGGTCCTTATTTGGTAGCAGCTATGATCAAGCCTGGAACCTTCAAACTGAAGGACGCTAGTGGAAAAATGCTTCCCCGAACCTAGAACGTGGGCAACCTTCGCAAGTACTACCAGTAGGAGTTGATACTACTATCTGTTTATGTATTATATTTTATCTTCTCCAGTAGTCGTGTTGTGTATCTTCAAAGTTTTTCATACATTCCTTGTGTGTTGATTATAAAAGAACTTTTTCTTGTGTCCCTAAGTTATTATAGGGAACTGTTATCTTGTATTGTGCCATAATGTGATTTTAACTTTGTCATGATATTGTCTCTTCTCCCCAAATTCTTTTTCTGTGATTCGAGAAATACACAGTCTATATTGTATGTCAATCACTGAATGATCAATCCCATGGGGATTTGATTCGACCTCTTCCACACAAGTTAATGTCATCAAGCAAAAGCTTTGACTAACAACCTCGGATAGGTCGAATATCCTGGGAGGATGTCTTGGATATCAAAATCATCTGATAATTAATCCCAAAGGTACTTGATCTGACCTTTTCCAGATAGGTTAATGTCACCAAACAAATGCTTTCACTAATAACCTCGGATTGGACAAAACCTTTAAAAAAAGTGATATCTCACATTTGCTCAAGTCAAAAAGAGCTCACTAAAATATTCTCATCCAAACTGAAGTAAAACTAAATAAATTTCATTTGCATGAACTCAACGACTTCTTTATATATCATTGAACATCGAGTACATCAAGTGGAAACATTAACATCTAGTACACATACAATCACTAGAAAGAAAGCAAAGTGATACAAAACAACATCAAAGTCATCCTACAGAATCTCAACATCATCCTCGTTCTCCTCCAAGGCAAAAGCTTGTTGCAACTCACTCTCCAACTCTTCACCACCAGAGTCTGAAGAAACGTCACCAGAAGCCTGGCTAGGAGTCAACCCCTCGAACTCCGCTCAAGTCTTGCGATGTACTGCACATACGCCCTTCATAAAGCCCCTGATGAAGCCATCCTCTATGCACTCTACCTCCAAGGCCTTCACCTCTACATCATAAATATGAATACGAGCTTCCTGAATGTGGTCCTCAATGATTATTTTGAAGGCATAAGATTTCTTGAACTCTTCAATAGCTGCAGACGACAACTGCTGGGCCTCCTTCTCGGACAACACACTCTGAAGCCTCTTATTCTCAGCTTCAAGGATTTGCTGAGTCTTTTCCTACTGCTTGATCGTCGCCTGTGCCTCCACCAACTCTATATGAAAATGATCCATCCGTTCATTCTGAGAAGAGGCTAAAGTGATCTTATTGGCCAACTCTGTTCTACACCCCTCAAGCTGATCCTCCACCACCTTCATCTCCTTCACTTTGCTGTCATATTTCTTCTTGTACTCTCCCTAAAGGTATTTAACCTTCACAAACTCTTTGTTCCAATCATTCAAAATCTTGGTCATCTCGAGCATGAAATCAGAATACTGAGACAAGAGTATATTAGAAATATATTCCTTAAGAAATATAAAAAAGAGGAAGAAGTAAAGGAGAACTCACCAACTCCTCAGCCCGCCGACGGCCAATGTACTGATGGTTCAACACATCTTCTGGAATGTATGACTTGGATGGAGAAACTCGAGAACCTTTGCTAACAACTGTCAAAACCTCATCTGCCTTCTTCTTCCTCGGTGGATGCAAACCTTCCTCACTCCCTGGTTGCTTGGAGTGGCTCTTTAGGGGAACCACTTCTGAAACTCTAACAGACTTCTTCAACATTTATGTATGTGACCTCCCTGCTTGAGTAGATAATCCAACCTTGAACAAATACTCTTCATCTATGTATCTACTCAAGTAACACACCTCGTAGTGTAGAGCGTCTAAATCAGGGATCTTGAGTATCCTCAACAAATCTTCTGCTTTAATGTGAAGGGGGATGGGTAACTCTGTCAACTTCCCCCATTTCTCCTGAAGACCCCAATCATTCTGCACATAAAAAAATTGCTGATCCAACCTTTCGAGGGGTCTTGAGTGCGGATGTCCAACCACTTGTACCTGAAAGAAATGCGTCCCTATGCGTCGCTAAAGAGATGCCCCATCCGAGAAAGGCACTCTGAGGAAAGTACCACTCCACGGTCTCTAAAAAGCACGATCAGGCCCATCACGATCGACATGACTCTGTGGGAAAATTGAATAAGCACACCCCACAAATCGTCAGAATATCGATCAGTTCAGAAGCATGAGGAAACTGCAGCCTCGCTCGTAAACTAAATTCGTATACTGTCATATATCCTGGGGGAGGGAAGCAGGCACGATCAGATCTGGCCGGCACATTCATCACCAAATCATTAGGAAAATGAAATTTCTTCCTAAACGAGATGAAAGAGTCCTCAGTAATGGTGGAAATCACATCGTTAGTCTTTGGCGCCTTTTGAATCCTCTTTGAAACTTCAGATCGTTACGCAGGACGATCTTTTGAAGGATTTTTAGAGGATGCATGATCACCCATTTCGCTTCCTTTACTAAAGAGGGGTGCAAATCTAAGTAGGGAAAATCACCTACGAAAGACTGCGGAAAGCCTCTAAAGTAGGAAGAAAAAGGGGGAAAATGGAGGGAGGTAGAGGGAAAGCCTCTAACTTCTGCGCAAAGGGAGGGGCGCCGAGTCAAGTAGGGAAAGTCACCTACTCAAAAAAAGACGGAAGGCCTTAAAATGCCGAAAGCTAAAAAGCCAGAGGGAGAGGGAGATGTGGTGCAATTTTTCCTTACCCCAAGGGGGGCATTTATAGGAAAATAAGATGAGAAAAAGAGAGGAAAATATTGAAAAAAGATGGGGAAATTATTTAAAAATGGGAGGGAGGAGGTTTCTAGAAGGTTTTTAAATTTTTTTTCTGAATTTTTTTGAAATTTTTTGGGCTCAAAATCAGTTATTTCTGGATTTTCTAAATAATAAAAAAAATCGGCGGGCCCCACAAAAAAAAAATTAAAAAAAATTTTTTAGGGGGCGGCCGGACCCGCCCCCGTCTCTCCAAGAGCCGCTTCAGCGGCAGCTCTTCAAAAAAAAAAATTTTTTTTTTAAATGGGCAAATGCCCAGGGGGCGCGCCCCTTGCCCGCGCGCCCGCGGGGGCCGCCGCCGGAGGCCGGCCGGTTCGGCCGCCTACGCTTTCCCGGGCTCCGATTTTTGGCCTGGACAGTCCAAATTTGACATTTTTTGGGTCCCCATACACATTTTTCGACGTTCCGGATTCAATTTTGATACTTTCGGAGCTCAACGAGGCCTCTACGATTGAGTTTGAGCAAACTTATATATTTTGGAATGCAGTTTTTTGTGATTCGACCATTGTAAAGTATCAGAACAAGTTTTTTCGAACTTCTGGAGCTTTGACGTTCGAAAATAGGGGGGCAACTGATGTATCACCAAAAAATTATCTTGATTGGACACGAATCTCGAGGAAAAACTCAAGTTGGAAACTTCAAAAATTAATTCGGAGACTATTTAAAGTCCGATTTCAGCAAGCCTATAGTCGAACTGACGGTCTCGGAAATACGAACCCAACGACACCAAATTTGACTCAATCCGAGCCCAAATAGGTCCAAATTAAGTACCCGAAGCGCTGTTGGAAACCTCGAACAGCAATTTGACTCACCAAACGGTCTCCGATTTTGACGAGCTTATATTTGAATCGAGCAGCTCGACGAGACAAATCCAACGAGCCCAAGATCGTAGAATTTTAATATCATTAATACCTTAAAATGCTCAATAAAAGGTTCACGATCAAGGGATTCAATATCAGCCGTTCATCCGGATCACTCCTTATTTGCCCCTGATCCCTCATCTATTTACGGGCTATGCCACTCCAGAAAAACTATAAATAGCCCCTCATTTCTCTTAAGAAGGGACCTAAGCCAAGAAGCCAAGAGGCCAAGAAGGGAAGAAGAGAAGAGAAGTGTAGGAGGGAATAGCTCCTCCTCGACCACCGTCGGAACTCCATCGGGCCATCGCCGGAACTCCGCCGGAACTCCACCGGGCCACTACCGGAATTCCGCCAGAACTCCACCGGAACACCGCCAGAATTAACCTGGAACATCGCCGGAACACCGCTGGGCGCCCCCGAAGTGACGTCGGAACTCTACTCGACGCCCGAATAACGTCAAAATTCTACCCAACTTCCAAGTGACGCCGAAATTCTGCCGGACATCCGAGTGACGTCGGAACTCTACCTGGCCTTGTAACTGACTTTCAATACTCATTGTAATCTGATCGTCCTGAATTTGAAGGATGAATCAGCCTCCTATATTTCAAACAACACTAGTGAAACTTTTTCAACTGGGCGTGGCCCCGTGGTTTTTTCCCTTTCCAGGGTTTTCCATGTAAAAATCCTGGTGTTACTATTTCAATTCTGTTTGTGTGCTGGATATACGTTCAACGCTGAGACAGAAATTATATATATATAAGATAAAATTCAAAACAAATTCTTATATTACATTATAATGATTAAATAACAAATTTATAAGTTTTGCATCCTATTTTACATTTTCTGATAATGTTGTATTACAACTTCATTTGGAATCAAGCTAAATACTTCTTTCTCAATATATGATACTAGACAATCATTGAGCAAATCATCACCTATTTCACTACGTAGTCGATGTTTAACAATTTTATTGCAAAAAATGCTCTCTCAATTGTAGCAGTGGCAACCATCAAAGTTAATTCCATGACAATAAGCCCATAAATAAATGGATACACAACATCTTTCTTAGCATTAATAAATTATTTTGTAAGATCAACAATGCTATCCAAAGATGAGAACTCATCGCTTATACACATATCAAGAATGTATGTGGATAGTTATTGCTCAAGAGCCATAAGTTCTACTGTTGAAAATTTTGTTAGATATAGCTCTGCAAGCCGAATTAATGTCCCCTTATCATAAGAAAAAAAAAATTACTTGAATTTAGACATAAAACACAAAGAAGCAGCTAAGTACTAGCTTTAAAAAAATCTATTATTGAGTTCTTAAAGTTGTATATCAATAACAGTGTAAAAGAAATCCACACAGTAATAATGCAAATTTATTATTTCCTTATTTCTACGTCTTGATCTTCGACGAACCTTGAATGTAGAATTCATTGCAGGAACATCAACTTTAAAAATATTGCAAAAACGTGAAACTTCATCTAGCAAAGAAGCCCATCCATTCTCCCTCATAATTTGTAATCGTTGTTTGAAGACTTGTACCAATTTCATTACATTCATGATTTCTTGATCTTTTCTTTGCAAGGCTTGTAATAATTCATTAATACATAAAATATCAATCATTAAGTGCATTGGAAGAATAAAATCAAAAGATTTCATAACATCTATCAAAACATAAACTTAAACAGATTGCTTATCATGAACCTCATCTTTCTTAATAATTTCAAGCACTTCAATCACCGAAGTATACATTTTTATTAAATTAATTAACGTATGAAAATTTGAACCCCAACTAGTGTCACCAGCTCGTTGTAAACTTGTCTCTTGATTCAAACCTTTACCACTGCTCAACTCCCCCTTATTTAGATAAAACATTATTTTGTCATGTTGGATGGCTCTAAGAGCATCAATCCACTTACATGAAGCTCCCATGGTAATGATAATTCTTGAAGTGATCTCAAATAGATGCTTCATATTCTAATGATTTTTTGCTACAACCACTAAGCATAGTTGGAGCTGATGAGCAAAGCAAAGAACATAGAATGCCTAATGGTTATCATTAAGTATTAGTGCTTTCAAACCTTGACCCCCCCCCCCCCCCCCCCCCCCAATATTAGATGTCCCATCATATCCTTGACCACAGATCCTATGTATGCTCAACAAGTGTTTTTCAAGTATACTTTCAATGGAAGCCTTCAGGGCTACTACATAAGTCGAGGCAACATGTTTAATACATATAAACTTTTCAATAACTTGCCCCAATTTATTAACATATCTCACTATAATGACTAATTATTCTTTCATAGAAATATCTTGAGATTCATTAACTATAATTGAGAACTATGAGCCACCAATATCTTTTATAATATGACCCAAGGTTTCAGCAACAACAACACAACAAATTTCTTTCTGGAATTTTAATGAAGTTAACTTTCAATTGGAGCTTGTATATATGGAGGTAACTTTTTTTTTTAATTTCTTCATTATGGTTAGCAAGGAAATCAAGTAACTCTAAATAATTTTCTCGATTATTTGACTCAGATGACTCATCATGCCCACGAAATGATAATCCTTGATATAAGAGAAATCAAACACAATCCACTGCTGCAGTCAACATGACCTTGTAATCTTTTTTGTTCATCTCATTTTTACTTAACCATAAAACAAGAAGATTGTGTTCTTGATTTTTAATTAAATCTTCACATCTGTGTCTGGCTTTGTTATATATACTATTATGCTCTCCAACATGACTTAATAAATTTTCTTTCTTCTTCTAATTTCTGAACCCTTCCCCAATAAATGAGTCTCCACTAGCTTGGCCTTTAATAATTTATTCTTGGGGTTTAAATAGGTAGCAGTAAAGACAAAAAATAGCATATATTTGCACACTATACTTTAGCCAATTAGGATATTCGTCAAACCATTTTGATTCTTGGTTGATGAGGTCCCTTTAAAAGATAAGCTCTTCGAATTTTATCTCTATCATTTACATCGTAAGTCCAAATTGGAGGTCAAAATCCTGGATCAGTTGGGAGATTGGTAATATCAATCTCTACTTCTTTCCTCTTTAAATAGTGTTCCATCAATTATATCATAGAAAGAAATTTAGAATTGCATATTTATTAATGAATCATTTCTCAAACAACCTAATGTTATGCATTGCAAATACAATTACATACAATCTTGCCCTTAATCTAGAAATTTAAAATTATCTTATTATGTTGCCACAGAAATATGCTAACATCACAAAAACACATCAATGTCCTAAGTGTGTTTTTAATGTTTTCACCAAGATTCTCATTCAAATTAAAAGATCATGAAATAATCTGGCCTTATAAATTTGCAATTTGTCATCTTAATTGTTAAATCTCAT
This sequence comes from Dendrobium chrysotoxum, assembly GCA_019925795.1. Lineage (NCBI taxonomy): Eukaryota > Viridiplantae > Streptophyta > Magnoliopsida > Asparagales > Orchidaceae > Dendrobium > Dendrobium chrysotoxum. The sequence continues at coordinate 74,432,065 of CM034300.1, forward strand.
TGAAGTAGTAAAACCACTATACTTAGCACTTCTACTAATGTCATTCCAAATTCTCAACTATCAAGATTTTCTAATAGTATCGACCACAATTCATCAAATTTCTCAAGAAATTTGCAGAGTTTCCACTATCCACAATTCCACTGAAAAATTGTTAAAACTTACATAAACTATGATAGTGTGCCTTTTCACCAGTCATAAAAATTTCAAAGTTTCCACTATGATCTTTCCTCATGCATCAAATAGCCTCCAAGGAAATTCTTTGACTTGAAAATAAAAAAAAGGTTAACAAACTCACAAAGCTAGATTGACTTTAATTTCATTATGAAATGCTGCATTTCTCATATATAAATGCATATAAACTTCATCTAGGTCATCCTATGTTCATAAATTCATACGTATTTATAGATGGTAAGGCATAAAAAATGGCACAACATACAAATAAATGGAGCATATTATGTAATGAAAATTATATGTTAGGCCGCATATCCATAATATAAGTTTCCAACTGATTATCAAGAATCATTAAATCTAAAGGAGTGAAATTGATTGGATATAAGTTTGTTATTCCAATTAACTTGTCTTTGTTGAATGTATATAATTAATTAGATGGATTCAAGCAAGCATTACACAAAAGTAATTCAATATTTGTTTATATGAAATGATCATTCAACACTTAAAGTTACATATCAATAATTGTGTAGAATATCTCAACTTGAAAATGGTTTAAATTTATCATTTCTTGAAGTCTACATCAAGGGCGTTCACGAGCAACCCATTTATCATTTAGATTCAGAGTAATTATTTTGTGTTGATAACAAAATGAAGTTACTTTATTAATGAATTCATCCCACTTGTTATCTCTCATATATTGTATTCTAATTTTAGATATTTGAACTAAAAAGATATGACATTCATAATGTCTTGCTCTTTTCTCTGTTAAACTTGTGATAGTTCAACAGTGATTCCAAGTATATCTTTCATTAGGTGTAAACAAAAAGAGAATTCAAAAGATTGCAATGATTCTAATAATGCAAATGTCTCACCTATTTATTTATAGCTTATGCTATCCTCCAGAATAATTTCTAGTACATCAATAACTGAGAACATTATGATCAATTTAACCATTGACTAGTAATGAGAACCCCATCTTATTTTGCAACACGCTTCAAAGGTATTTATTGATTTAAACCTTATCCAGTAAATAATTCATCATTCTATAATGAACTTAAAGTCATATCTCATTGTTTCTCTCTAAGTTGATCACGACGTTTGTATGAAACACCAATAATATTCATCACATTTGAAATTATGATAAACAACAAGACAATTTGAATATGATTTTTTGCAACTGTTGCTAAAGATAACTAAAGCTGGTGTGAGAAGCTGGGAATATAATATGATGATTTATTTTTATTCAAAAAAAAGTGCTTTAAGTCCATTAAATTCTCCTCTCATATTGCTTGCTCCATCATAATCTTGAACACGAATTTTTGAATTACAAAAACTATAACTTAAGAGGATTTGCTCAATTGCTATTTTGAGGTATCTAACTAATGTTTTTGGAACATGTATAATGCCCAAGAAGCGTTCAACAATTTGACATTTCCCATTCACATATTGCATCATGATAGCCATTTGTTCTTTTCCTGATATATCACGAGATTCATCAATCAAAACAAAGAAGAAATTATCACCAACTTCCTTTTTTATGTAATATGTTATTGCAATCGAGACAGATTTAGTAATATCTTTCTGAATATCAAGTGTAGTTAGCTTCAAATTCTCGGGAGCATTGTTTAGTACCACATTATTTATATCTTTATTATGTTTAGCCAAAAATTATAATAACTCAAAAAAATTTCCTTGGTTTCTAGATTTAAAACTCTCAGCATGCCCTCAAAAAGCTAATCCATGTCTCAAGAGGAACTTCACACAATCAACAAATGTATTTAGACGGACACGATATGCATTTGTAACTTGATCATATTTCATCTAGAAGGCAAAGCTAATATGTTAATTATGTTTCATTAAATCCTCGTAATTTATAATCCATTATTATGAGCATTATTAGGGCTTCCAAAATGAAGATCAAATCTATCATTTTTTTCCAATTTGAAAAATCATTTCTCTTAAATGCCTCATCATCTTCTTTTCTGCTTCCTTCTATTTAGGGGTGTCAATTTCTGACACGACCCGAAAACCCGACCCGAACCCGACCCGAAAAATCCGGGTTCGGGTCAACCCATTTGTTAAACGGGTCGGGTTCGGGTTCGAATTTTTGACCCGTTTGAAAAACGGGTCGGGTCCGGGTTGACCCGACAACCCGCGGGTCGACCCGTTTAACCCGGATCCGCTGGCTTCGCCCGCGCTCGAGGACTCCGCCGCGTCTCCGCCCGAACTCGAGGACCCCGCCCGCACTCGCGTTCGCCCGAACTCGCGGACTCCGCTGGCCGCTGGCTCCGCCCGCACTCGCGGACCCGCTGGTCGCTGGCTCCGTGCCTCCGCCTGCGCTAGCGATGCCACCCTCCGCACTCGCTCGCGATGCCGCGACTGGCCAGCTGCCGCACTCACTCGCGATCCCGCGCCCGCGGTCCCGCCCGGCCGCCCTCTCGCTCGCGACTAGCGCTCCGCCAGTCCGCCCTCGCCCTCGCTCGCAGACTCCGCCCTTGTTCGCTCGCTCGCCTGCGGTTCAACCAAAATTCCGGGTCGGGTCGGGTCAACCCGCCAACCCGCGCGGGTCGGGTCCGGGTTGAGATGTCCGACCCGTTTGTAAAAACGGGTCGGGTTCGGGTTGACCCATTTAGATCCGGGTCAACTCGGGTTCGACCCGAACCCGACCCGTCGACCCGAATTGACACCCCTACTTCTATTCCAAAAAAGCAACAATACAAGCAGTATGATTTATGTTTATGTATATTATACTCCAACCAATCGGAGTATCTATCAAACCAGCTTAGATTGAAATGTCTATTTTTGACCCCAAACTTACTTTTAGGGAAGTCATGATTGCGAAAATGCATGACCCTTTTTACAAATATGATCTTCGAACTTGATCTTAAAAAATAGGTATACGTAATCCAGGATATGATTGAAGATTTTCTAGATCTATTTCCAATATTTTTAATGATTCAATATGTGTTCGACTTCTTTTTTATTTAGTTCATCTTTTTTTTTTTTTGAAATCTTCTATAGGTGTTGATAAGCAGGATTTTGACTACTTAAAATATCTCTCCGTGATTGGTAAAAGATTAGAGCCTAAGGAGAAAATCAATCCATGATTAGGAGGAGGATTGTCTACTAATTAGAAAAAAAGCCCATTATAACTTCTACAATCTAACAACCCCAACATAGAGTTAGTCGTAAATATCAACACACCAAATCATGAACTGTAGGATTTATAATACATAGCCCCCATTATTCTGAGAAGGCAGCTTTCATACTAAAAAAATAAAGCAGAGAACAAAAGCTCTGACGCATATATTAGATGAAGTGCTAAAGATTTTTTTTTCCCAACATTTCAATATTATAGATCAACGAAGAACTTTACATTAAAAGATGACTAATCTTTAGCCGAATTCACAAAGTAGTTTAGGAAGCACTTTTTCTAATATGCTATAATGGAGAAACAAAACTTAGGCTTCGTTTGGGATGACTTTTTTGTTGCTTCTTAAAGCAGTTTTTAGTACAAAAATTAAAATTTTTATACTAGAAAACAGCTTTAAGAAGCAACAAGAAAGTCGTCCCAAACGAAGTCTTAATCTGATTAATTAAATATGAAATTACATTAGAATAAAGATAACATCTTTCAAATATGAAATTACATTAAAATAAAGTAGAGAACAAATGTAGTTGATCAGAGGCCTAATCTTGTAAAACTAGCAAGCAACTAGATAGTATATATATATATATATATATATCTTACTTCTCCGACTAGGAATTGTGATGCATATCTTTGACTTCATTACCCACTATCATCTACAACATCAACACACCTCATCATCTATAAGGTAGATGCATATCTTTGACACAAACATCGAGGCTTGACAACTTTGTCTTTGTTGCTCGACGTCTCCAATAATGTTGACGTCTGTCATCGTCTATTAGACTAACGTGTGCCATCGTCACCAACACCAATGGTCCAATACTCTTCAACTTCATCACTTACCATTGCTAACAAGCCCAACACACATCATCGCCAATAAAAGGTTATGCACATTATTGGCAATAACTCCAACTCTTAATGTCTGCACTAAGAATTATATGAACTTCTTGATATCCACTATTCTATACTAAACATATAATGATCAAACATACCACAAATTATCTCTTGAAGACAACTCTTAAAACTTAAGGCTATTCTAACTTCTAATATCAAATATTTATCATAGTTTATATATATTATATTGTATCAGCGTCTTCCTTAATTATGAGAAGGAAGATCTGTCACAACCCAACTCGACCAGGGTATGTCCTATCGTGTTCAGCTGTGACAGACAAATTCCAAGATTTAGTTTTAGAATGTTTTAGATTTTCTTTCAATATTTATTTAAAATAAATAACAAACTATAGAGCTATTAAAATATCTAGAATACTATAAATACTCATCTGCAAGGTTTTTTTTCATTTCATCAAAATGAATATACACTACAGTACATGGCTAAAAATAAAAATGATAAAACTATATGATAAATTAGCTATGATTGTACAAAATTAACAAAAGAAATACCTATAAACTCTGATCAGTCATGAACTGCTAATCAATCAACTCCTTCTCTATTCTAGATCCTGAAAACTAAAAGCAAAATCACAGTGAGCTGCAACAGCTCAGTATGCCACACAAATTGATTTAAAATTTTAAATTCTTCTATTAATATTTTGCTGAATATTTAAAAACAGTTAAATACACTATAATAAATTACAATGCAATAATAAAAGTTTAGCAGTTATTCAAATATTTAAATATTAAAATTGAGCCGATAAATAAATTGAAATTCATATCATATAATGGTTCATATCAATTACATATTAGTTTTTATTTTCTTTTCCTAGACTTAGATATAATCTCAAAGGATTCTAGCTCTATATGATTCCCTTTTGTGCTTATAGCACCATAACATATCGTAAGCACCAGAACATGACTTATAGCAACCAAAACATGTCTTATAGGCACTAGAATATTTCCCGACACAGACAGAATTTTAAAGGATTCTGACCCCTTATCTTACCGAGCAAATATAATTTTATTACATATGCACATTTTTTCATCATAATAATAGTTAAAGAGTAATTGATCGTGTGTTAAAATTGCATAGTTTTTTACAACGGTAAGCAAAAGAAAACCCTACTAAGTAAAAATGTACATTTTTAATGAATAATCAAATTATCAGGAATTGTGCAAAATAATATTTTAAGACTTTTATCATACTATAACACTATTTTTCAGAGTTCAAATATTTTTTTATTCAATAAAAACCTCATAAATTTCAAAACTCTTGTTGTAAAAATTTTTAAAAAATATTCAAAATGTGTATAATCTTAATCTCTATAACATATAAAAAGTTACGTAAAAAAAGTTTTATCAATGCAAAATTATTCATATTTTTCGCTAACAGAAATATAAATTTAATCAAAGAATTCGATAAAAATTGCATATTTTTGAAAATTGAGATAGGCGTATTATGACATGCTTTGGTTCAGATAATTTTTTGAACTGTGTCAACTGGTAAAAAAGACCCGAATCTACTCAAAAATCCTTTCTTCCTTAAATCCTCCCCTTATGACTTTTTCCAATAGAATCAAAACAGGTAAATCTAGAAGCTAAACTTGGAGGTGTCACAAGATCATTTTTAACTTATTCAATGTTGTCCTATCTATTTATATATGTAGGAGATTTTTATGCGATAACAAAATAATAAACCCTCTCACTCCACGGATATAAAATTTTCAACACATAATATTTATATTTAGAATTAATAAAAATAATTTCATTTCAACACAAAGTTTGAGCAGATATTTTTCTCTGATGAATGTTAAATTAAAATTAAAATAAATCCGTGGCCCGTTACCAGTTAAATATCTATTTTATTTTTCGAGCCCTCGTCCGGCGGTCCCAATTCCAGTCCAACCATATATAGGAAGATTCATTTTCAGACGCTGAGGTTTTGGCGCATCTCTGCACGCTTCGGCTCCTCCTCCCATCTAGGGTTTTAGAGCGGCCTCGACCTGACGGGCTCCCCCCTCTTGCTAGAACGCTCCTCACTATCGCGTGTTCTCAATCGTAACCTCAAGGGATCTGCAGCCATGGACCGTTACCAGAGAGTCGAGAAGCCGAGGCCCGAATCCGCCATTAACGAGAACGAGATCCGGATCACCACCCAGGGCCTCATTCGCAACTACATCAGCTATGCCACCAGCCTTCTTCAGGTAGATCCCGCACGGCCTTTCCCTTCCTATCTCATTATCTCCGTACCTACTTGTTTATTTACGGTTTTCTCTGTTTCTAATCGGTTGCTATGTTCTTCATTTCCCACTGTTTATTTACGTTTGCTCTGTGGAGGTGGTAGAAATCTGATCGGAATGTTTGTTGTTCCTATCTTGTTCCTCCTTTTTGTTACTCACTCATCGTTTTTTTGAAGAATGATGGTTCAATATGGCATTCATCTCACATTTGGAATAATTCTCTTATTTTGTGGTATGCTTATGAGTTGTATGGAGCTTGAATGAAGCTCTGTCAGATTTTTTTTTTCCTTTTAGCAACTTCATTTGTTGTTCTGGTTTGATGGCTGGACCGTGGCGATGACCTAAGGAATGTTTGATTTAGCAAGTTAATTCACTATTATTATGTTTAGTTTCTTGTCCTATTGCAACTTCTGTTATCGCTCTTTGGGATTTCCTTACTACCAGTAATAATTGGTTATTGTCATTTGTCTGCGCTTTTTTGCTTCTCTTCCAATAGGAATTCCTTTTCTTTATTTTCCTTTCCCTTTTTTTTGGACCTAAAAGGATTACATATGTTTAGATACGTCTTCATTTGTGGATTGGTTCTGTCATAGGTTGTTTTTATTTATTTATTACTTTATTTGGCGCGTGCATGAAAATTTTCCATACTTAGTTGCTATATGTAATGTGAAGTAAGTTGAGTTTGGTTGGATCCTCTAGAATTTGGGGAAAAAAAGATTATTGCATAGGATAAGTAATTTTGTATTTCATGACCGATATGGGCCGAAGATTCCTACCTGATATGGGAGCTTCACTATGTTCGCATGTACATTTTTTTAATTACCTGAGTTATTTATGTTAGTCTTTTATCCTTACTGAGAACCATGCCAAAAAAGAGTTTGTTGACCGATCTTCATGAGTCCTTTCTTACAAATTAATAAATTTTGACCATGAAGATTTTGCCACTGTTTTTTCAGCACTAATTATTTTTTTTATGCTTTTAAAATTAAGGAAACACAATCATAGGATTTGAAATCGTAGCAAGCGGCTTTCCTGTGTGAAATAACAAGTGTTATTCTTTTTTTTTGGGTACTGATGAGGACATCGATAGACGATATCGACGAGTCTATCAGTGTAGGAATCGTAGATCGATGTCTATGATTCACCATCTTTATTTTTGATGCATTTATGTATTGTAGTTTATTTATGTACTAGTTACGATTGTACCCTTTCTTTTGAGTCTGCTTGAGTTGTAGCCCAAGGGGCATTTGAGTCATTGTTATTTTATTTTTCTAGGCCTATATATTGTGGCCTCTTCTATTATAAAAGGATGATGATTATTGAATGAAAATTTCAGCTTTGTTTCTTTCTTCTTGTGAGATCACTTGAGAGAGAAGAGCAGCCCTAGGTGAGGGCCATTGCAATACTCGTCAGTCTTTGAAAAAATCCGAGACTCGCGGCCGACCTTATGATCTTCCCCTCGTAATCTAGCATCTCCCCCATCCTCCCAACACCCGTTGGCCTACTTCCCAAGGCTCTCGCTCGTCGGCCCCTCCCCTCCTATCCTTGCCCATGGCCCCTCCCTCCCCAACCCCCGCCCCATCTCACGCCGCCGGCCATCCAAGGCCACCCAATCACCGGCTGCCCCTCTTGCCTTGAACTGCCTGCCACCTAAACTCCCACAACCGCCGGCCCCTCAATCCTCTATAATTTGAATTTCAAAATTCCAATTACCCCAATTACTTTCCTAAAATAACTCTTTGTTATTTAGGAAAGTCTCCATCTTTGCTTCTAGTTAATATTTGAAATTCAAATATCCTCCCTTGATTAAATCCCCATTAAGAAGCCTTCCTAAGATGGATTAGTTCTGAAATTAAATTCAAATTTAATCCCAATTAGTATTTAATCTCCATGTGCCCACATACATTGCACCTAGACACATCTCATCCCTCCTCTTCTGGCCGGCCCCCTTCCCCTTGCCCTTTCTCTCTCCAATTAAATCTTTAAACCCAATTAACCCCATAATCCCCCCTTAATGTCGCTGGCCCCCTTTCCCTTGGCTTCTCTCTCTACTTCAATCCCTACCCCATTTGAATTTGAAATTAAATTCAAATTCAATTCCCTCCAAATCCACTTAATCTGAAATTAATTTCAGATTTCTAAAAATTTTCCCTAACCCAAACCTAAACCCTAGCCGCCCCTGTCTCCCTCCCTACCCGAGAGCCCCACCACCGCCCTCTCTCTTCTCTCTCTATTCACAAGCCGCCGACCACCCATCATCTCCAAGAATCAAAAGAGGTCTTTGTCCGTGGATGGCGGATCCCGAGGTTGATCATGGATTCGCGTACGACGAGTATGGCCAAATAGATTTTCTACAATCTCCTTTCTTCGATCCGGGATTTGGCTTTCACCGTCGAGGAATACGTCGATCGCATTATCGACACTTTGGCCGAAATCATCGACGAACAACGACCATCCAGATTGTGGCAAATCATCGGACGTCCATCAACCCCTCCGTCGTCGGCTACCTGTCCATCAACAAAGATCTTTGGCTCCTTCTTCCTAGTGGTGTTCTCCTCCCTAGTGTGGAGTATCTTCTTCCGCTAAGCCCACGAGTGAATGAGTGAGAAGGTACTCAAGGTGAACCTCTCCTTATTAAATTGAGGATTTTATTATGCACTCATAAAACTTACTATTGTCTTGAAGTTTGATCAAATTGTTTTGGTTAATCTAAAGTGCATTTCTTTGCCTAAGCAAGTTGAAGACTACGAATTTCTAAAATCTTTCTTTGTTGTGAACGATAACTTTATATTGGAAGCTTTAATCAATTGCTCTTTTAATTTCTTATTAACTCCTGATAGTTCCACATCAGGTACTTTTGTAGGTTTGGATAATTGTAATGTCATGAATGCTACCCATTTGGTGTTTAAACATGCCTTTCAAGTACATTGTAGTGGCGATTGTGTCAAATTTGGCAACAAGTGGAATACCCTTCTTTATTCATTTGCTCTCATCTGAGATTAGAGGGCGGGAAGAATGGTTTGGGTTGCATCTAGTGACCTAGAGGTTACGGGTTTGAGTTATGGAAACTATTTTTTTGCGATGCTGGATAATGTTGCTTATATTGAACCCTCTCTAAGCATGAATTCAAGGGATCTTTACCCCTATTTACTGGTTATGTACATCTTTATCTCAATCGGTTGATTTCTTTTACTTTTTCCCCCTTAAAATTTTCCATCAAGTTGCCCTTTTTTGTGTATCTTGCATTGGCATCGTGTATTTTTTAGAGTTTAATACCAATTCAAATGGTGTGAACACTTAATCCTGCTTTTTTTTTTCAATTTATATATAGCACTATTTTCTTGGTTTAATTAAGATGAATAAGTTCAATAGTATGTTGTATTCTAGATGTATTATTTCAAGATGTATTCTCCTATGAAGCAGACATAGGCACATGGATAAGACACAACACGGACATGGTGACACGACCTAACTATAAAATGTTGGACACGGCATACTACGCTATGGAGACAATGTGCTACTTTATATATTATTAAAATAAAATACATAATTTCTATTAAAGGTAAAATGAATTATAATGTCATGTATATATGCTTCACACAAGAAACTTTATAATGATAAAAAAAAAAAAAAACAAATGCTATTACTAATAAAATATTTGCTTTATCACATGAGGAAACAGAGTATACATGGAAAATCAATCATTTGAGGAAATAGAGTATATAAATGAAGATTTGTATGTAACCGAGTAGAAGAAAGGAGAAAATAAATAAACTAGGCATTTTATTCATTACCTTTATAAGTTTTGAAGTTGAATAGTTGACTTCACATTGGTGGAAGTCCACTAGAGTTGTGCATATAAATAGAGGAAGAGATGACAGACAAGGGTACGGATAGTCACATGATGCGCATGATCATTTTTTCTTTGAAGAAGGGGCGGAGACATGAGATTGATTGTAGAAGGCTATGGTACCAAGTGTTAGAAATATGAGAAATATTTCTATGCTCAAGGTTCTAGTTATGCCTATCTACCTTTCGCGCCATATCCCAATCGTGTTCCACCATGTTCGAATAGTGGCAGAGTTTAATTTCACACTTAAGAAACTTTGACACAATTTCTAAAGTGTCGGACATGCGTTGGGCCGTTTTGGAGCAAAATTCGTTTCCAAATGCCCGACACAGTCCCAAAAGGCACTGAACAATGAACAAGAGATTTTTCTCAATAGGAATACTTAAGTTAAAAGATACCAACAAGGTTTAAAGCGGGTACTAATTATTCTTTGTGGGAAATTTAGAGATAAAGTAATGATATATTATTTTGAGGATCATGGGCAAATAGTATTATATGTTTATAAGATATTTTCTCATGATACTTGCTTTATAGGATGTGGAGAAGCTTGATAGATGTTAGTACGATATGAAGAAAATCAAGGACAAACTTTATTTTTCTTATTGCATCACTTCTCTAGATGGCGCTTAATACTGAAGAAATATATGAAGTTTTTTTTTTCTGCATGATTAAGAACTCTTCTTTTAGGAGAAATTATCCATTTTCTAAAGATCGACAAGGAATATTAGGATAACCCTTTCTTGATTTCAATTTATTTCTTATAATTATTTTTTCCCTGGATTTAATTGAAAATTATCATTTTTTTGCGTTGGAGAGAAGGTTGTACTATTCTTATTAAATGAGATTTTTATGCTATATTTTCCCAGGAAATCCACGCACAAACTGAATCAAAGTGAGCATTTTTTTAGACAAAACATATTGGAAAAAACATGGGTCCTTGCCTAACTTTAAAAATTCGTCACATGTGAAAAGTAAATACAAGGTTGGTGGTGCACCACCAAATACTTGGATTTTAGCACAAGATGCATCTTGGGAAGTGGAGATGAAAAAATGTTACACTAAATGCTAGTAGGTTGGTCTTCACATGTCAGGTGTAAGCACAAAAAGCACTTTCAGTGACTTATTCACATGCATTACTAAATGGATTCATAAATGACATTTTCAATGTGTAGATTTTTGAGTGCGATGCATTGTGAACATCGTTTGATTTTCAAAATGCAATGAGCGATGCATTTTTTTTTTCGTTGTATGCATTGTTTGATGCTATACTCACAAAGATTGGGATAGCTATGATAGAAGTGCAACCAGAATCCTTTGGTGATGACTATCATGATGATCATGATTATTATGGCTATCATATGCATCATTCGTCACAACTGAAGCACAATAAGCATCTTTCTTTTTTCAAATTGCCACGATGAGTTATGCATTTATGCCAATCTGTACTACTATTATAAAAGTGTATTGTGATTCTTCCCAAATTGAATTTTAGCCTTTCATTTTAATAAATACGATTGATGTTTTTTATTTTAGCCATTATTCTATTCATGCCAAAATCATAACCTTTTATTTGAGTTAAATTCATTGATATAAATTTTAGCCATATATATATATATATATACATATATGTGTGTGTGTGGGGGGTGTGTGTGGGGGGGGGGGGGGGGGGGGGGGGGGGGTTTCTAAATAAATTAATCAATTTAGCTTATTCTCCTCTCCCACTTTTTACCTTGTGCTATTCGGTTCTTAGATTTAATTAAATTCCCTATTTTTGCTTCTTCACCTCTTCTACGCTAACGCCATTCGACCTTAGGGTTTAATTAATTTTCAAATTTCGCATCTTCTCCTCTCCGCCTCATTGCTTACCCTAACACCTTTTGACTGTTCAGAACATCTCATTTGGATGATGAAGAAAATAATTCAAATCTCTGACTCATTCAGAAGTAAATTGAATCCAAATAAATGGCTTTTACCCTTCTCCATCCTAAATTTGAAATGACATTTTTTTTTATTTTCGAAACTGGGGAAGAAGCAAGAATTATTGTGCTGACTGGTCTTATAAATTAACTCTTATGTAGTTTGTAATTTTCCTAACATCTCTCAACTATTTTTCCTAAGCTTCACCCTCGTTTTCATTTTGTTGTTTCTATTGTGCTTATGTATTCTGCAATCTCATTGTTGTATTTAATTTATAAATTTTCTAAAACTAAGGTATTCCTAATACTGATCCGCTTCATTCTAAAGTTAGTTGAATCCAAATTAATTGGCATTTATTCTTCTCCAAAAATAGTCTATTTTCTCTGTTAGCATTTTAGAATGTTTCATGTTTCTTGAAATAGCTACGATCCGGGAGGAGGGTTCTTCTCTCTTTCACTAATGTGCCGTTTGTTGTGTCGGGATAGTTTTTAATGAAATGAGTTATATTATTGTTGAAAGATTGAATTAGTAGCATGTCAGTTATCCAATGTGTCGTGTAAGTTTAATATTTGCATAAAGATATTTAATTAAGAAATATGTTGCCTTGTTTCTTTTATTTATTAATAATATAGTCTGAAATATTAACATGACATTTATTTATTTTTAAATTAAATTAATCTTATTTCAGACACTTCAAACCTGTGCTATATATGTATATTAAATTTTCACAATTTTTACCAATCATTTATACCCATAAATGAATGCCATTCTTTACTTAATTGTTGTTGAAATTTTGTGTTTCCTTTCATTCATTCATTTTTTTTTAATTTCTTTATTGTGAAATATGAAAACTATTATATATTAACTATTTATTGATATAGATTAAAATTATAAGTTGTTATTTATGTGAAAATTGCTTTAATTTCCATATTTTGATTTTAGTTCTTTTCAATTGTTACATCAAAAGGTACATCTTTTTTTTTTTTCAATTACTTTTTTTCCATTTTATTATATGTGCAAATTACAAAATTGTATGGTTGGTTTTATGCTTAATTAATTTGTTATTAAAACAAAATAAACGACATACTACCTTGCTATAAAGTTTAATGTATACATGTTGTTTATTTGATTGTGAATTTAAGTTACTTAAAAGTACACTGATTTTAATTATTTTTAATATATGTAATTTATTTTATTATAAACTGTTAGTTCTGTTAATTATACATTGAATTATGGTTAATGTTATTTTTTTATGAGAGAAATTACCTAAAAAAATTGAATAATCCATAACTTAATGTTTTTATTATTATCTCGGGGAAATTTATCACAGGCACTTGTGTATTTTAATCTAGAATTAGTATAAGAAATATTTGTATAATATATGAATAATTTTAATAAGAGATATTTTATGTACATTATATTAATTTATATTTCAAAGTTCAATAAGAAAAGTATTGTTTGGCTTCACCTTAATTCTAATTACTTTTTTGTATATGCTTATAGTAAATGCATTCTGTATGATTTTACAATGAAAGATATTTTATATTATTTGTTTCCATTTTTTTTTTATATTTGTATTCATGTTTTCTAGTCAATTTGATAATTTATAAATTTAAAGCTAAATTAATTGTCCTCTTTATTACTTATTTGATATTTTATTTATATTATTTATTAATGTTCTATTTATGTTATGTATTCGATGTTCTATTTGCATAACTCTTGAAAAGTTTTAATCAATAGTAATTATTATTTATATTATATTAATTAATATGTCAAAATTTAATTAGAGAAGCATTGTTCAGCTGCACATTTTTTGTTTAGCATGACATTATAAATTTTTTCCTAATATTATTATCATAATCATTCTTCAATGTAATTATCATGTGCAATTTTAATTATATTTAATTTATTTGACTTATTTAGAAAAAAAATATTTTATTTTTCATACTTTATTCTTCACTTAAGGGAAAATTCTATACGATTGTGGTGAGACCTTCAATGCTTTATGGCGCAGAATGTTAGCCATTAAAAATGAAGCATAAAATTAAGTTTTGCAGAGATGAGAATGCTTAGGTGGATGAGTGGCTTTACTTTTAGAGGCAGAATGCAAAACGAGTATATACGTGAAAAGGTTGGAGTAGCTCCAGTGGCAGATAAGATTAGAGAGAGTCGCCTTAGATGGTTTGGTCACATAAATCGTCAGCCTTCCAATGGCACAGTTAGGAGAGTAGATGTATTAGATTTGGTTGATTTTAAGAAAGGTAGAGGTAGACCTAAAAAGACTTAATTAGAAACTATTTGAAATGACCTTTCTTTTTTAGATTTAAATGAGAATTTGACTCTTAACATGACACAATGGAGAAAAATGATTCGTTTAATCGACTTCATGTTGTGGGATAAAAGCTTGACTTTGTTGTGGTTGTTGTATTCTTTATTCATCACTATTAAATGTTATAAATAATGTTAAGATCTAAAGGTTTTTCTTTTTTTTAGTTCAATATTATGTTAATAATAATTTATAGTTTACATCTTCACCCTCTACTTTCATAAGTCATAACTTGTTATAAATGTTATACATAATGTTAACATCTAAATGCCGTTCTCCATGTGTTGAGGCACTCTCAATTGTCATGCTAATTCTTTTATTTCCCTCATCAATCAATGCAGTAATGTTTGATTGTTAAAAATTGTTGACTTCTTTAGTGTCTTTGTAAAGTATTTTGCATATTGATGTTTTCTTATAAGAGAGATAAATTTACTCACTTATTATAGACAAAAAAGTTAATACATGGTATGTAGATCTCCTGTGTCTTTCTGTTATATCTCTCTAAAGTATTTTTTTAATTTTTGGTAGAAAGATTTTATTCTTATCACCTTTGATTTAACATCAGTCATGTTTTAATATTTTTTTTATTTTTTAAAATTTTATAATATACTCTATAAATTTAAAGAAATCCAATTTTCAAATTAATAATTAAATTTGTTCATATAATTTTTTATATTCTTATTTATGATTTGATAATTATAATTATTTTTTATTCATATGCATGTCCACTATCTTAAATATATTTTGAGAAATTTTGGTATCTTTTTAATTTGGAATTTAATTCGAAACCTCAAAATAAACTTCGACTATTAAATTGTAAAAGCATTACTACCATAACATGTTGTGATAAGCTTATTAGTTTTATCTGTTTATCAAAGATATTTAATTTAAAATTATATTTTATATATATATATATATATATATATATATATATATATATATATATATATATATAATGTTATTTATACTAGTTATTATTAAATGGAGGTTCATCAATATAGATTATAAACATCATTCTAACTACTTTGATAAATGTTAAAAAGCATTGTTTGATCCATGGGTATGAGCATACCAAAATTCAAAGGACTTGTGTAATGCTATTAAGTAATATTTAGTCCAAAAAATTTTGTGTAGCTATCAGGTGGAAAATTTCACATAATGCCAAAGAGTAGCGTCCAATGCTTTGATATTTGATGGGTAGTTTCTAGAATTTTTGCTATTGTAGAGAATAAGATGCGAAATGAACTAAAAGGAGGCTTCTTTATAGATGTTTTAAACATTGTTTTAGTCCTTATATGGAATGTTCTTTATAATTATCTTCAAACGGATGGTGGAGATTATAATCTTGCATGATTAAATTTTGTTAAACTTTTGATGGACTTGGTCGACTCTTCAGGGCTTGGGCTAGTGGAAGCTGTTGTTATCAATATATCGAATCAATAATTTGAATTTTTCATGTTACAAGGTACATTGTTAGGCATGACCGGAATAATTTTTAGATGGTTGGTTGCCTTCAACTCCCTCTCTAATCTTATCTACATATGATATTTATTGATTTAAAGAAAGCATATGATAAAGTTCCAAGAGAAGTGCTATGGAGAGTTCTTGAAAAGAAAGGAGTTAATAATGCTTATATTCAAATCATTAAAGATATGTATGAAGGAGCTATTACTTGTGTTCAAACACAAGGTGGTTTGACCAAGTATTTCCCTATTTCGGTTGGATTACATCAAGGATCAGCTTTAAGCCCATATCTTTTCGCGTTAGTCATGGATGTTCTCACTAGACATTTACAAGAGGATGTACCCTGGTGTATGCTTTTTGCTGATGATATTCTTCTTGTTGACAAGACTAGAGAGGGAGTTGAAGGTAAACTTGAAGTTTGGAGATCAACCTTAGAGTCTAAAGGCTTTCGCTTGAGTAGATCTAAAACTGAATATATGGAGTGTAATTTTAGCAGTAATAGACCTAGTGAGGGGATTGTGACTTTGGGCGATCGAGACATTAATAAGAGTACACGTTTTAGATATCTTGGATCTATTGTTCAGAGTGATGGTGAAATAGATGGGGATGTTATCAGTAGAATTCAAGTTGGATGGTTAAAGTGGAGGAATGCATCGGGCTTGTTGTGTGATAGATTAGTCCCCCTCAAACTTAAGGGAAAATTCTATAAGATGGTGGTGAGACCTGCAATGCTTTATGGTGCAGAATGTTGGCCATTAAAAGAGGAGATGAGGATGCTCAGGTGGATGAGTGGATTTACTCTTAGAGACAAGATACGAAATGAGCAGATACGTGAAAAGGTTGGAGTAGCTCCAGTGGAGGATAAGATTAGAGAGAGTCACCTTAGATGGTTTGGTCACATAAAACGGCGACCTTCCGATGACCCAGTTAGGAAAGTAGAGGTATTAGATTTGACTTATGTTAAGAAAGGTAGAGGTAGACCTAAAAAGACTTGGTTAGAAAATATTAGAAATGATCTTTCTTTATTAGATTTAAACGAGAATTTGACTTTGAACCGAACACAATGGAGAAAAAGGATTCATGTTGCCGACCCCACGTAGTGGGACAAAGGCTTGATGTTGTTGTTGTTGTTGTTGGTTGCCTCTTAGATAAACTCAAAGGAATTTTAATTTTTACATTGATCAAATCCTCTATCCAATTGGAGTAGTTTGAGATGAATGACTTGTCAAATGGAGTATTGGAGGTGCTATGGTTATCAGAAGTTTGGATCTCCTTGGATGAACCAGATAGTAGTGAGCTCTTGTCAATGTGATTAGCTGTCAATGTGATGCACTTGGGAATTGGTTTGTTGAATTACCAACGACAATGGGGCCATTGATGTTGAGCTTTTCCACTAGCTTGATTAGTACCTGTGTGTGGAAAGGGGGATAGCTTGGCTCATCTAGTTTAGTCAAAAATAACTGGTTTGTCATTTATTTAGGCTCTGATTCGGGGTTCAAGTGTTCATGGACTCGTTGTGATGTATGTGTTGGATCTTATATACGGCTTGCTTGCTATTTTGAGATAAACTAGCCATTGGTTGAATGTGTTGATCTTATATACGGCTTGCTTGCTATTTTGAGATAAACTAGCCATTGGTTGACTTAAGAGTCCCAACATCCATCAGATTTTTGTTATCTAAAATCAATTAAAATCTGATCATGTAATAAGTGATTTAAAGGCATCTAATTATAGATGAAATCCTTATTAGATTCTATTAAATCTTGTCACACTAATGGATGTGTATGATCTTGAATTTTCTTTTTGCTTAGTTCTTTATTTTTATATTTTGGTGCTTTCAATGTCATTAAATATTTTGGGAAGCTACCGAACCTGCATTTGGAGGGAACACATTACAAATACAGTTTCTTATTTCGATTTATGAATCCCAATGGCTATTTTATTTTATTTTATTTCTAGAGGATTATATAATGCATTTGCGGTTTATAGCATTCCCTTTGTCGCGGTTTTTATGTTATTTTCTTTCAAATGACAATTCATTTGCTCACTAGTTCATGTTGATTTAGTGTCGGAGCCAGAAAATTTTTATAGCAAGGGCCTAAATTTAATTTTTTTCATAAATCTTATTCTAAGCTAGGTATTTTAGAAAAGAAATAGCTTTGCAAAATCAAAATACCTGAAAAATAATCAATAACATATAATAAATTATAAATTAAAATAATTATGTTGATCTATATGATTTCACATATGCTTCAATTTGAAGTTCTTTGCATACCTGTTCAATAAAATGAATATAGGTGTTTACTCGAAATTTAAATTGAGTTCGACCGTCAAGATAAAGTATATATTCACTAGATTTTGGACCCAATTTTGATTTGAAAATAAATTAATCAACTTAAAATCAATCAAATATTAATCAATAAACTAAAAATCAATTTTGATCTGAATCCAAAAAGCCCAAAGACTAATCAAAGTGCAGTTTATATTTCTAAAATAAAATAAGAATCATAAACTAGCAATTACGAATTTGCACTAAGCAATCTGCCAAAAAAATGTATTTTTTTAAATGTATCAAAATCCAACTGTTTCCTTACACATTGGATCAAACAAATATTAATCTCAAATCCCAAGGCACTGTCATCAAACTAAATGAGTTTAGGTGATTCCATATTTTTATTTGCATTGAAATCTGACTTTGGTGTTTTTTCCTTGACATTCTTGTTTAATGTATGAATGTAATTTTTGGTTACTTTTCAAGATATTCAATGGTTTCTCAATTATCATTTTACCCAATATTTATGGATTGAAGTTGATTAGAATGAATTGAAGAAAGGCAGCATGATAAGATGCATATGCCTGCAGATCCAGTGATCAATACATTTTTGTATGATTGAACTTTTGACTTGTATTTGGTGTTTAGATGGCTATCACTAAATATATAATGGGCCGCTTGAGAAATTCTTTCTTGGAAACAATTGTTCACACATGAAGGAGTACAGTTGGGGGTATATGGTTTGGCTGCTAGTCTAGATGAATAAAATATGGATAAATACTGCTCTTGCGGATTGTATTTTCCTATAGAATGGGGAACATGACCTTAGGTGATTCAATATTACCTCTCAATGTTATTGTGTAAGCCCACAGTGTAAGGTTAGAATGGTTATAAAAGGTTTTGAGTTTTTTTTTTTAATTTATTTTTGAGGTTCTGTATTGATTTGATTTGTCAATCAATTAAAGTTCAGAAGCACTACTTCAAGTTATAGATGACTTCTTGCCTTCTACTTCCTGTTCGAGCAAGTTCTCACATTATTTTATTATATTCCTTCTCTGGACAGTAGCAAAGTGCTGTTCTCTGTTCTTGTTTTACTGTAATAGCATTCAGGTTTGCTGTTTTGTGACTGATTCCATGGAAAAAAGCTTGATGCATTTGCCAATGTTTCCGGGGCAGCACTTAGGGGCTGTTTCGCAACAGGATTTATGCAGCACTTGGGGGATGTTTCGCAACAGGAGTTATGCAGAATTTGTGCTGGATTTATGTGAAATTCTGCCAAACGGGATTTGAGTGGCCGGTAAATCTCACGACAGAATAAATCCTCCATTTCTCTCTTTTTTGCCGTAAATCCTAGATTTACTAAATCCTGGAGTTTGGCGGATTTAAGGGGTTTGGCTGAAGAAACACGCGAAAGGGAGAAAGATGATTCCTTTGTAGCTAGCAAGCTCCCATCGCTACTTCCGATCCAATAGGAAGAACGACAAACTGTTACGGCTTCTAATTCGGCTGGAAGGAATGTTGTTGAAGGAGGCGAAGAAGCTTTTTATCGACTTGTTCAAAACACTACCTCACGCGAAGTCAAACAACAACGAAGAAATGTAGAAGAGAATAACAAACCGTAGAAATGATTTAGGCTATCGAAAGAGAAGAAGCAAATCGGAGATTGGAATTAGTTAGGAATTCAGCTTAAGTAATTTAATTAATTTAAATTTGAATTTAAATATAAATTAGATAATTAATGTTATAATAATTATTAAATAATTAATTAGATAATTAATATTCTAATTAATAATTAGATAACTATTCTAAATAGTAATTGTAATTATATTATTAGCTAAGTTATTAATATTTATAATAGTAATTAGATAATTAAACTAATTAATATCCTTAAGTTATATTGTTAGTTAATTTAGATAATACTAGATAATTAATATTATAAATAATAATGATATTAGCAGTTAAGTTATTTGATAATTAAATTGGCTTCTAATTATATTATTTATAATTGTAATTTATTGATGACAATTAAAATTAAAAATGAATAAGTAACTTGTATTAAAAATATAAATTAAATTTGTGTTTTTAATGAAGCAACAGTTTCACAGGATTTAATACTTATGTTGTCAAACAGTTTTCAGGATTTAACTATAGTAGGATTTACTAGTGGATTTACAAGATTTACTAAATCCTACTAAAGTTAAATCCTGTTTGCTGCCAAACATCCCCTTAATATTTCTTCTTCAGGAGCAAACAACAAAGAATATAGCAGTGGGCATTAGCCAAGCGGTACATGAAATAATAGCAATACAGCACTAGCAGCAAGAAATTTCAGCCAGCCAGCAAGCAGGGAACTGTGCAAAGCTACAGCACCCGGGAAGCTGAATACTAGAGAGGAGCATCAGCCAAGTTTCTATATTGATCTACACTGTAGTTGCAGTTTGCTACACTCGGAACTTTAGTTGTGGCTTGCTGCTGTTCAGGACTGTAGCTGCAGTTTTTGATAAAATGTTGGGAAATAAACAAAACACCGGCTTGTAGACTTGTTGAAGAAATTTGGAAGGATTTTGGGAGAGATTTCTGATTGATTTCTGCGAAGTTTCATGCCTATAAATATGTAATTACAATAGGAATTGTTTTGATCGACTTCCTAAGCAGCACAAGAAAAAGCTAATCTACAAGTAACCAACTAGATAAGTTCAAATTTGATGGTAATTCTTGCTGGAATAAGTCTAATATGAATGTAAATTAAAATATGGATTTATCCAAACAAATTTAAAAATTCAAGTTCATTTTATCTTATTATAATATGAAATTTGATCCAATAGTCCAAGTTTTGAATTCTTGATCTCCTTTTTATGACGCTCAATTGACAATCTGGTTGAGCTAGCAGATGCCTGACTTCATGTTCGATCTCATGGTGTGATGTGAGAATCACCACCATCAGTATACTCTATCAGCACATCTTACCATGAGATTTGATCCCTCATTTAATTCTTGTGAAATCATAACTTAAGGAGGGGGAAGGCAAAACTATACCCGCTTTGCTGGTTTTGGCAACTAATCTTTTAGGAAGTTTTAGTAGCTTTTATAGAACTATTTTGGGAGCTTTGGTTGCATTTTAACTTTAGAAACATTGTGCAAATGTCCAAAGTCATACCCTATGTGTTTTTTTGTGCTTGTTAAAATTGACTAGGCATTGACTTATCATTTTCTTGCTTGAATTAGCAAGAGATTGGTTCTTCAAGCTCCTTCAAGGCTTAAATAATGGCGGATTATCCATTCATGCTAACTTTTGCTCGATTGCTTTTTGGAAGATAATTTTTTCTTCCTTTTACATGTCTTTGGGTAATCAAAGGTACACTATGTTTTAACTGTATAGAGTCTTGGTGACTCCTTGATTGTCTTCACTTTTGTAGAATCAATCTTGATGATCGAGTTTCAATACATTGATATATTTGGCAACAATGTGTTAGATATGATTAGTATTTCTTTATTCTTATGCAACTTCATTATTTGCATGTCACCTACTTTTTTCCAACGTAGAGAGGGCATGTTTGCTCCTTTTATTCTTTAACAGGACCAACATCAACTATGGCTTATATTGATATTTTTCCTACTTGCGCTATTGTTACTATGTTTGCCAATGACACATTATAGTCTTTTTTCAACAAAAAGGCCTTCCATTCCTCTTATGAGTTGGCACTCGTAAGGTCATTAGCATAGCATTGTGTGCCTATTGTGAAGGTATGAGTAGTTGAAGATGACTTGATAGATGTCAAGCAGAACTACCTTGCATATCATCTCTCGGTATAGTCCTTGTTGTTTTTTAAACTTCAATCCATAGTGGTAATCAATCTTCATCTCTTGCCCCTTTCTGAATCCAGCCAAAAGGTTAAGAATTGGGATTTGTTTAAGAGCGTCCAACCCCAATTTCTACATCAAATTGACAAAAATGAGATTCTTTTGGCTGCTGATGTCAATGATAGCTCTGATCACCTCTTGCTTAACCTATAATCTTGTGGTTAATGACTCATCCCACATGTCCATATTGGAGGATGACTGACCACTATATTCCTTGGCGTTGTTATTAGAGATAGAGATAGGTCCTACTTGTCTATTGAACTCAGCCCAATTTTGCCCTCCATAACAACACTTTTTGTCGTACTTCATCCACTTTTGCGGGAAGAGTTTGGGGTGTTGTTTCCAGTATTTTTCTTTGATGTGGCTAGGTGATCACAAAACTTACTTGAGCCATTGTCTTTGCAAAAGTAAGTGTCGTTAATGTTTTTTTTTTTCCTTCTTTGTTTTGGAGGATGAACCCTCTTCAGATGATTCTAGAGTCTTTGCCCTTGTGCTTTGGTTCATGCATTCTATGAAAGTCATCATCATAGCGATCTAATTGAGATCGGTGATTAGGAACAAACAGAATTCATATGCAATTTGTGAATAAAGCTCTGGGGTGTATTTCGTTAGGTACGTCCTTAAGATTTACTC
This sequence comes from Dendrobium chrysotoxum, assembly GCA_019925795.1. NCBI lineage: Eukaryota > Viridiplantae > Streptophyta > Magnoliopsida > Asparagales > Orchidaceae > Dendrobium > Dendrobium chrysotoxum. The sequence goes on from CM034300.1 coordinate 74,454,847, forward strand.
ATGAAGTGACTGTCCGATCTCACAACTTTATAGTGTAATAATACAAAGATTATCTTTGGGGATGCCTCAAATTATGCCACTTCTTCACCAATTTTTGACATACGAAATTGAGTTGAACTTCTGGCGTATTAGTTGCTTGAACATTCCCCAAGTCACCTCTTGATGTACATTCATCTTTAGGCTGACATTTCAATAGGCTAGGGAATGATGACTTAACTTCAGTCTGATAAAGGCAGCTTTATCTTGGGTGTTATATTCATACATAGTGAATTCTCCTTGGTGAAGTCTCAAACTGGTCAATTCATGTATCTAGTTTCTTGCCATCAGCGATCCCATAAGTAAGAATCTCTACTATGGCTCCTACTTTGAATGATTGAATCCTTCGTTCATGATCTCCATTCATGTTTACATCTAACACGATAGGAGGTAGAATATGGCTTGGCCTACTAGTTGCAATGTTGATTGTTTGTATCCTTATCCACTCCATCATTATGATCATCTGCTCTACCAAGCTTGCCAGTTGGTTGGCTAAATTTAGTGTAGAATTTTTGTTGGCCAATTAGAATCTTTGTTAGCCATTGATTTTTTTTTTCTAGCTCTTCTCTTGGCTTTTGATGTGACTCTCCAAGTATCGGTGCTTTGATACCAACTTGATTTAGTTTAGCCTCTTATTGTGGACTTTTATCATAATGCTAAGAGGTTGGTTAAGGATCCTTTTGCTAGGTTTGTCTTTATTGAATCAACCTAGTTTCTGTTTCCATAAATATACTAGTGTGATAAGGGATCTCTTACATGCAATACTAACTAAGCGTTTGTGTTACTCAATGTCGACTGTGTACCTTTTTTGTAAATGACTGATGGTTAGGCTAACAAGTGTAATCTAGCTCAAGTGCTACTGATTCTTTTTTCTGCAGTAGAAGCTGTGCTTTGGCATTCAAATGAAACTCTGCTAAAAAGCATTGGCTTACGCATATTCGAGCTATTGCTAGTGTTGAAATTCTGAAGCATTTACTTTTCTTATGATAGCCTCACTATTTTTATATTATTGAAAATTAGGCGCGTGCTTCACAAATTTAAAATTGTATCCAGTATACTTTTCATATTTCTACCCTTGAAATGGCTTGTCTTTACACATTTTGTTTTATGGGTTATCATACTTTATTAATTGATGTACTTTGTATCGAACCAAATATGAAATATGCTCAGGCTTGTTCTATTATATTTAACTTATTTAGCTTTGTTTATTTCATTATATGCTGTGCTTCAGTGTCTCTGAATGAGTCATTTTCTGTCTTTGTTCTTATGAAAACAATCAATCAGGAAAAACATTTGAGAGAAATCGTGTTGAAGGCAATGGGACAGGCAATAAGCAAAGCTGTAGCGATTGCTGAGATTATAAAGGTTGGTGATAGTCATGCATTGATTCTTTTATTACTGTTATTTGCCATGCGGTAACAATTCCTTGGGAGTGCTGACCTATTATGTTGAGTACAGAAGAGGATTCCTGGATTGCACCAAGATACTAGTATTAGCTCAGTCAGTATTACTGATGTTTGGGAACCAATTGAGGAGGGTCTTGTACCGTAAGTTTCTCCTCTTTAGAAGCAATTTAACCTAGTTGAAGCCCGAGTAAAAAATATATCTCTACAATCTTTAAGTTTCTCTCATGCAGATTGGAAATGACTAGGCATGTTTCAATGATTTCAGTTTCTCTTTCAACCAGGCCGGTGAACAAGAATTCTCCTGGGTAATTCATTTGGTAACTCACGCATTTTTTATGATATTGAGTAATGATTTCTCTAGTCTTTTTTAACAGTATTCTCTCTTGGTATGACATGTAGATAGCAAATAATGTAAGATTTATTTATTTTTCAGGTATCAGCCCCCCTTACATGTAGAACAGTCAAAGCAACTACAGAAGTATCAGCAACCTCAATATTATCATCAACAGCAGCAGCCAAGACAACCACCAGCTCAATTTAATGATGGTGGGCATTGTTGATTGTGCAAGTTTTGTTCATTAGGGATCTTTTTGAACATAATGTGCTGATTACTTTATTCAAATTTTGGTGATTAATTTAACTGTTGATGTTTTTGTTTGGTGCGAAGATTCATATGGCCGAGGACGTGGCAGAGGTAGAGGAAGAGGAAGGGGTTGGGGAAGAGGGGGATATGGTGGATATGGAGGTTATGGAGGATATGGAGGACATGGTGGATATGCAAACAATCAAGGATATTCAAACAACCCAGGCTATGCAAACAACCAAGGCTATGCAAACAATCAAGGATATTCAAACAACCAAGGTTATACAAATCACCAAGGTATTTTTTTGGTTTGTTTCTTATGATTAATGCCACTATAATATGATTATGTTCATGGCTCTGTCACTTGATCGATTAATCTGGAGGTTCAAAGCTGAGTAGTTATGTTATTAACTGTTTGCAATTGTTTTGTGTTCAATCATAATATTGTTCATTTGTTACCTTACGGTTTCCACAGCAACTTTCTTCTGTGACTGTTTAGTGTATATTTGTTTATTTTATATAATGGTTAGTGCACTTCTCTAATTTGAATATGTCGGAAGTGAAAAGGGAGGAATCTTCATTGCTTGTTTGCTAATAGAAAAAATAAGATTTTGTTAGCATAAAGACTAAATATTTATTTAGAACAGCACATTCTTATTTTGTTCCCTCATCAACACCATGTTTAATTTATCTCATAAAAAATGTACGATATCGCCTTAAAATTGTGGCATAGCAGACAAGTACAACTTCTAAAAAGTGAACCTCAAAGCGTCACTGAATAACTTTCAAAAAGAAGAAATCTAAATTTGGAGGAAAGAACCAATTCCCTCTGCTACGCGATTGTTTTGAGTAAACTAGCATGCTTTTGTAAATCTCTATGGTTTAGCTTAATTGCCATTATTTTGTGTCAGAAAACGGTGGCTGGAATAATAATTGGGGTCGTGGTGGTGGCCGTGGAAGAGGAGGCTGGGATTATCGTGGTAAGCTCAATGGTAAAACTGATTTATCTTACATTACCATCTGCCGTAAATTTGTAATCGGAGAGTTAGCCTTTGCAATTTTTGGTTTCAACTCTGATTGTCGTTCTTGGGTACAAGAAATAAGTCAATTCTTTTTATTTAAATGTGAACGCATACTTATTTTGATTTTTTTTTTGTAACAATTCACATAATGCCTTAGTTTTAAGTGTACGTTTTAAGTGTACATATGTTGTCTGTTAGGCACTTCCTATGATGTTAAAAGCGAGCACCATAGTCGTTTACCTCGTTCATTTAATTGCACTTTGAAAACCGATTGTGAAAAAAAAGTCACCTCAATGGTCAGAGCATCACTTGCAACCAAATACAATGAAGGGTTTGATCCATACATACTGGATTTTGTAGGATGGAAATTTCCTAACTTCCCGTTTGTTATTGCTTGGATAATAAGGATAATTTTGATACGGAGGCAGAGGCAGCAGCCCCAGCGGCTGATTTGGTGGGGTCCAGCATGGATCTAATTACTTATGTTAGGAGAGGATTAATTAGGAAAGGAATTCCTAATTTAAATTCAAATAAGAGATGCAATTAATTAAGGCAGGAAGGTTGAATTAGGAGGGAAATATATTAGGAAAGGGGGCTAAGGAGATGGGGAAGCTTATTTAAGGGGAAGTTTAGGGTTATTTTATTTTATGCAGAATTTGAGTTGTATTTGCTGTAGCTTTCTTTTGTGAGGTTTTCCTAGCGGCGTCTAGGTTTAGTGGGAGAGACGATCTACCTCTCTTATGTGTAGATAATTGTATCTTACTTTTGTATTGGAGCATTAATACAAAAATCATCCTTTGTTTTCTCAACTTATTGTTGTTCTTGCTGTATTCTCTCACTGTTTTCACTTTAAGGCGTATCAAATTGGTATCAGAGCAGTATTCTGAACCAAAACTAGTTTTCTTCTTGCTGTTTTAGACTGCAGATTTCCTTCCCTTGCTGATTTCTCTGTTTGAAGACCATTGTCGCTATTTTTTTTGTTGTTTTTGGAGGATTTAAACCTAGATCCGTTAAATGGCAACAAAGAAGATGGAGGTGTTGGAAGGAGAGTTGGAACAATTCAGGGTCAGAATGGAGAAACAATATTCTAGTATTACGGGGAAGTTCATGACGGTGGAAGGAAGGTTCACAACGATGGAAAGAAGGTTCACGACGGTGGAAGGATGGTTGCCATCCATAGAAAATCGAATGGAAAATCGATTCGAGAACATGAAGGCATGATGAGGAAATTAATTGAGATTCCATCAAAGGCTTCGCCGGCTAATCCTAAGGTTGATCCGAAGGGAAAGAGATTCTAGGAAGACAATGATGAAGTAGAGATGATTTTTTCTCAAGAACCATCCCATCGGGCTCCGAAGGGAGGTGCACCAAGGTATCTTGAAGAAGTGACAGCAATGAGAGGAGAGGCTGAAGCAGGTTGGAGACCACCCAGGCAGGAGAGATGGTGGATCGGAGGAAGCCATGGTGGGGCTGAACCACGAGGTCCAAATCAATCAAGGGAGGAAGGGAGAGAATCGTACCATCACTTTACAGGGGGAAATAACGGAGGACGAAACAATTGAGGTATGGATACCAGATCAAGGAAGTTGAAAATGCCGGTCTTTAAAGGAGAAGACGCTTAGGGTTGGGTGTATCGAGTAGAGCGTTACTTTTCTATAAATGGGCTGACTGAAGGGGAAAAACTCATGGCGACGGGTTTATATTTGGAAGGGAAAGCCCTAGCTTGATTCCAATGGGGGGAGGCTAGGTATCCGATCTACTCATGGGGAGAATTTAAGGAGTGCTTGTTGAAATATTTCCGAGCCATTAGGGAAGGAAACCTCCACGAGCAGTTCTATGCTCTCACCTTAGGAGGGTACATTTATGGAGTACCGGGAGAAGTTTGAACTGCTGTCGGGGAGATTAAGGGGAATCTCTGAGGAAGGATTGGAGGGGAATTTCATGAAGGGGCTTAAGAACTCAAGATAGTAAGGCCTAGGGGCTGAGGGAGATAATGGAGCTAGCACAAAGGGTGGAGGAGAAACAACAAAGGGAGAGGAGCAGTCGAAGCAACACCCTGGGAGGGACCTATAGGAGCAATTCTACGACCTTAGCACCGAGGACCCAAACGGTGTCATTTCAAAGGGAAGCCCCTAAGGAGAAAAGCACTGGAGTCCATCCTGGAGGCAATTTCAAATGCCTCACAAAAGCGGAAGTTCAGGATAGGCGGGCGTAAGGGCTATGCTTCAGGTGTGATGAGAGATTCACACTCGGGCATATGTGCAGGAATCGAGTCCTCAGGTCTTACTGGTATGTGAAGGGTAAGAGGAGAGCGGCGGGGACGAGTTGGAGGATGTATTGGAGGAGACTGAGCAGTTACATCTAGATTTGGCAGATGTGTCCTTGAACTCAGTGGTGGGATTTATTTCCAATCACACCATGAAGATGAAGGGGCAAATTTGAGAGCAATATGTGGTAGTTTTTGGTAGACAGTGGAGTTACATATAACTTCATCTCAAATCGGTTGGGCTTGAAGTTAGTGGGGACTGAAGGATGTGGGGTGATGATGGGAACATGCAAGATAGAGAGAAGCGGGGGGATATGTAAACGTGTGGTGATGACCTTGCTGGGCAATCAGGTGGTAGAAGACTTCATTCCCCTGGACTTGGGAAGTATGGATGTGATTATGGGGATGAAGTGGCTACAAACTATGGGGGATATAAAGGTGAACTGGAAATCGTTGACCATGGAGATACAGATGGAGGGGAAAAAGGTAGTGCTTCAAGGGGACACCAGCTTATGCAAGACTATGGTATCTTTAAAAATCATGCTCAAGACAATTCAGGATGCAGGCCAGGGATATTTGGTAGAATTACGAAGCATAGAAGGGGTCCAAGAACAGGATGCAAGGGAAATTCCAGTAGGGGCCCAGCAGATTCTGCACTAATATCAGGATGTATTTCAGCCATCGGTCAGGTTACCACTGCCTTGAGAGCACGAGCATGCCATCAACTTGAAAGAAGGGATTTCTCCCATCAGTGTCAGACCATACCGTTATCTTCGGATCCAAAAAGACGAGATAGATTGATCAGGGAGATGATGGAAGTAGGGATCATCAGACCTAGTGTGAGTTCTTTCTAGCCTGGTACTGTTGGTGAAAAAGGATGACAGCTGGAGGTTCTGCTTCAATTACAGAGCCTAAACAAGGAAACAATGTTAGATAAGTTTCCAATTCCCATGATAGATGAACTCTTGGATGTGTTATTTGGAGATGTGATCTTCTCTAAAATAGATTTGAAGTCGGGATACCATCAAATCGGGATGAAGACATCAGATATGCTTAAGATGGCCTTCAGAACACATGAAGAGCACTATGAGTTCCTGGTGATACCTTTTGGCCTCACCAACACCCCAGCCATCTTCCAGTCACTTATGAACCGAGTGTTCCAGCCATACCTCCGAAGGTTTGTCCTAGTATTTTTTTATGACATTTTGATATACAATAAGATAGAGGCAGAACTCTGGGAGCACTTGAAGACTATCATGGAGACATTGAGGGAGTATCAATTGTTTGTCAACTGGAAAAAGTGTACATTTGGGTAGTCACAAGTGAAATATTTAGGGCATGTGGTGTCCGGAGAGAGGGTGTCAACTGATCAGTCCAAGATTCAAGCTATGGTGGATTGGCCCCTTCCTAAGAACTTGAGGGAGTTGCGGGGGTTCTTGGGCTCATCGGTTACTACCGAAAGTTTGTGAAGGGATATAGTACCATAGCAAGACCTTTAACGGAGCAATTGAAAAAGATAATTTCAAGAGGGGGGAGGAGGCAACCCAAGCCTTCCAAGAGTTGAAGGCAACAATGACCAGTGTACCTGTGATGGCACTTTCAAATTTTAGGAGACTCTTTGTGTTGGAGACATATGCATCAAGTTATGGGCTAGGAGTAGACCTATTACATACTTCTGCCAGGTGCTAACAGCCAGGGCAAGACTCAAGTCGATGTATGAGAGGGAGCTGATGGCTATTGTCTTGGCCATTCAGAAGTGGAGGCCCTACTTGTTGGGGATACATTTCCTAGTCAGGATAGATCAGAGGAGCCTAAAGTATTTATTGGAACAACGGATGGTCATGGAGGAGTGTCAGCGGTGGTTATCCAAGTTGCTTGGATATGATTTCTAGATGCAGTACCGATCTGGCCTAGAAAACAAGGCAGCAGATGCCCTGTCTAGGAGAGTGGAGGAGCCTCTGTTGGCTTCCTTGTCAATACCCATGAGCCTAGATTGGGAAGCTTTAAAATAGGAGAATGAACAAGATGAAGGATTGAAGAGGATCAGGGTTGATTTACTGCAGGACCCGATGAGTCACCCTAGTTACACACTGAGGGAAGCCCAACTACTACATCAGGGGAGATTCGTTCTACCAAGCGGATTAGGATACATCCCCAAGCTGCTGCAGAAGTTTCATGGTAGTACGGTCGGAGGGCATTTTGGAGTTTAGAAAACATACAGTCGATTATCTGCAAAATTATATTGGGTGGGGATGCACCGCGATGTAGAGGACTGGGTAGCTCGATGTGATGTATGCCAAAGGCACAATACTTGGCCATGACATCGGCAGGATTGCTACAGCCCCTAGCTCTATCAGAGAGGGTATGGGAGGATGTGACAATGGATTTTATTGAGGGGTTGCCATGATCAGAGGGGTTCTCAATGATATTAGTAGTAGTGGATCGCCTGAGTAAATATGCCCACTTCATCCCTCTGAAGCACCCTTATACTGCGGTTACTGTGGCTACTGTTTTCATACGAGTAGTGGTGCGCTTGCATGGATTCCTTGAAGCTATTGTGTCAGACTGGGACAATGTGTTTCTTAGCCATTTCTGGAAAGTGTTATTTCATTTACAGGGGATAGTCTTGAAGAAAAGCACAGCCTACCATCCCCAGACAGATGGCTAGACAGAGGTGGTCAACAGAAGTGTAGAAACCTATTTGAGATGCTTCGCATCAAACACGCCGAAGAAGTGGGCAAGGTGGATTGTGTGGGCCGAGTATTGGTACAACATCTCATACCATTCAGTAGCAAAGACCACTCCCTTTAGGATTCTCTATTGGAGAGATCCACCTCACTTGATTCATTATGGGCAGAACACTGTACCTATTTCTGATGTAGAGCAGTACTTAGAAGAGAGGGACAAGATATGATTTGAGCTCAGGAACATTTATTGAGAACCCAATAGATTATGAAAAAGAAGGCTGATGAGAACAGGAGAGAAGTAAACTTCGGGCCAAGAGAGATGGTTTACTGAAAATTGGTCTTATAGACAAAAAATACTAGCAAGGAGGAAGAATGAAAAATTAAACCCACGATACTTTGGGCCTTATGAGGGCTTGGAGCACATTGGAACAGTAGCCTATCGACTGGGGTTACCACCCACATCAGCGTTGCACCGAGTCTTTCATGTCTTCCAGCTGAGGAAGGCAATCAGAGAACATACACCATCAACACTACCCCTGACATTGACAAAAGATATGGAGGTCATACTGGAACCCCTAGAGGTAGCGGGGGTGCGTTGTGGAGGGGCAAAGGCACAAGAGGTGTTAATCAAGTGGAAAGATATGCCAGAGCACGACGCCACGTGGGAACCATTCAAGACAATCAGGAGTCAGTTCCTAACCTTCCACCTTGAGGACAAGGTGGTACTTTTGGGGGGGAGTATTGATACGGAGGCAGAGGCAACAACCTAGCGGCTGATTTGGTGGGGTCCAGCAAAGATCTAATTACTTATGTTAGGGGGATTAATTAGGAAAGGAATTTCCTAATTTAAATTCAAATAAAAGAGGGAATTTATTAAGGCAAGAAGGCTGAATTAGGAGGGAAATATATATTAGGAAAGGGGGCTAAGGATGTGGGGGAGCTTATTTAAGGGGAAGTTTAGGGTTATTTTGTTTTATGCAGAATTTGAGTTGTGTTTGTTATAATTTTCTTTTGTGAGGGCTTCCTAACGGCGTCTATGTTTAGCGGGAGAGACGATCTACCTCTCTTATGTGTAGATTATTGTATCTTACTTTCGTATTGAAGCATTAATAAAAAAATCATCCTTTGTTTTCTCTTATGTGTAGATTATTATCCTTTGTTTTCTCAACTTATTGCTATTCTTGCTGTATTCTCCCGCTGTTTTGACCTGAAGGCTTATCAAATTTGTCTTTTTAAACCCCGGAGTTATTAGCTCTATATTTTTTCACAGCGAGAATTCACAGCATGCTAGATGCTTCTATGCTCCAGTTGCTTCCTATGTTTGTATTTTGTTTTTCCTTTCGTTTCTATCCCTCAGAAATTGTTCGGGGTGTGGAGGAGATTGACGGGTATTACCACTAGCTTGTTTAATTTGCAATTTGAAGATTTGTGGACACACCCCATTTACAAGTTGTGATCTAAGCATTCAGAGATATGCAAAGTGGTTAAATGGAACTTGATTTTGTTTACATGTTTATTTGAATCTTTGCATTGTTAATTGGCAGTAACATAAACTTAATTTTTCGTGTCCACCCTAATGTCTTTATTTTCTGTCAGTGAGTGTTGTAGTACCATTCAAAGTATTATTGCTTCCAATCCATGTTTTGTTGGATCAAATGTTTTGAAATTTCTTTAGTAGGGTATCTAGTTTGTTGAAAGTCAAGATATTGGATTTTTCATGTTAGGGTTGTATTGCTATGCTGATAAGTTGGTACAGATTATGTCCATGTTGATAGAGAATAATATGCTTTACTCTTTTTGGATTTTTCACCCCATTTTACTTGCAGCTACATTAAGTGGCGAGCTATTTTGTAGTTTCTACTTAACAAATGATTTAGTAGATATGAGAGATCAGCGTTGTTTAAGTGATAGGTGCTGCAAAGAGACGTTACCTAATGCCAAGGTGCTAGTCCCAACGTTACCATGTGCAGGAGGCATTAAAAATTTTAACCTCTTGAGAACATTTATTAATTTGATTTTACTAGATAGAATAGAATTGCGTAGTGATTTGAATAGAGAAGCTATGGGATTTTCACATATTGAAAACAAGATTGTATAATCCAGTGGAAAATGGATAAAGGGGAAAATGGGTAAATCCAAGATAACTGATGTAGCATGGCGTAAGATATTGGGTTTTGATGTAGGCAAGGTAGCTGTCCCTTCGATTTTGCTGCAGTTTTTTTTCCTGCTCATTAAAACTTGTGTTGATGCTTCAGTTTCCCCCCCTAGTACTTCGGTTTCCCCCTTGGCAGCCGTCCCTTCGGTCCCTGTTTGCTACAGTTTTGAGGTGCTTCTATTGGTTGGATGAGAGGTGCTTTAACTATCTGCATTTATTTTCTTTTTCCCTTTTTTCCCCTTTAAATAGGGGCTGGTTTCCATTGTTTTGGGTGTGTGACTGATTTTTGGAATGTAACCTGCTGGTTTTATTCTAGCTTGCGAGCTAGCCTCCTTTCCCCTTTCCCTCTACTATTTCATCTCGATTTTTTACCTCTTCTTCTCTATCTATGGTTCTCGCCCCCATCTGTATTCTTCTTCTCTTAATATTTATAAGTTGTATGGTGTTATGTCCTGTGGAAGTGTTGTTTTTTTTACAAGTTGAAGTTGTTAAGTGTATCTCTTATAATAGTATTGTTGGTTCTATCTATGTTTGTCTAAATTATAAGAGAAGGAAGATTTTTAGTTTTGTTTTGCAAAATCTTATTTGCACCAATTTGATATTAAAGCTTTGGTTTTTTTTTTTGTGAGTCTTCCTTTTTTCTTTAGAAAAAATTTAAAAAAATATGGACAATCATCAACAAGTCAAAGTTTCAAATTATGATGTAAAGAAGTCTCAGGATGATTTGATTCTGCAGATTTTGAAAGTCAGTCTTCTATGCCAACTATTCCAAAAGAGAAAATTCCAACAACCAGACGGGTTTCGCCATAAGGATGTTATATTGATCCACTTCAGAACGAATTTTACAAAATACATGAGAAAATATATTTATGTGTAGAACGATATAATAATAGGAAGCGTCTACTTCAAGCCAAGTTTAAACAAGAAAAAGAGATGATCCAAAGGAAGTATGCTGCTTTAATTTAGGAATTAGATATGGCTCAATCAACACATAAAGGAGGTTCTGAAACTATCTCATCAGGGGATGAGAATTCTCCACATGGGGAGAATTGATGTAGGCAAACTAGCTGTCCCTTCGGTTTTGCTGCAGTTTTTTTTCCTGCTCATTAAAAGCTGTGTTGATGCTTCGGTTTTTCCCCCCCTTAGTGTTTCAATTTTCCCCCCTTAGTGCTTCAGTTTCCCCCGTGGTAGCTGTCCCTTCGGTCTCTGTTTGCTGCAGTTTTGAGGTGCTCCTATTGGCTGGATGAGAGGTGCTTTAACTACCTGCATTTATTATTCTTTTCCTCTTTTTTTCCTATAAATAGGGGCTGGTTTCCACTGTTTTGGGTGTGTGACTGATTTTTGGAATGTAACCTGCGGGTTTTATTTTAGCTTGCAAGCTAGCCTCCTTTCCCCTTTCCCTCTACTATTTCATCTCGGTTTTCTACCTCTTCTTCTCTATCCACGGTTCCCGCCCCATCTATATCCTTCTTCTCTTAATATTTATAAGTTGTATGGTGTTATGTCCTATGGAAATGTTGTTTTTTTTACAAGTTGAAGTTGTTAAGTGTGTCTCTTATAATAGTATTGTTGGTTCTATCTATGCTTTTGTAAATTGTAAGAGAAGGAAGACTTTTAGTTTTTTTTGCAAAATCTTATTTGCACCAATAGTAGAGAGAAACGGGAAAAGAGTTTAGCTCGCAAGCTAGAATAAAGCAGCAGGTTACATTCCAAAAATCAGTCACACACATCCAAAACAGTGGAAACCAGCCCCTATTTATAGGGGGAAAAACAATAAATGCAGGTAGTTAAAGCACCTCTCATCCAACCAATAGGAGCACCTCAAAACTGTAGCAAACAGGGACCGAAGGGACAGCTGCCAAGGGGGAAACTAAAGAAAAAATCGAAGCATCAACACAACTTTTAATGAGCAGGGGAAAAAAAAACTGCAGCAAAACCGAAGGGACAGCTAGCTTGCCTACATTAGGTTTCTAATGCAAATCTAATATTAGATGTGAAAAATATACAAGAAGTATGAAAATTTTGGGAAACACAATCTCTTCATCTTAAACAGTTTGTTGGTGAATTCACTGAAAATGAAAACACAATGGTAATCAATTCAATCAAAAAAATTCAATGTCCTATTAGAAATAGTGACTAGAAATTTAGTATCATGAAAGCCACATAAATGTTTTGAAATTTATGCACTTGATGTGAAATAGATTGTATCATTTTTTTCTAACTCAATAACTGGTTTAAAGCAACTAAAAAATTAGAAGAAAGAAGAGAGAATGCACCAGAGAGCAAATCTCACGCTAAATAACAATTAAGCAAAGAGATCATCTCTCTCAAGACCCTCAAATCTTTCATTGGTTTAAGGAATTGAATCGAAAGTAGAAGAAATAATACATTCAAATAGAAATTTTATATATTATCTTATTGGAGTTTTTTGTGCATATCTTAGACATCTATTTATAATTATAAATTTGTGAAAAATTCCCTTTAATCAACCGTAGACTATAGAGTCACACTCAGTAAGGAGCCACAGGACCTGGGTCTCATGTGTAGAATCATGAAGCTGCTGAGACAGAAGTTCTTAAGATCTCGACATAATGACTGCATTATGGAGAAAAGCTGCTGAAGCAATATCTGTAATATAAAAACTGCTGAAGGAAGAAAATGGCCAAACAAAAATCACCACAAGTTGTTTAATAGAGAGATTTGCAGGAACATAGGACCCAACCAATAGAGCTGCAGGAAAGACTCAAATTGTGCTCCAATCTTCAAGACTTGGACCAAATCTGCAGGAGTTCGCTGGAACAGAAGATTGCAAGAGCAAATCAAGAGAGCTGCAGGAAAGCTTGGGAGCATCACATCAGTAACTTGTCCCGAAGACGTGGACAAGAACTTGCATAAAAAAGTAAACCATGTACATTACAAAAATGAATTGAGAGTGAAGTTCATAAAACCTGTCCCAGTTGGCATAAAGTGCTAAATTGTTAAGGCTATAAACTTAATTTCCACCTGTCATGTTGGACATGTGTCCTGGTCGAGGTTGTTTTGTCAGGCTTCTTGTTTCCTTGTTTGGGGGGTTCAAACATGCTGCTCAGCAGAACTGGTGGACTCGCTTATTTATTCTTTCACATTGCAGTGCTATCCAACTTGTTTGTGACTCCAGGATTATACGAATCTAATGGTTGCCTTAGGCATATGCTCATGCTCAGTCCTCTTTGAAGGCTGCAATCTAATGAAATCACTAGTGTTGATTATGATGAGTTGATCTAGATACTGGAAGTTGTAATTAGCTATGATTTTTTAATCATCTATTTCAGATTGAAGTTAGAGTTTTCTCTTAAATTCATTTATGATTTCTTCAGGATGATGGTGCATGGGATGGAAAGATGGAGCGGATATAGATATTAGATCACTTGAATTGACACATATATGAAACAATAGATGTGTGATACAAGTAACGGTCCTAAAAGAATGTATATTCTCATATTATATTCTACACAAGTACTGTACGCTCAATATGCATTACTTCTAGTTATTTTCTTGCTGATCCTCCAGTACTTCATGCCAAGGTCGAAGAATTTTCAACAATTTGATAACTTCGGTTATTGATCCTCTTGCACTTAATAATTCACACGAATTATTGCTTTTAGCTAGTTTGCTTACGCTTTTTCCATTGTGTTACCTCATAGTAATGAAAGTGTTGTATTCCCAAATTATCACTTGCTAGGTGGTTTTCAATATAGCTTACTGGATAATTCTTAGTGTTTTGAATCCCATACCGAGTAGAGGCAGATTTGGCACTGGTGAAACCTGAATAAATACTTCATATGTTTGATGTACAGAAACCAATCCACTCAGTCCATTGTCTATTTGAACAAAAAAAGCTGCCATTGGGAGTTTGTTTTTTCTCATTGTGAGGCTTTGGCACAAATGTCTTTGTCTTTGTATTATTCAATAGCTTCTCTTAACCAGAGTACAGCAACTCCTATACAACTGCTTCATACAGTAATAAAATTTGCGTGTTCTTTCATAGCCTGTGTTTCTCATTTCATGGCGGCTCTTTGCCGCACGTACAGGTGCTGGATATGAACGAGGCCGGGGAGCTGGTGGGAGAGGCTATGTCCGTGGAAGAGGTAGGGCGGGCGGTCGCGGAAGGGGAAATCATGCCTAGCAATGGAGTGGTGATTGTACTGAGGTATCCATTTGCATGCTTGTTTCTAGTTAAGGAATGAAAAAAAAAAAAAGGGTGACCTGAGTACTTCCATGCGTCATATTTGAGATATTGCTGTCGTTTGATAAGGTTTCTTGCTAAGGGTAATGAATGTATTTCCAGTCTATTGCAAAATAGTAATCCCCTACTCGCTGTTTTATTGTCTCCTTGGGTTTGGAAAGTACTAAAGCATCATATGTAATGGGTTTGATCCTACCCCCACCACCTTCCTGAGTTTCCTCCCTTACCTGTATCTAGTGTCAATTCCCTGTGTATACTGCTAGATTTTAGAGTTTCGACTGCCATGCTTTATTTGTTGATTGTTTACATCTCTAAGTGTCTTTTAGTTGCTTAACTGCACTGGAGTTTACCTGTGGTTCATTGGACGGTTCTGATGCTCTGCCATAAATTGCTACCACAAAAATTTATCTTAATAGTTATCACATAATTTGTGTTGCAGTTTCAGTTCCCTAAAATTAAGTTATAATTTTGATATTTATATGAGTCTTATTAAATTTAATTATGTGCTTAGTTAGATTGAGTTTTGTATGTATAAATTTAATAGATGAGTATGCAAATAATTTAAAATTAATTTATTGAGCATAAGGATCTAGATGGATGTAATTGAGTTGCAACTTTAGGCCTATTGAGAAGTTTTATGTCAGTAGATTCAAAATTTTAAATGAATGATATACATTGTTAAAAAAATAATATAAGTTTATTATCTTCAAATTTGTAGGATAAATGTATATTTATTTATTTATTCTATTTTGCAATAATATAATCAATAAATTTCTTTGATATTAGATGGGACATTTTATTTTGCAATCTTATAATTACTTAAATGTATATTTAACTGTGGTGGTAATCATACGGTGTGAAAAGAGATAATTCTTCTTTAATTAGA
This sequence comes from Dendrobium chrysotoxum, assembly GCA_019925795.1. Taxonomy (NCBI): domain Eukaryota; kingdom Viridiplantae; phylum Streptophyta; class Magnoliopsida; order Asparagales; family Orchidaceae; genus Dendrobium; species Dendrobium chrysotoxum. The sequence continues at coordinate 74,470,113 of CM034300.1, forward strand.
TTGGATGGATTATAAAGACAAAAATTTTAAGTTGATCTGCATAATAATGTCAAAGAGCTGCTTAAGATTATTGATGAACAATTTAGGCTTCGTTTGGTTATTTGGTACTTTTGTAAAAGGTAGTTTTAAGAAACATCGGTTCAAAAAAAAGAGTTTTCTAACGGAGAAGTATATATAAAAAGCTTTTTCAAAACAGCAGAAAAATGAAAAAAATGAAGTTATTGGGAACGAGGTTTGACAAACCAAACAGTAAAGAAAAATAAATTTTACTATTTTAAAAAGGAATAAGTATCAAAAACGCCCAGCCTTAGTGTTTCAGATAAAGTACTTGTTAGCACTCTAATTATGAAGTTCTCATCCATTCTTAAAGCTCACTGGAACAAGAGGTATGTGTGAGTGCATACTGCAAATATGAAACATTATAGCTCAATTTAATACATTTGAGATTGATATATTTGAATACTCTTTGATGCATTATAACACACATAATGATAAATAATTAATTAACGTGCTTTTGATCATGTATGCTCAAGAGAAGAAAAAGTTGATTATGAATTGAGTAAGGTTTCGTTTGGAACGGCTTTCTTATTGCTTCTTAAAGCAGTTTTTTAGTATAAAAATTTAAATTTCTGAAGTAAAAAGTTGCTTTAAAAAGCAGTAAGAAGCAGAGCTTAAGAGTATAATATTGGCTATACAAAGAAAGAATGGTAGCCAAAGCCAAGCAAAAATGTGATGGTGAAATATAATCCTAAGCTAACGTTAAGAAAGAATCCATGTGTTTCTTATCACGTGAAGAATAATCTTATCAATTTAAGAGTTGACTTGATAAGAAAGATAAAATTATTTTATTTATCTATTATGACTTATGAGTCTAATAAGATTCATATTATTTATAATATATCATGAATTGATTTTTATTCTACAATCAATATTAGTAATTGCAAGACTTGAGGAAGCTAACGAAAAATAAGCAGTACATCTATTCATGAAACAATATGCATCTAGCTATTGGAATATGTTAGTAGTGATTTTATTTTAGAATTAAAAATTATTTTTTATGTACCTAATTTTCTTAGAAATTCAATTTCATTTTTTTTATGTATACTTCTAAGAATTTTTTAGAAAAGTTTATTACTTTATATTGTAAGATGTGTTATAAATAGTATCTTGTTTGATGGTCATTTATCTTATTTTGCAAAATAATATTATTTATGATGTGATGCATATTTAAGCTTTCACTAAAAGATGTCTTATAAATGAAAATTGTTTCATGTTGTAGCACCAGAGATCTCGGAACATATCTCCATGAATTTAATCAAGCAGTTAATGAATGAATGATTATTCAAGACTTTCGATTTCATTGATGTTGATATTTATGTAGATTGCATTAAGGGAAAATATGCAAACATGTTAAAAAAATTTGCTCGAAAGAGTACAGACATATTAGAGATTGATACATCATCAAAAAATTATCTTGATCGGGCACGAATCTTGACTCAAAATCAAGTTGGAAACTTTCAAAATTAAAATCAGGATCATCCGAACTCTGATTTCAGCAAACTTACAGTCGAACTGAACGTCTCAAAAATACGAACCCAATGACACCAAGTTCAACTCAATCCGAGCCCAAATGGGTCCAAATCAAGGATCCGAAGCGCTGTTGGAAGATTCAAACCACAATTTGGTTTACCAAACGTGACATGCTTATAGTCGAATCGAGCGGCTCGACGAGACGAGTCCAACGAACCCAAGATCACTAAATTCCGATATCAGTAAGACATTTAAATGTCCAACAAACGGTCCATGATCAAAGGAATAAATATCGGTTGTCCATACAAACCACTCCCAAAATACCCTTGATTTTCCTCCTATTTACGGGTCATGTCACTCTAGAAAATCTGTAAGAGCCCCCCTTTCTCATGAAAAGGGAATCCATAAGAGAAAGGAAGCCCAAGTAAACAAGAGAGAGATCGGATATCGCTTTTACCCCTTCCTCCTTGACCACCGCTCGGAGTTCTGCCGGACCACTGTCCGACGCCGGACTTCTGCCGGACTATCGCCTGACACCCAAACTCCTGCCAAACCACCACCTGACGTCTGGACTTCTGCCGGACCACCGCCTGACGCCCGAACTTCTGCCGGACCACCACCTGAAGGCGAACTTCTATCGACCACCACCTGACATCCGGACTTCTGCCGGAGCACTGACTAAAGCTGGAATTCTGCCGAACTCACACTCGGCCACCTACGGTCTTTTCGACCTTCTATATCGCCCGACCAACTAAGGACCTCCTGACCTCTGTAATCATATTATGGTCTTTCTGACCTCCAATGCCTGTCAACTACGGTCCTTCAGACCTCCATCGCCCGATTGACTAAGGTCCTCCCGACCTCTGTCATCATAATATGGTCTTTCTAACCTCCAATGCCTGTCAACTAAGGTCCTCCTGACCTCTATCAACTTAATACGATCTTTCTGACCTCCAACGCCTGTCAACTATGGTCCTTCTGGCCTCCGTCGCCCGACCAACTAAGGTCCTCCCGACCTCTGTCATCATAATACAGTCTTTCTGACCTCCAACGCATGTTAATTACGATCCTTCTGACCTCTGTCACCCGACCAACTAAGGTCCTCCCGACCTATGTCATCATAATACAGTCTTTCTGACCTCCAACGCCTATCAACTACGGTCCTTCCGACCTCTGTCGCCCGACCAACTAAGGTCCTCCCGACCTCTGTCATCATAATAAGGTCTTTCTGACCTCCGAAGCCTACAAACTACTATCCTTCTGACCTCTGTCGCCCGACCAACTACGGTCCTCCCGACCTCTGTCATCATACAACGATCTTTCTGACCTCCAACGCCTGTCAACTACGGCCCTTCTGACCTCCGTCGCCTGACCAACTAAGGTCCTCCTGACCTCTGTCATCATAATACAATCTTTCTAACCTCCAACGTCCATCAACTACGATCCTTTCAACCTCCATCACCTGACCAACTAAGGTCCTCCCAACCTCTGTCATCATAATAAGGTCTTTCTGACCTCCAATGTCTATCAACTACAGTCCTTATGACCTCCGTCACCCGACCAATTAAGGTCCACCCAACCTCTGTCATCATACTACGGTCTTTCTGACCTCCAACGCCTATCAAATACGGTCCTTCAGACCTCCGTCGCCCAACCAACTAAGGTCCTCCCGACCTCTATCATCATACTACGGCCTTTCTGACCTCCAACGCTTGTCAACTACGATCTTTCTAACCTATGTTGCTCGAACAACTAAGGTCCTCACAACCTCTGTCATAATATTACGATCTTTCCGACCTCCAATACCTGTCAACTATGGCCCTTCAGACCTCCGTCACCTGACCAACTAAGGTCCTCCTGACCTCTGTCATCATAATACGATCTTTCTGACCTCCAACTCCTGCCAACTACGATCCTTCAGACTTTCGTCGCCCAACCAACTAAGGTCCTCTCGTCCTCTGTCACAATACTACGGTCTTTCTGACCTCTAATGCCTTTCGACTACGGTCTTTCCGACCTTCGTCTTTTATCGACTATGGTCCTACCGACCAAATAAACATGTTTATGTATATTATTGTAATTCCCACCATGTAATACGCTCTATAAGATGTATATTTGTGACATCAAGCCAAGGCCTTCTCCCAAGGAAGGGCCTCATTTGTAATCGACTGTAAATATTAGTGAATTTATTCAACCTGGGCTAGGCACTGTGGTTTTTCCCTTTTTTAAAGGGTTTCACGAAAAAACTCTAGTGTCTCGTATGAATGCAACACCCTCTCTCTTATCTGATTACGTGCTGGATCTTCGTAAAACGCTAAGACGTTAAACTTTATATTTCTCTACCACCGTGAATATTCCAAGAAGAAATAGTTTGGCGCTGTCTATGGTAAAGTTGTTCCCCAACTTGGGGGGAATTTTTGCCCCAACCTCAAAAGGTCATTCATATCAACTTCCTGATATTAGTTATTGTTACATCAATTTTATGGGAATTCGATGCGAACTAGGGGCAACCTCAACTCCAACTGTTGTCAAGAAGATTCCTCCAATACTTTCAATACCAAGATGATATTTCAAGAAACTCCAAGCAAATGTAAGGATGCTTCCAATAAATTTTAAGCTTCATACAGTCCCTAGTTGGACTTCTACTCCTTGGACAGATCTCGACCTCTTCCACATAGGTTAACGTCATTAAGCAGTGCTCTAACATATAACCTCAGATATGTCACGCATCCTTGGTGGATTCTCTCAACCTCTTCCACATAGGTTAACATTATCAAGCAATGCTCTGACATACAATCTCGAATAAGTCACACATCCTTGGTGGATTCTCTCGACCTCTTTCAGACAGTTTAACATCATCGAGAAGTGCTCTGACATACAATCTCGGATAGGCCACACATCCTTGATGGATTCTCTCGATCTCTTTCATATATGTTAAAGTCATTGAGCACCGCTCTGACATACAACCTCGGATAGGTCATACATCCTTGGTGGATTCCATTGACCTCTTTCACACAGGTTAACGTCATCGAGCAGCGCTCTGACATACAACCTCGGATAAAATCACACATACTTGATAGATTCTCTCGACCTCTTTCATATAGATTAACACTATCGAGCAACACTCTGACATATAATCTCAGATAGGTCACACATCCTTGGTAGATTCTCTCGACCTCTTTCACATAGGTTAACGTCATCGAGCGGTGCTCTGACATACAATCTCGGATAGGTCACACATCCTTGGTGGATTCTCTCGACCTCTTTCGCACAGGTTAACATCATCGAGCAGTGCTCTGACATACAACCTCGGATATGTCACACATCTTTAATTGATTCTCTCAACCTCTTTCATATAGGTTAACATCATCGAGCAGCGCTCTGATATACAACCTCGAATAAGTCATACATTCTTGACGGATTCTCTCGACCTCTTTCACACAGATTAACGTCATTGAGCAGTGCTCTGATATACAATCTCAGATAGGTCACACATCCTTGATGGATTCTCTCGACCTCTTTCATATAGGTTAACGTTAGCGAGCAACGCTCTGACATACAATCATGGATAAGTCATATATCTTTGATGGATTATATTGACCTCTACTCTACAACACATTGAAGCATCTCATGTAACTTCCTCTTCAAAGAAAGATTATAACCTGATCATCATCAGGCCTCCACTCAGTTGACACTATTAGTGTGTTGCTAGACTAGTGACAAACCATTATTGGCTTCTTGCTTGACTACTATTAGTAGCACACCCTTTAACTATCTCATTCAGCTCTCCACCCGGTAGCCGACCAACGCCGAATTTTCACCCGTCATCGGACTTTTGTCGGACATCTACCCGATGCTGAATTTTCACCCATCGCCGAACTACTACCCGTCGCCGGACTTTCGTCGGACTTCTACCCGACGTCAAATTTCCACTTATCGTCAGACTTCAACCCGTTACCAGACTTTTGTCGGACTTCTACCTGACGCCAAATTTTCACACATCACCGGACTTTCGTTTGACTTTTACCCGATGTCGAATTTCCACCTGTCCCTAGACTTCTGCCCGTCGTCAAACTTTCATCAGACATCTACCTAACACCGAATTTTCACCCATTGTCGGACTACTACCCATCGTAGGACTTTCGTCAGACTTCTACCCGATGCCGAATTTCTACCCGTCTCTGGACTTTCGTCAAACTTCTACCCGACGCCAAATTTACACCCGTCGTTGGACTTCTGCCCGTCACAGGACTTTCGTCGGACTTCTACCCGCTGTCGAATTTCCACCCATCACCGGACTACTACATGTCGCCGGACTTTCGTCAGACTTCCACCCGAACACTAAATTTCCACCCGTCGTCGAAATTTCGTCGGACTTCTACCCAACGTCGAATTTCCACTCGTCATCAGACTTTTGTCAGACTTCTATCCGACATCAAATTTCTACCCGTCGTCGGACTTTCGTCGAACTTCTACCCAACACCAAATTTTCACCCATTGCCAGACTTTCATTGAACTTCTACCCGACGCCAAATTTTCACCCGTCGTCGGACTTCTGGCCGTCACCGGACTTTCGTCGGATTTCTACCCGACATCAAATTTCCACCCTTCACCGGACTTTCATCAGACTTCTACCAGACAGCGAATTTTCACCCGTCACCAAACATCTACTTGACGTCGGACTTCCATCTGTTGCCAAACTTCCGCTTGACCGCATGATCTCTCGAAGAAGGAGGAGGAAACTCTTACTCAGTAAGGGGCCCTATATCTAAACAGGGGATACCACGTGAACAAGACTAGGGGAGTGCCTCAGCTTGAGGCAGAGAAGAAGGAGGAGGAAAATTCTACTCAGTGAGGGGCCCTAGATCTGGACAGGGGATACCACCTAAACATGACTCGAGGAGCGCCTCAGCCTGAGGGAGGGAAGGAGAAGGAGGAAGAAACTTCTACTCAGTGAGGGGCCCTAGACCTGGACAGGGGATACCGCCTGAACAGGACTAAGGGAAGGCCTTAGCTTGAGGGAGAGAAGAGGGAGAAGTGCAAATTTTTTCATACCCCAGGGGGGTTATTTATAGGAAGAAGGGAAGTTGGAAAAATTTTTTTTTGCAGTTAGCTGACAGTTAGCCGAACCGTCAGCTAACCGCAGCCAACTGTTGCGGTTGGCGCGTGACCTGGAGCCGCGCCACAGGCGTTGTGGGGTCCCCGGGGCAATTTTTCGACATCCCGGACTCAATTTTGCCACTTTGAAAACTATGCGGGACCTCTATGCCTAAGATTGAATTATTTTTAAATTCTAAATCGCGTAAAATATTCTCCAAAAGCTGCAACATATATTTCCGGACTCTATACATGTCCGAAAATAGGGGATAACTAATACAACATCAAAAAATTATCTTGATCGGGCATAAATCTTGATGTAAAATTAAGTTGGAAACTTCTAAAATTAAAATCAAGAACATCCAAACTCTGATTTCAGCAAACTTCCATTCGAACTAAATGTTTAAAAATATGAACCCAACGACACCAAATTCAACTCAATCTGAGCCTAAATGGGTCCAAATCAAGTACCCGAAGTGTTGTTGGAAGGTTTAAACCACAATTTGATTTACCAAATAGTTTCCAAATGTGACATGCTTATAGTCGAATCGAGTGGCTCGATGAGACGAGTCCAAAGAGCCTAATATCACTAAATTCTGATATCACTAAGACATTCAAATGTCTAGCAAATGGTTCTTGATCATGGAAATCAACATATGTCATCCATACAAACCACTCTGAAAATACCCTTGATTTTCCTCCTATTTATGGGCCATGCCACTCTAAAAAATCTATAAATAGAGCCCTCTTTCTCATGAAAAGGGACCCCCCAATAGAAAGGAAGCCCAGGAAAATAAGAGAGATATAGGATATCACTCTTGCCCCCTTGCTCCTCCTCGACCACCGCTCGAAGTTCCGTGAGGCCACTGCCCGACGCCGGACTTCTGCCAGACCATCGTCTGACAGCCGAACTTTTATCGAACCACCGCCTGACTCCCGGACTTCTAACGGACCACCACTTAACGTCGGACTTCTACCAGACCATCACCTGGCATCCAGACTTCTGCCGGACAACCGACTGATGCCGGACTTCTGCCGAACTCACACCCGATCGCCTACGATCTTTTCGACCTTCATCACTCGCCAACTATGGTCCTTCTGACCTATATCGCCCGAACAACTAAGATCCTCCCGACCTCTATCATCTTACTACGATCTTTCTGACCTCCAACGCCTGTCGACTATGATCCTTCAGATCTTCGTTGCCCTACCAACTAAGGTCCTCCTGACCTCTGTCATCATAATACGGTCTTTCTGACCTCCAACGCCTGTCAACTATGGTCCTTCAGACCTCCGTCGCCTGACCAACTAAGGTCCTCCCGACCTCTGTCATCATAATATGGTCTTTCTGACCTCCAACGCATGTCAACTACGATCCTTCTGACCTCTGTCGCACGACCAACAAGAGTCCTCTCGACCTTTATCATTATACTACAGTCTTTCTAACCTCCAACGCCTATTAATTAAGGTCCTTTAGACCTCCGTCGCCCGACCAACTAAGGTTCTCCTGACCTCTGTCATCATAATATAGTCTTTCTAACCTCCAACGCCTATCAACTACGGTCCTTCCGACCTCCGTCACCTGACCAACTAAGGTCCTCCCGACCTCTATCATCATACTACGGTCTTTTTGACCTCCAACGCCTGTCAACTACAGTCATTCCGACCTCTGTTGCTTGACCAACTAAGGTCCTCCTAACCTCTATCATCATACTACGGTCTTTCTGACCTCCAACGCCTGTCAACTACGGTCATTCCGTCCTCCGTCGCCCGACCAATTAAGGTCCTCCCGACCTCTGTCATCATACTATGATCTTTCTGACCTCTAATGCCTGTCAACTATGGTCCTTCCGACATCCATCACCCGACCAACTAAGATCCTCCCAACCTCTGTCACCATACTACGGTCTTTCTGACCTCCAACACCTGTTGACTACGGTCTTTTTGACCTCCGTCATCTATCAACTATGGTCCTGCCGACCAAACAAACATGTCTATGTTGATTATTGTAATTCCCACCATGTAATGCGCTCTATATGATGTATATTTGTGACATCAAGCCAAGGCATTCTCCCAAGGAAGGCCCTAATTTGTAATCGACTGCAAATACTAGTTTTTTTTTAAATACTAGTGGATTCATTCAAACTAGGCTAGGCCCAGTGGTTTTTCCCCTTTTTTTAGGAGTTTCAACGTAAAAACTCTGGTGTCTCGTACGAATGCAACGCCCTATCTCTTATCTGATTGAGTGCTGGATCTTCGTACAAAGCTAAGACGTTAAACATTATATTTCTCTACCACCGTGAATATTCCAAGACGCGACAGAGATCATGCATATAGATATTTTTTATGTGAATCCCTTTAAGTAAAAAGATGCTAGAACTCTTAAACATCAAGGTGCCTTTTTGTGTAATTGTTGGATTTTCATTTAAGAAACTCCGTAGTTAAGCATGCTCATCCTAAAGAAATCCTGGGATGATTGACCTCCTAGGAAGTTATACCAACAAGACAAAACTGTGAGGCCTTTAGGCCAAAGCGGACAATATCTCAATAATTAAGAATTTGAGCTGTTACATATTATTTTTGCATGACCTTTCCTGGTCTAAAATATTTCATGACTTTTATTGATGATTGCTCACTATACATGTACCCCTATTTACTATAGAAGAAAAATGAAACATTGAAAGTCTTAAAATTAAAAGCAAAAATAGATAAGTAATGTGAAAAATAAGTCAAGGTTGTGAAATTTGTTTTTGGGGGGACATTCAGGCCAATTTTAAGGCAGGTTGTGAGATTTGACATAGGTAATAAGTATTATAAAAGATGCACTTGTATATGTGATGTAGGTGATAAATATTATAGATATAATTTTCTTAATATTAGAATTTATTTGATTCTAGAGATGCAATTACACATGATATTTCTCTTGTGGACCCAACTCTCTATCCAACAATAAATCCTAATTTTCTTATGAAAACTTATTCTTATAAATAAAAAAATATCAATGCAAGAGATTTCCACATGTGATTTTTATAATAACTTTTTTTCCCCCAAAAAAATTTCTAACCATAAGTACTAAACCACATAAGTACTCAAGCAAAAATAAATTAGAGTTGTTGAGAAAAGACTTAACTTTCACATAAATATCTATATATGGTCCAATCTCTTTAGTTGAAAAGGCCAACTACCCTCCTCTAATTCTAACATAAAGGAATTCTGACATAGCAACTCATAGTCATCATATACATTAATGTGTAAAAGTGTTTTATTCTCTCAATATTTAAAATTAAAATTTTCAATTCCCATTAACCATATTAATTTTTTTAAAATATTATATATCATTTCATATAATATAATATAATCATTCAATCAATCAATCACATAAGTAAATATATAAAAATTTATAAAAACTCTAAAGATTTTCGAGATAGCTGTAACATTTTATAAAGATGGTTGATAAATTATTATAAAAAAAATAATTTTTTTGAAAGCTGTTATATATATTATGAATAAATATAAAAAAAAGGTCAAACAGCTACTTTCTTAAAGCTACCACACCAGAAACTTCTAAAAAGCAACAAGGAAGTATCAAGCAAGCAGTAGCCAAACACAAGCCTGATTATGATTTGAAAAATAAAATAGTGAGAAAGCGGTTCCAAACAGGCTCTGAGGTTGTTTGGATTAACTTTTTTATAGATTTACATAAAGCATTGTTGTTAATATATTTGTAGCACATGATAATTTTGAGATCCATTTAAATAAAAAGTTACCCTAATATTCCTAGCTATATAATTTCTTTTATAATAGACCTTACCTTTGAAAAGAAATACTTTATTTTGTATAGATTTAATTACAAATTACCCTCACATAATATTTAAAATAAATAAATAAATTTTATTTATTTATTTGTATATTTCAATAATACATGAAGTTTTTCGTTCCACAAAAGATTTCATATATTTTTAAAGAATGCACATAACATAAATATAATTAGGGTATATTTAAAATATTTTAGGATGTTGGGTATTTTTGAAATTACGAAATAGTTGAGTGTTTCTTTCAAATATTACACGGTAATGTTTTGTAATTGATACATCCTCGAAAAATTATCTTGATCGGGCATGAATCTCAAGGCAAAATCAAGTTGGAAACTTCCAAAATTAAAATTGGGACCACCCGAACTCCAATTTTGACAAACTTATAATCAAATTGAACGTCTCGGAAATACGAACCCAACGACACAAAGGTCAACCCAATCCGAGCCCAAAATGGTCCAAATCAAGGGTCAGAAGCACTGTTAGAAGGTTCAAACCATAATTTGGATTACCAAACGGTCGCCAAAAGTAACATACTTATAGTCGAATCGAGCGTCTCGACGAGAAGAATCCAACGAGCCCAAGATCACAAAATTCTGATATCACTAAGACCTTTAAATGTCCATCAAATGGTCCGCGATCAAGGGATTCAGCATCGGCCGTCCATTCAAACCATTCCCTAACTACCCTTGATCTTCCTTCTATTTACGGGCCATGCCACTCCCACAAATCTATAAATAGAGCACCCTCTCCTTTTTGAAAAGGACCCCTAATCCTAAGGAGAAAAGTGAGAGCTCTTGCCTCCTTGCTTCTCCTCGACCACCGCCGGAGTTCCACCGGACCACCGCCTGACGCTGGAGTTTCGCCGGACCACCACCTGATGCTGGAGTTTCGTCGGACCACCACCTGAGGCCCTGCACTCCGCTGGAACACCACCTAAGGCCCTGCACTTCGTCGGATCACCATCTAAGGCCCCGCACTCTGCCAGACCACCACCTGAGGCCCTGCACTCCGCCGGACCACCACCTGAGGCACTGCACTCCGCCGGACCACCACCTGAGGCCCTACACTCCTCCGGACCACCACCTCAGGCTCTGAGCTCTGCCGGACCACCTCCTGACGTCCTCAGCTCCATCGGACTACCACCTAGGACCCTAAATTCTGTCAAATCACCGGAAGACCCCGAAGCTCTGCCAGCACGACATCAGATTTTCACATACCCCCGACTTCAACCATACGGTTGATACTTGTAATCTGATCGTCCTTGGAGGCGAGTCAGCCCACTGTAATTAACTCAAGTTCTAGTGGAATCATTTCAACTGGGCCTGGCCCCGTAGTTTTTTTCTTTTTCAGGATTTTTCACGTAAAAAATCTTGTATTCTCTGTGTGTGAGCTGGATATTCGTGCAACACTAAGACGTAAAATTTAATCTCTGCCGCCGCTTATATTCTAGCCCTCAACAGTAATTATCTAAAATTGATGGGCATATTTAAAATTAATGTAAAACTTAAAATGGTAGGTTTTATCTCCGAATATTTTTAAAAAAACGTTTCTTAGAAAAAGAAATTGCAAATAATAAATTGTATAGGACTTTGAAGTTAAAAAGGCCTATCCCCTTACGGTTACAAAAGTCCTCCGCGGAATTCCAATTTCCAACAGGCGGACTTTTTTCCCAGAGAATCCCCGAGAACTGTTAGAAATCTTGCCGGCTTCCATTTCCTTTTTCTTCCAGATTGTATCTCTGGTAAAAAAATTCCGTTACAGATCTGAAAAAGAAGACGAAGCTCCATTCATCCCCCATCGCAGTTCGCTTTTCTTCTCTCTACATTTGCAAACCCTATCGCGCTTCGCGACCATGGTTTTTAACCACCCAGTCCTTTTTTTTCTCTCCACTTTCCTCTTCATATCCGGGCTCGGCGGTGGAGCTCTCGGCCTAGCGGATCTGGAGCCGTTCGACCCGACTAAAGTCGTCCAACTCTCTTGGAAACCTAGGTACCAGATTCGCCATCTTCAAATGTTTCTCCATCTTCCTGCGCGTTCTGTTTCTGATTAGTGATGTCCGGGGCGTCTTTCAGGGCGTTCTTGTATAAGGGATTCCTCTCCGAAGAAGAATGCGAGCACATGATTGTTCTGGTGAGAAGAAGATATTCTTCTTTTGTTCGTGTTTGGGGTTAGGGGGTGCATGTGTGGGTGCTGTGAATCAGATTGGCTTTTTTGTGGGTGCAGGCGAGGGATAAATTGGAGAAATCTATGGTTGCGGATAATGACTCCGGAAAGAGCGTGATGAGTGAGGTGCGGACGAGCTCCGGCATGTTTCTTGAGAAACATCAGGTAAATGATTATCTTTTTTTTTCTCTTGCGGATAGTTTCTTCTGCAACAGATCCTTTTGTATTCTTTGAGGCATATCTGTTTCATCGGAAATTTACTTCTTTCTTTTTTTTACTTATCCATTGTTGATTTGCTTATTGTTTCCCGTTGAATTGCATCTAAGGAATGCCCTGTGTCATGCTTATGTTGTGCAGGATCATATGTTTCTCAGGTTCAAATGATATACCATGTTGAAATTCTTTACCAACTTTATATGTATTCTAAAAATTCCTGTTTGACGTTTATGCTTTACCCATTTATTCTTGAGCAGGAGGCTCTTAGTGATGATATAGTCTATTGGATTACTACATATAGTATTTTCTACCATTTATGTGGATGAATTATATAGAAACACAGGGCAATGGAGATCTCTTGGTGCTCTTCACAATAAAATAAAAAGAGATTGAATCTGGAAGTTAGATAGAAACATTATTATCCGAGATACTTTTGAGACATGTGAAATCTAACAAAAAAGTTGCCAACTTCGTTTGAATGTTTGGAATGTTAAATATGTAGGATCCAGTTTGTTGTGGGATTTTTCATTGCTTTGTTTGATGGATCTCTTTAATCTACTTTGGAATTGGCTTGTTTAGATCAATTGTTCACATTATATACCTTTAAACTTCCCCAGATTAAAAAAAAGCAAACTTAGAAAAGGCATTTTTATTCTTGCTCTTAGAAAAAGGTATTTGGCTTGTACAATGCAATCAATTAGTTTTAGAGTAAAATTTTAATTGCATGTGCTATTCATTCTAATTCTTTCTAGTTTACTCCTTGATCAAGTGGGAGATTGAGGATTTTCGGAAGAGTTTATCTCTTTGTACCAAGCATTAAGCTTGAATTGGTGATTTCTTTTCTTATATTATATTTTACTTTTTTCATATCTTGTTATTGGGTTGGGAGTTCAAATTGACAGTACAAAATCATGAGGCCTATTAAACCAAAGTAAATAATCTCTTTATGGATTAGAGTTTAGAGTGTTACCACCTGCAATTACCAAGATATTATATTAAAGTTGCTTGATATTTAGTATGGTTTAGAAAACCGCACTAAACCATCTAATTCAACCAGTTGATCCGTGAACAAGCTCCCCAACCATTTCTTGTTTTATTTTTTTATTGCATTGTTATAATAACTGCTTGGATAAGAATGGTCTCTCTTTTATGGTAAATGGGGCCAACTCGTAAGCTGATTCGAACTTATAGAATTAAGCTTGAACTCGATTATTTAATAAAGCTCAAGCCGAGGTTGAATTGTGCTCGGCTCAACTTGTTTACACCTCTAATTTGGGCATTCTAATCTCAGCTTATTTCTTTTAGTCGGGAGCTTTTAAAAGGCATTTGTGGTTGATGTCTTTGATCTCCATGGTGATGATATTAATGGATTTGGGGATCCTAAGCATTGATTGTTTCGATGCACCCATTGATTTATTTTATCCTTGGTTTTGTTTAGGCAAAAATTGTTACGCCAGCCCAGGAGGGGCCGGCTGGACCGGGCCAACTTGGACCGGTCTGGTTCTACCGCAGGCGACCCAGGCGGAATAGGGAGGAGGGGGCGGAACTCCAGGTGGGCCCTAGCTCGCATTAAACGACATGTTGGAGAGAAAATTTAAATTGGAGGGTTGTTTAGGGATTTTGTATCTTTCCTTTTGCTTTAATTAGTGGCTAATGTTAGAATTAAGGTTTCATCTTGAATTTGAATGTGATTTGAGATCTTCTTGGAGGTTTGGGCTCTAGTCTTCTTGTCTAGAGATTTTGGAGAGTTAATCTTCTTCTCGAATTGAAGATCCTTGTATCGTTTGCTATTTTATTTCTTCTACTAGTGGAATACAAGTGATTTGCTTGGATTTGCTTCCGATTTCCTCTATTATCTTTGTATTTTGGCTGTTTTCCTGCTGGAAACAGCAGAAAACCTGCTGTTTGCTCCTCCTTTTGAGTTAGGTTTGCTTGCGAACTCAAGTATTACCTTAGGGTTACTTGCGAACTCAAGTATTTCCTAACAAATTGGTATCAGAGCATCGATTTGGGACCATCGGCGGCTGAAATCCTGAAATTTCAGCGATATTTTGGGGCAACCGGAAGAAGTTTTCTAGAGTTTCTTGAGAAGAACGATGGCCGGGAAAAAGATTGAAGTCTTGGAAGGTTAATTTGGACAGTTAAAATCAGATTTGGAGGGAAAGTTCTTTGATTTTCAAAATCAAATCACCTCCAACAATGAAAGGTTGGAGGGAAAGTTCACTGCTATGGAAGAAATGATGAAGAAATTACTGGAAATGAAGACCAATCCGACGACATCGGAAGTAAGAGAGACTACCGACGGTCATGGCATAGGAGAAAATCCGATCCCGCGCCGAGGAAGGAAAAATCCGGAAGTGGAGATCCTTGAGGGGGAGGATGACATGCCTCCTCTAGAACCGCTTTCTAGGGAGGAGATGAGCCAGGAGTACGAATGAAGGGGTGCTGATTTTGTGGGAAGGAGGGAAGAAATGCATCGCAGGGGTGCTGAATTTGAAGGGAGAAGAGGGGAATACGAGTAAGGGTTTGGTACAATCGTCGGAGGGACGATCGGGACGCTTGGGGAGCACCTTCCTTTCGAGGAGCAGGAGGCTATGGAGGATACTGGGGATATGGAGGAGATCCCAAGGTGAGGAAACTGAATATGCCCATCTTTGAGGGCGAGGATGGCCATGGCTGGATTTACAAGGTGGAGCGATACTTTGCCGTCAACGGGTTGACGGAGGAGGAGAAACTGACAGCTGCAGGACTGTGTTTGGAGGGGAAGGCACTAGCGTGGTACCAGTGGCGAGACATGAGGCGACCTATTCGAAGCTGGAGGGAGTTCAAGGACTGTCTGTTAGAGCGTTTCCGAACTAGTAGGGGAGGAGACTTCTACGAGTAGTTCTTTGCCCTGACGCAGGAGGGGACAGTGGCAGAGTTCTGTGATCGGTTTGAGTACCTAGCTAGTAGGCTGGATCGTCTTTCTGAGACCGTGCTCGAGGGGAATTTCATGAAGGGGCTCAAACTCGAGATCAGAGCAGCTGTTAGAGTGATGAGGCCGCACGACCTGGGGGAGGCCATGGAGTTGGCACAACTAGTCGAGGACCAAAAGCATCTGGAGAGGGGGGCTCAAGGCAGTAGTTCTGGGGGATCCTACAGGATGACGTCTACCTTTCTAGCTCCCAAAGGAGCCGTACCGGGAGCTTCACAAGAAGTACCAAGAGAGAAGTCTGGAGGAGGAGGGCCTGGGGGAAATTTTAAGAAGCTTATTGAAAGGGAGATATAGGAGAAGAGGGTCAAGGGGTTGTGTTTTTGGTGCGATGAGAAGTACATGCTAGGGCATAGGTGTAAGGACCGAACTCTTCAAATTCTCACCGTCTGTGATGACGAGGAAGCTGAAGAGGGAGGTGGAAGCGGGATAGAAACATAAGATGAGAAGAAGTTGCATTTGGATGTGGCGGAAGTCTCCTTAAACTCAGTAGTGGGATTCATCCCGAATCACATTATGAAGGTGAAGGGAGAGATAGCTGATAGAGAGGTGGTAGTGCTGATAGATAGTGGTGCAACCCACAATTTCATTTCCACCTAGATTGTTGATCTTTTGGGAGTGAAACTGGTGGATACAGGAGGGTACGGAGTGATGATGGGCACCGGGAAGGTAGAAATGGGTAGAGGAGTTTGTAGGGGAGTGGTGTTGATTATTCAGGGAATACAAGTGAGGGAGGATTTTCTTTTCTTAGAATTGGGGAGTATGGATGTGATTTTGGGAATGAAATGGCTACAAACCTTGGGGGAGACCAAGGTGAATTGGGGAGCACTGAGGATGGAACTGGTAGTGGGGGGAAGGAGGATGGTGATACAGGGAGATGTCGGCCTGTCTAAAACGGGGGTATCTCTCAAGTCCATGATACGAACCATCCAGGAGGTTGGAGGTGGATATTTGGTGGAACTGCAACGATTGGAGAGAGTTAGTGTGGGGGAGGAGGGAGACATTCCTCTTGTGGTGCAACCGATCATACAGCAGTTCGAGGAGGTGTTCCAGCCACCTCAAGGGTTACCACCTTCCAGAGAACAGGAGCATGCAATCCTACTAAAAGAGGGGGTGTCACCGATTAGTGTACGACCCTACCGCTACCCCTAGATTCAGAAAGATGAAATTGAGAAGCTGATTAGAGAAATGTTGGAGGCGGGAATCATCAGACCAAGTGTGAGCCCTTTCTCTAGCCCTGTGTTACTGGTCAAAAAGAAGGATGGTAGCTGGAGGTTTTATGTGGACTATAGAGCGTTGAATAAGGAGACAGTACCGGATAAATTTTTCATTCCGGTTATTGACGAGCTTTTGGATGAGCTGTATGGAGCAGTGATATTCTCCAAACTAGATTTGAAGTCAGGGTACCATCAGATTCGGATGATAGAGGAAGACATCTCTAAGACAGCGTTCTGGACATATGAGGGGCATTATGAGTTCCTGGTTATGCCATTTGGCTTACCCACGCCCCTGCTACGTTCCAGTCACTGATGAATAAGGTGTTCAGACAGTATCTCCGGAAGTTTGTGCTGGTGTTTTTTGATGACATCTTGGTGTACAGCAGAACTGAGGAGGAGCATCTGAAGCACTTAAGGCTGGTATTGGGAGTTCTACAGGAGCATCAGCTGAGGGCCAACCTGAAGAAGTGTTGCTTTGGCCAGATCAGTGTGGAGTACTTGGGTCACGTCGTATCCAAGGAAGGGGTGGCGGCTGATCAGTCAAAGGTGGAGGCGATGTTGAGATGGCCCTTACCTAAGAATTTGAAGGAATTGAGAGGCTTCTTAGGGCTAACAGGATACTATAGGAGATTCGTTAAAGGGTACAGTACTATAGCATGGCTACTAACAGAGCAGTTGAAGAAAGATGGATTCCTATGGGGAGAGGCAGCAACAGCAGCATTTGAGAAACTAAAGAAGGCTATGACAACAGTACCAGTTTTAGCTCTACCAGACTTCACTCAGACCTTCATAGTGGAGACAGATGCTTCAGGGTACGGGTTGGGGGCAGTGCTCATGCAGAACCGGCGACCCATTGCCTACTTCAGCCAGGTATTGGCAGCCAGGGCCAGGCTGAAATCAGTCTATGAGAGGGAGTTAATGGCTATTGTCTTAGCCATCCAGAAGTGGCGACCCTACCTGTTAGGTAGGCATTTCATTATCAGAACAGATCAGAGGAGTCTGAAATACTTGTTGGAGAAGCGGATGGTGACTGAAGAGCATCAACGATGGCTGTCAAAATTGCCGGAGTATGATTTTTAAATTCAGTACAGACCAGGAGGGGAAAACAAGGCGGCTGATGCCTTGTCCAGATGTTTGGGAGAACTACAGATAGCGGTTGTGTCTGTTCCTTTGATGTTAGATTGGGAAGCCATTAAGGAGGAGAGCTCGAAGGATGAGGAGTTGGAAAAGATCAGGGCTGATTTGTTGAGGGAAGGTGATAGCCACCCAGGGTACTCAGTAGAGGGGGACAGACTGCTGTATCAAGGGAGGTTCGTGATGCCCAGGACTTCAATTTACATCCCAAACATACTCTAGGAATTTCATGGGAGCGCGGTTGGGGGTCATTCTGGGGTGCAAAAGACCTACAGGAATATTGCTGCTGAGATTTACTGGAAGGGAATGCTCAGAGATGTAGATGAGATGGTGGCCATGTGTGAGATTTGTCAGAGGAACAAATACATGGCTATGTCACCAGGGGGACTACTACAACCGTTGGCGTTACCGGGACGGGTATGGGAGGAGATATCCATGGACTTCATAGATGGGCTACCCCGTTCAGAAGGCTTCACGGTGATTCTAGTGGTGGTGGATAGATTGAGCAAGTATGCTCATTTTATTCCCCTCCGACATCCCTACACCACGGTGACAGTGGCTTCAGCTTTCATCAGAGAGGTGGTCAGGTTGCATGGGGTACCAGAGGCAATAGTGTCAGATAGAGACAAGGTGTTCCTAAGCCATTTCTGGAGGGAGCTATTCAGGTTACAGGGAACAGTATTGAAAAGGAGCACCGCTTACCACCCACAGACAGATGGCCAAACGGAGGTGGTCAATAGGAGCTTGGAGACCTACTTGATATGCTTTGTGTTAGAGACACCCAAGTTGTGGGCCAAATGGCTATCTTGGGCGGAATATTGGTACAACACCTCATTTCACTCAGCTTCGCAGGTGACGCCATTCAAAGTACTGCATGGAAGGGACCCTCCTCACTTGGTGCACTTTGGGAGTAGCAGTACTCCAGTTTCTTCAGTGGAGGAGTACTTGGGGGAGAGAGATCACGTGTTAGAAGAATTGAAGAAACATCTACTGAGAGCACAACAAATCATGAAGAAACAGGCGGACTCACACAGGAGAGATATACAGCTGGAAGTGGGGGAGAAAGTTTTCCTAAAATTACAACCCTACCGGCAGAGGACAGTGGCGAGAAGGAGGAATGAGAAATTGACTCCAAGATACTTCGGGCCCTATGAAGTGTTGGAAAAAATCGAAGCAGTGGCATACCGACTGAAGCTTCCCCCAACAGCTATCATACACCTAGTTTTCCATGTGTCTCAATTGAGGAGAGCTATTGGGGAGCATACAACAAGTACAGAGTTACCAGAGACACTGACTGAGGATTTAGAAGTGCGATTGGAACCACTGGAGTTCCGAGGGGTCAGATCAGATAAAAAGGGAGACAAAGAAGTGCTAGTTGGATGGAAAGGTCTTCCCGAGTTTGATGCGACGTGGGAGCCATTTGCAAGAATTAAAGATCAGTTCCCCTCTTTTCACCTTGAGGACAAGGTGAATCTTTGGGAGGGGAGTAATGTTACGCCGGCCTAGGAGAGGCCGGCTGGACCGGTCCAACCTGGACCGGTCTAGTTCTACCGCAGGCGACCCAGGCGGAACAGGGAGGAGGGGGCGGAACTCCAGGTGGGCCCCAGCTCGCATTAAACGACATGTTGGAGGGAAAATTTGAATTGGAGGGTTGTTTAGGGATTTGTATCTTTCCTTTTGCTTTAATTAGTGGCTAATGTTAGAATTAGGGTTTCATCTTGAATTTGAATGTGATTTGAGATCTTCTTGGAGGTTTGGGCTCTAGTTTTCTTGGCTAGAGATTTTGGAGAGTTAATCTTCCTCTCGAATTGAAGATCCTTGTATCGTTTGCTATTTTATTTCTTCTACTAGTGGAATACAACTGATTTGCTTGGATTTGCTTCCGATTTCCTCTGTTATCTCTGTATTTTGGCTGTTTTCCTGCTGGAAACAGCAGAAAACCTGCTGTTTGCTCCTCCTTTTGAGTTAGGTTTGCTTGCGAACTCAAGTATTACCTTAGGGTTACTTGCGAACTCAAGTATTTCCTAACAAAAATCTTCTTATGGCCTCAACTTTTGCCAACGGTTTGGCTTGCAATGAAGAGGGCAAGGCTAGAGTTTCGTAGGAAAGCACCAGGAACTTTAAAATTCTAAAATAAAATCCTTTATGTAAAACTTGAAACTGTACAAATATTTCTCAATATTTTAATTGAGAGTGTTCTTAAGAACTCACTTCTCTTGGGATGTAAAACCATAAGAGCTTGCCCTTAATTGGAACCTTTGCCCTAGAATAAAGTAAATCATATCATACTCACATTAAGCAGCAAATTTTTTTTGGGAATATAGAGATCTTATTAAAACCCTATTTTTTATTTTTTAATCCATTGTAAAATATCATTTTTGAGATATCAAGCTATTCTTTATGTCATATTTAATTCTAAATATGGAATTTTCAAATTTGATGTTTATTTTTGCCAATGGATTTTCTAGTGACTGCATTGAGGAGAGTTTCTCTTTCTATCTTTAGTAGTCTCTTATATTATTCTTAAAATTTTCAAATTTTTGATATTTTTTTTTAATTTTAGAATCTCTTATTTAAATCAAACTAAATAAAGTTTTAAGGTTTCTAGAATTCTAGAGATTTTAATCGTGAACCTCCAATCGAATCTTAAATTTAATAATCAAGATTTTAGATTCTCCAAAGTCAATTTAAAATAAAAAATTTCTTTCAAATTCTTAAGAATTAAAAAAATTCAAGTCTCCTTCCAAAGTTACCTCCAAAATTCTAAATCTTTCCTTCCAAAATTTAAAAAATTCCAATAATTCAAAATTAAAATGAAGTCTCCAAAATGAAAATTAAAATCAAACTCAAAAGTCTAAAATTTAAATATTCCAAAAAATCTCTTCCTATCATAACACCGTATTGTAATTACATATTTTTAAAACTTGGTATGTTTGATAGGACATGGGCGAAATTTCAATGCAAATTTTTATGGTTAAAACTTTAAAAAGTCAATCATTCAAAATTTTGATTCTAGAACTTTTATAAATTCAAGAAAAGTAGTTAGAAAGTTAAATTTTTTTATTCTTTGATGACCTCAATTTGGTCCTGTATCAGTCCCAGTTGACAAATGGCAGTTTTATTAAATCTGAAACAGGATTTGACAATTTGATAATGATAATTAATGTCTTGCATCCATTATAAATAAGCCCCGTAAGTTTTGAAAAAGAAGCCCATCCAAATATTTACTATTGGATGCGATATTATGTTTGCGGCTCTAATCTTCAGGCCCTCTATTTTCTCTAGGATTGGGCACCTTAAACCTATTTTTAAAAATAAGAAGATGAAGAAATCTATTATTTCTGAGACTTTCACTCGATTAAAAATTGAATCAATATGACATTGGCTTCAAAACAAATTTTCATTGTAAATCAAAATTTTGGTATCTTACTTTATAGGATCAGATGTGTATACCTTATTTTTAATCTGTAATCTGTAGCTTTATATTCAGCATTGCATATCATCCAAGAAGTTGAACTTAAAAAATAAATTATTGTGGACAGCAAGGCTGTCAAAGGTTTGATTTTTGCAAGCTAAATGGCACATTCAGTTTGCGATTTTCCATTTGCCTTAACAATGCTATTTGATTGCATGTTAAAGGGAAAGAATAAAAAAGGTCTCATAAGTCATAAAAACATTATGTCTATCTTGGCTGTGAAAGATCATATTTTGATTCTACAGATGTTTTATCTTATGCCCATATAATAATTAAATGGCGAGATTGCTTGGGGGTTTATATCTTTGCTGTGATAGATCGAACGATACATTTTATCTGGCAGATGTTGTAGTTGCTAGGTTGTGTTGTTTCTGCATGATAAAAACTCGATTTTTTGGATGTGCCACTGAAAGTAATGGCTTTATTGATGGATTTATTATGATAGATTCTTGCATTTTACATTATAGGATGAAATAGTTGGACGAATTGAGAGACGGATTGCTGCATGGACCTTTCTTCCTGAAGGTAACATCTACATTTCCTTTTACAGTAGTTTTCCTCTCCATAAACACATGTTAACAATAAATATTCTACCACTAGAAAATGGAGAGGCAATTCAAATACTACACTATGAAAATGGCGAGAAGTATGAACCCCATTATGATTATTTTCATGACAAAAACAACCAAGCTCTGGGGGGCCATCGAATTGCCACTGTTCTTATGTACCTATCTAGTGTTATTAAGGGCGGGGAAACTATTTTCCCAAACTCACAGGTAAGCAATCACTTGTCCCTGACAAAGAGTATGATTTTCTCTTTTACAAATTATCTTTTCAATCCATTTGCAGGCAAAATTGTCTCAAGAAAAGGATGACACCTGGTCTGACTGTGCCAAAAATGGTTATGCAGGTCTACAATTAACATAATTAGTTCTCATTTGATTTAGTCTTTTATTGGCAAAAAGAAAAAAAAATATATTACAATTCAATTTGTATCTGGATGGTAACTCAAAATATCAAAATTTATGACATTTAAACAAAAAAGTTAATAATGTAATTTTGACTCTTGATTAAACTCTTCCATTGTTGACGAACTTTACTCCTGCAGTGAAACCTGAAAAAGGTGATGCGCTGCTATTCTTCAGCCTTCATCTAGATGCAACGACGGATCCTGTAAGCCTGCATGGAAGTTGCCCTGTAATAGAGGGCGAGAAGTGGTCTGCAACAAAATGGATTCATGTGAGATCATTTGATAAACCAAACAAACGAAGTCTGGGTGGAGAATGTGTTGACGAGAATGAGCTCTGCTCCAAGTGGGCTGCACTAGGGGAATGCAGTAGGAATCCACTTTATATGTTAGGCTCCAAGGACTCCCGAGGTTTCTGCCGGAAGAGTTGTAATGTATGCTAATAAGAATCAACCTGCTCTTGCGGATGTCCTCATTTTATTTGTACTTTGAAGAGTTCTGAATCTGAGCAATTTTTTCCCTGAGCTAATTATGAGCTTTCTGCTCATGACTGGAAAATGTGTACAAAAGTAACTTGAAACTAGATGAGTGTAGTATGCCTTGATTTGAAAAGTTCACTTCATATTGATTGGCTTCTGTAGTTTTTGTGCTTTTCAAGCTTGTGTATGGGGAAAAACTATTACGTGCGGTGTTCGGACGCGTCCGGAGGTCAATTCAGATGCATCATGTCACCTAATGTGCAGTGCATTGGATGTGACGGGTCCGAATTAGCCTCCGAATGAGTTCGGACCTAATTTGATGAAAAGCTTTCCCAAACATACCTAATTTGAGAGCTGCTTGCTTTGGAAAACGGTTTAAAAATGGAAAAAACATACAAGGAAAATAAAGAAAAATGTTGGGTAGTTTGTTTTATACAAAAATATTATTTTAAATATATAATATGAAGGGAGAATTATATTAATTTTATTTATTTATATATTTAATAATTAAAATTTAATATATATTTATATAACATGAAAATTTAAATCATATTAAAAAATATTTCTAATATTAATTTTCTTAGTAAAGTATTTTTTTATGTATTGATTTTATTGTGATTTAATTATTAAAATATTAAATAAATATATATCAAAATTTAGATGTTAGGTATGTGATATTATAAAGATCGTGTGGCACAACGGCGGATTTAGAGGGGCAGGGCTGGGGGGCACGTGCCCCCTCCCCTCACAAAAAAAAAAAAAAAAAAATTTCTTTATGTATTTTTCCCATTTTCCGCCTCCAAGGCCGCAGTTGCCATTTTTTTTCCCCGTATGTGCCCTGCTTGATCTTGGCTCCCACACTATCACTTTCCCTCTCTCTGATACCTCTCGCCTCTCTACTCTCTACTCTCTCTCTCTCTCTCTCGTCTCTGCTACCTCTCCTCTCTCTCTCTCTCATACTTCTAATGTTCTTTCTCTACTCTCTCACTAATTATCTCTCTTTCTCTGTTGCTGGCAACCTCCTCGACTTGCCCCTAACTCTCTCTCTCTCTCTCTCTCTCTCTCTCTCCATGAGGATGAGACTGTTTTAAACATTTTTTTACACACTCTCTCGCTCTCTCTCTCCATGAAGATGAGACTGTTTTAAACATTTTTTTATGAGACTGTTTTAAACATTTTTTTACTCTCTCTCTCTCTCTCTCTCTCTCTCTCTCTCTCTCTCTCTTATTGTTAGTTTCACTACTAATTTTTTTTATTGGCTTTTACTAAACCATCTTAAACTTTTTTTTTACTAAGTGACATTATTTCAATCTCTGTATGGGTGAGGCCGTGAGCGAAGATCATCTTAAATTTTTTTTTTTCACCTTATCTCTCGCTCCTTATTTATATCTTTTATTTTAATCATTTTTTTCATTCTTAAATTAAAATTTCATCATTTTTTTATTATTTTGTTGCGGGCTAGAATATACGCGGCGATAGAGTTAAAAAATTTTGTCTCAGCGTTGTACGGATATCAACACAAAAACAGAAGAAAAAAGAAACACTAGAATTTTTACGTTAGAAATCCTGAGAAAGGGAAAAATTACGGGGTCACTCTCAGTTGAAATAATTCTACTAGTATTTGATTAGATTACAAGTGACTGACTCGTCCCTGAAATTAAGAACGATCAGATTACAATAATAAACCGTCGAGTTGAAATTTAGTTACGAGCGGAGATCAAAAATTCGGCAATGTTTAGTGGTCGGGCGGAAATCCGGCTTCAATTGATGGTCTGGCGGAAGTTCGGCGTCAGTCAACAATTAGGTATAAATCCGACGTCAGTTGGCGGTCGGGCGGAAGTCCGGCGTCTGTCGACGGACGGGTAGAAATCCGACGTAGGTCAGCTGCCAGGTGCAAGTCCGGCAGTGGTCGAGGAGGAGTCTGGTGGCAAGAAAGCTCTCTTCCTTCTCTCCTTCTCTTCTCTTCTTCTTGCTTGGATCCCTTTCCATGAAAAATGAGAGGTCTATTTATAGTTTTCTGAGAATGACATAACAGTAAATATGAGGAAGATCAAAAGTAAATTGAGAGTGGTTTGAATGGATAGTCGATGTTGAATCCCTTGATCGTGAACCGTTTATTGGGAATTCGAATGTCTCAATGACATCCGAACTTGACGATCTTGGGCTTGTTGGATTTGTCTTGTCAAGCCACAAGATTCGACTATAAGCATGTCACGTTTGGAAACTGTTTGGTAATCCAAATTATGGATTGAACCTTCCAAATGGTCTTCGGGTCTTTGATTTGGACTCATTTGGGCTCGGGTTGAGTCGATTTTGATGTCATTGGGTTTGTATTTTCGAGACGTTTAGCTCAACTGTAAGTTTGCTGAAATCAGAGTTCAGATGGTCTTCAATTTAATTTTAAAAGTTTTCAATTTAATTTTCCCTCGAGATTCGTGCCCGATCAAGATAATTTTTTGATGATATATCAAATTTGAAAACTCCGAATCTCTTTTATAAGAAATTTATGTAATTAAAATCAATAAATTATATTAGAGATGGATTATAATATTTAAATTTAAATTAACTAGCTTAAAATATGCTTATTATAATTTTCATATATTTTTAATATACTTTTATATTAATAAGATGCAAGTTTTTTATATATTTATTGCTGATTATAAAGTATTTTTTAATTATATTTTTATTTAAATTATATATTAAAATATACTATAAAAGAATAGTTGAAATAAATGAACATGACAATATCTAGTCTAAATAGATTTGCATTGAAATTAATTTAGGTAAGCATGACAATAAAATTTTTCATTATTATAAAATTTATCTTCTTATAACAATAACTATAATAAAATAAATAAATAAAACCCCAATGTCCAATTTCAAGCTTGAATGAAAAAGTTTGAGGGTATTTTTAAAATCATAAATTTGTGTCCCTACGAATAAAAAATATTGACTCTGCCACTGACGTGACATTTATGAAAATCCTTCTATAATAGGTTAATAAATATAATTTAAATTATAATATGTTATTATAATATTAGTACATTAATTATATATTAATTTATAAGTATAATATATTTTAAATTTAACTATATATGATATATGCATATAATATATATTTTATAAAAGTAGGGTATATACATTTGGGGTAGTTGAAACTACTTATAAAAGCAATTGTATAATTAAAGGGTTTTTTTTTGAAAAAAAAATAGAAAATAACTTTTTTTTTTATTTTTTAACTGTGTGCTTTTTTTAGTTTATAAAATAGTTTGTTAGCCTAACACTCCAATAAATATGGTCATAGAAAGTTATTTTTTGTTCTAAAAAAAGAGAAAATAATAAAAAAAATAAATTATGCAGTTATAATGTAAAAAATTATTCAAGCTGTACTCTTGATTTTTTGGAGCAGCTATAATACATCTTTATTGTTATTTATTAAAAATATTTTTTATGATAATCGTTTTTATTACAATAAAATTTATTACAGTGTTATTGTTGTAATAATAAAAAAGTTATAAGGCTCACCATAATTTTTAATAAAATATCTCTTTCACACATCAACTTTATAATTATTTTTATTAATAATTATAATTGTTGCGGGCTTGAATATACGCGGCAGTAGAGTAAGAAAATAAAACGTCTTAGCAATGTACGTATATCCGACACACCAACAAATAGTTGAGAGAGAGACAAACACCAGAAATTTTTTTATGTGGAAAACCTGGAAAAGGAAAAACCACGGGGCCTGGCCTAGATGAGAAAGTTCCACTAAGTTTGAATGAATTAGAAAGCCTAATTCTCTCATTTACTTGAAGACGATAAATTACAATAGATTGGAGAATATGGCAGAAAGTCTGGCGATGAATGGGTGGAAGTTCAGCAGTGGTCAATAAGAACTCCAATGGTGGTCGACGAACGAGCGAAAGTCTGGCAGTAGTGGGAAAGAAACTCTAGCGGTGGTCGACGAAAGGCCGGAAGTCCAGCGGTGGTCGACAAACAAGCGGAAGTCTGACGGTGGTCGACGAATAGGCGGAAGTTTGGTAGTGGTTGACAAGAACTCCGGCAGTGGTCGACGAACAGGCGGGAGTCAGGAGGTGGTTGACGAACAGGCGGAAGTTCGACAATGGTTGGGAAGAACTCCAGCGGTGGTTGACGAATATGAAGAAGTCCGAAGGTGGTCGATGAACAGGAGAAAACCTGGCGGTGGGCGACAAACAGACGGAAGTCTGGAGGTGGTCGATGAACAGGCGAAAACCCGATGGTGGCCGACTAACAGGCGGAAGTTCGGAGGTGGTCGACAAACAAGCGGAAGTCCGGCGGTGGTCGGCGGTAAGTCAACTTCCAACTTCTTCCCATCTCTTCTTTCTTTTCTTTTCTTCTCTCACCCTCATGTGAAGAATGGGGGGCAATTTATAGTTTTTTGAGAGTGGCATGATTTGTAAATAGGGGAAAGACCAATGTCAAAATGGGAGTGGTTTGAATGGACGGCCGATACTGATCTCCTTGATCATGAATAATTTATTGGGCATTTGAATGTCCTAACGATATCAGAATTCGCTGATCTTGGGCTTGTTGGATTTGTCTCCTCGAGCCATTCGATTTGACTATAAGCATGTCACGTTTAGAGCTTGTTTGGTAACTGAAATTAAGCTTTGAACCTTTTAAATATGCTTTGGACCGTTGATTTGGGTTCAGATCTGGCTGGTTTTGGTGTCGTTGGATTCGTCTTTTCGAGACATTCAGTTTGACTATAAATTTGCTGTAAGGATGATCCCAGATTTAATTTTGAAAGTTTACAACTCAATTTTGCTTTGAGATTCGTGCCTGATTAAGATAATTTTTTGATGGTATATCAATAATCTAATAAGATTATGCATTATTTGATTAAAAAAAACTCAATCAAATCAAACTCTTTTGATTGTATCGTTTCGATTTTTAGTATTGAAAATTTTAATATTTGATTATCTGTTATTGGATATATATAATTAGTTTTATAAATAATTACAAATAGTTCCAAATAAATCATTAATTTAAATTGAAGTATCCACATAATGGCAAACTATTTCTACTTCTTCAGCGTTTGGTTACTAATTAATATTTCTTAAAAAATAAGCTTATTTGGGCACAAATCTCAAGGCAAACTAGAATTAAAAACTTTCGAGATCGGGTTGCAGGCCAGTTGGTCTACAGAAAAAAATTCCTTCGGATCTCATCCGCGCTCGAATCCCTTAATATGTCCAAAAAATTTAAAAACTTTCAAAATTAAATACATAATCAATTGAACTCGGATTATAGTAAACTTATAGTCAAACTGACCTTCTTGGCAAAACGAAGCTAGTGACACTAGAAGTGATCCAATCTAAATCCAAAGCCAAATTCAAATAAGTAAAAATCAAGTACTCGAAGCACAATAATAAACTTCAAAACTTTAATTGGGATCAAATAAAGCATCTTGTCGAGACGAATCCAACGAGTCAAAGGCTGCTTAATTTTAGCATAGGCTGAAGTAACGACTTATGACTGAAGGAATTAACACAGATTATTTGAAGGAGTTACAAATTTTGGATATGATCAAAGGACATGAGCTTGAGCTTGAGCCTGAGTTTGATTAATTTATTAAGTTCGAGCTTGAGATTAGCTTAATTTTACGAGTTCAAATAAGCTCTGAGGGATTTATTTATCATAAAAAAGAGAAAATTATTCTCATTCAAATAGTTATTATGATAGCATGATAAAAATAATAAAACTTAAATGAAAAATAATGAGAAGAATAAATATTTTTAATAATTTTATACTAAATTGATTGAGTTTTATATATTTTAAATATAATTAATATTAATATTTTTAAAATAAAGCATAATGGGCTCAAATTTATCTTGATGGTACCCTGCTTCAGTTCTACTTCTACCCACGCGTGGATCCAAGAACTGGCTCTAATGGCTTCTGCTTCTATCGATTCTTCTCCGCTTCCTACTCCTTCTCTTCGCCGGCGCCTCCACTCTCTCAAATCACCTGCCAATATTTCTCCTCCTTCATTACCCTTGTCTTCTTCTAGATGCCGTACCTCTCTTCTCATCGTCTGCTCCTCTACCAGCCTCAGTGAGTTCACCCAATCACTCCGCTTCTTCTATGTTATCTGATCTGACATTTTCTTAGATTCTAAGGGGACCCCCGCCAGCGAGGAGAAGAAAAAAATAATGCGCGAGAAGTACGGACTTGACCCTAATGATTTCATTTCACAACCGAATCAAAGGGTTGGGATTCCAAGCTTTGATTTTAGTTTGGTTTTCTGTTAAGAGAGATTGATAAATAGCTGGTGATGATTTCAGTCTAGAAGGAGGGGAGCGGAGGAGGGGAGGGGAAAGACGCCGGAGGTCTCCCATCGCACCACGCATAAATTACTTCAGGTTTTCTTACGTCTTCCTTTGGTTTTCATTCATTTTTGACGAAATTTTTTTCTTTTAAATTTTATGCAAACTTGCTTTCTTTTAAACATGCACTTTTCAATGTCATTTGATTGAATGGTTGCCATCGATTAAATTTTGTTCTCTCAGTGGAACGACGGCTCAAACATAGAGGGGGAAAAGGGGGGATTGATGATGGAAAGTGCAATATGTGAAGGAATAAATATATTGTGAAGTAAAATTTGACAGTGTAAAAAATGATAGGACTTTTTTATTTATGAATATTTAAAGCTCTTTTTGATGGACTTATGTTTATGTGGTTTAGGCATGCATATTAAAAAGTACAAGATGCTCAATAGATATGTGTATAAATTAATGTCATAAATTTTAGTAGGAGAGGAGGTATACTAAATGTAATATGGATGGAAGTTATGCACAAAGTTTTTGTGAGAAAAGATTTAACACCTCAAACCATATTAAACAAAAAATCCTGTACAATGAAAGTTCATAGAGCTGAATACAAATAGCTTAGCTAAGACTAAGATGATGAAGAAGAAACTTTTGATCTCATATCACAATGACAACAAGCTAATGATTGCTCCAAGGCCACCTTCAAACTAGTCTCAAAGTGCCTAGCTATCAACCCTTATAAATCCTCGTTTTCCATTCTTTAAGCTTCATATATTGATTTGTATTATTTTCTTCGAACTATATTTTGACATCATTTCATTGTATAACCGTGAATTTGAAGTGGATAAAATCAATGGAGGAAATCAGATTTAAAGAAAAGGGCGACAAATAAAAAAACCTGTGAAAATAAATTGAAATTAGAAGTTCGGCTTTTTAATTAATATAAGTAGCAAAAGGCCTAAACTAAAAGATTTGTAAATAAGTACAACCTAGAAACAAAAAATGTTTTTTTTTTTTTGATCTAGCTACTATAGTTAGACATTTTCAATTGTGATTAAAGATCCTTCATTGCATCAAAATGATCAACCATCAAATCAGCGTTAAAACTCATTGCAGTACCTTTCTTAGCATATGTTATCAATGAACTTACTTGAAAATCATTTTTCATCTTATTTCGTAACTTTATCTTAATAATCTTCATTCGTGAAAATGCTCATTTAGTTATTTCAGTCGAAATAGTTAGAGTTAAGACCAATCAAATTAATTGACGAATAATAGAATATATGATTGATTTTCTCTTATTTGCCATCATTTCATAAATAAAATATTATGGAGAGATATAAAAAAATTAATTTTGACGAGCTTCAATTTCATAATCATAATGCTTAAGTAGAATTTTTAAGTATAGCTTTTCTTGATCAGTGAAGTTTTCAAGAGAAGACTTATCCATAAGATGATAAATATCTTCTATTTTGAATGATTGATATTATCTTAAGGATCCAAGGCATAAGCAAAAATCAATAATTCTAAAATTTGTTCCTTACGCATGTTCATTTTTACAATCGTGAATTTGAAGTAGCTATGAGAATATTAACTTTATAATGATGCTTCACTGTAACAATGTCCTCTCTATGAAAAGAGCATCCTTGACCTCCCTATTAGGAAACATTCATATCCAAAATATGTACATTTCACTTTCTCAAATAACTTTATCATTTGGAGCAAGATTTTGTTTGGTTGTTCCCAAATGCATTGCATTCAAGGGATCTTATGACTTTATTTGTCATGTTTGACAAAGATCATCAATAATTTTAAAAAAAATTATCATAAGATGTAAAGTAAAATAAAGTTAAACATGATTATTACATCATAATCTTTTTCAATTTCACTCCTTTGATTTGATGATTTTCCTTCATTAATAATTTCTTTGAATTAAGGCGCCTATTTAATTTCGTCCCTTACCATAAATGAAGTTATATAATGTGGGTATGTTTTATCACAAAATATGCTTATTTTATATATTTCTCAAGAACAAAACTCGTAATGTTGCAGTTGCTTATCAGGGAAAATGTTGCAGTTGTGTTTGCTATTTATTTATTTATTTATAGTAATTAAAGATCAAATTTTATTGGAACAGGTGCTCAGTGGAAAAGCTCGTAGGAAAAAATTACTTTCACCTAAAGGAATGGATGTACGTCCCATGATGGAGGTGGTACGAGGAGCTGCTTTTGATATATTGCAGGTGAATTTGGTGAATTCAAATTGTACCATAACCTTGTGCACTTAATGCATTTCAAATGCCCAGCATTACTTTTTTTTCCTCGTAACTATTATTTCACGCACATTTTCCTCCAATCAAATAGGCCGTTGATGTGATCTTGAAAATTATCACATATGAATGATTGGCCATAAATTTTTTTAATTTGGGAAGCTTATCATCGGATTTTAATTCTCAATAGGTAGCTGGTGGTTGTCCTGCTTCTTTAAGATCAGGTCGATGGCTAGACTTGTATAGTGGCACCGGGTCAGTTGGAATTGAAGCAATGAGTCGGGGATGTTCAGAGGTATACACTATATAATGTTGTTAAAGTAATGCATGTATGATGCTGTCTACTGCTGAACCTTATGCCTGCACTAAGGCAATCAAACAATATAAATGCTTATTTTATGCGATGTCTAGTTGTACATCATCTTCAATGATTTACTTGGAATGATAATAGCGTTTTCTTCTAGTTTGCTTCTCTTGGTTAAAGAATGAGAAATGCGCACATCATGAAATTGCCTAATGGAAGGTTTCTTGGTTAATTTGCTTAATGTTATAGCTAGTTAGTGGTTTCTATGCAAATTGGTTTGTAATTTCTCCTGAGGTTCTTTACAATTGAGTTACCTCTTGCTTGCTTATTATTGCACTTGGTGAGCCTCTTTTTTATTTAATGATTAAATTTGATTTTGTCTGACTGGCTACTTTGCTTGCATGGCTACATATTATTATATTTCCAATATTTTGCTTTTGCACCATTATTAGTATCTCATGAAATAAGTGGAAAAATGATTGAGAAGTTTTTCTGACATCCTTTGAAATGTGAATCTTTAGAGCCTTTACCTATCCAAAGTAAATTTTAGAAGTATTATTCAAATATTTGCTTTGAATGATATTGCTTGATAAAAAATTGAGTTAATTTATATAGATTTTCAAATCCATTTAAAGTAAGAATAGTATTCGTTATATGTAGATTTTTGAAGCCAAGCCTCCCAATTTTTTTGGCCAACAAAAATTCTTGTAGTTGACCAATGCCAAGCCTATATCTTTGCCATTTCTGTTCAATAAGAAACTTTTTATACTATAATATC
Source organism: Dendrobium chrysotoxum (assembly GCA_019925795.1). Classification (NCBI taxonomy): domain Eukaryota; kingdom Viridiplantae; phylum Streptophyta; class Magnoliopsida; order Asparagales; family Orchidaceae; genus Dendrobium; species Dendrobium chrysotoxum. The sequence continues at coordinate 74,502,842 of CM034300.1, forward strand.
AATTTTATTGATGACTCAATTTGTAATCCACACAACAAGTTTTTCATGACTTTATCAAGCATGAAATAGTACAAACGAATAGAAAATAATATCGAATTAATCAAATAATCCTTAGGATTTTAGAAAGGCATTTACCTTTCTAGAAAGCAAGTTTTTCATGACTTCTATAAATAATCGAAGTCCAAAGGTCTTTTGCAACACTTTAGTGGCCATAGGAAGCCTTAAATATTTTAAAAAAGTCTTTAAAGACAACAACCTAAAGCATTAGCCATGAAAAATCCTTTATCAAAAGAACCGCCAGTATAAGTAAAGAATTTTAGAGTAATCAATTGAGATTAGAGACTTCTTGATATATGCTCAAAGTACTTTATGCCCTCAATCCTAGGTTGTAACTCATAAGAATTTTATAAAGAACATCAGTAATGATATTAAAAAGTCGGGAAGTGAGATGATCCCCTTGTATGAGTCTGTTAATGCATTTAAATTGTTTATCATGTTCTCCATTGATAAGGACCTAAGAATGAGCATGGATTAGGCTTTCTCTCATATGATGTATGAATTTAGGTGGGAAGAATATACCTTTAAGTGTATTAAAAATGATATCTCAATTGTAGCAGTTAAAAGCCTTCTCAAAATCTACTTTATAAATAAAATAATCTTTTTTATCCTTAGTGATGGAATGGATGATCTCCCGAGCTACAGCAATGTAATTAAAACTATGTTTTCCTTTAATATGACTCCTTTATTGATCAAATCAGATGATGAAGATGTGGTTTAAGACTATTGGTCAAAATTTACTGAATATTTTGAATTATTCATTTAGGAAACTAATAAATCTGAAGTCTCTAGCTTTCGTTCATATATTTTTTTTATGAAAGGCCAATGATTGTTGATCTCAAACTAGCTAGAAACTTCTTGCTCAAAAGATATCCTCAAACTAGCTAGAAAGCTCTTACTCAAAAGATATTCTCAAAATCAATTTTAATAGCACACCACATTTTTGACAGGATTTAATAATAAAACCAACCATGCCAGGAAGTTTATTAGTCCCTAAAGCAAAGATCGCAACTTTAATCTCATCATATCAAAAGGAGAGTAGAATTTTCAAAATAGAAAGATAATTGATAGAATAAAGCTTCAAATAATTAATGTAGTGGTTAACTTGAGATTTTTTAACAAATTTATTTTTGAAATGAAGATAAAAAACACAGACCAGATTCTTTTTATTAGAAATAAATATTCCATAACTTCAATTTGGCGAATAATTTTTCTCTACAATTGCTGATTTTGTGAAAGAAAGAAGTTTTTCTGTACCACTTCAAGGAATTACTTGACTTGGGATCTTTAATGTCAATAGATTTCTTCTTCTTTGAACTTGATGTAGGGCTATTTCTATCATTTTTATAAATTTCAAGGTCTTGAGAGGACAATAAACCTAATACATTTCAATATCATTAAGTTTGGCGTTCATTGAATTTTTCCCTTACTATTTAATGATATGGTAAGGCTTTTTACAATATTTAAAACACCTTTGAGTAAGTTATTTTATGACAAGACTCTTGACCCATCACCAAGAGGAGAATAATGACTTCACCAGCTAGCGATCTTCTCTTTGAAGCCAATCACGTTGAACCAATAATTATCAAATAAGCAAGGTTTACATTTAATAATGGGATTGAATTCTAAAATAAAATTAAATTTAGCTATTTAAAATTTCTATTTTCAAGGATACTGCACGTAGAGGGGATGCTAATTCTCTTTCTAGCATATTGTTTGACAATTTTGGAGTTAGAAGTCTTGGAAGAAGTCAAAAGAAGAAGTAAATGAATTTTAAGTTAAAGAGATCAACTTAGGCGAAAGTGATTTGATAGTTTTCCAAGTGCTTTTTTTTAATAAGAAGATTTTGTCCCAGGATTTGAACATTGATCAAATCAGAAGTAAAAGATATTCTCTATCCATGAGATCTTCCGGTTGCCATATAGGAAGGGCCCACTACCCCATTCAAAGCAATGAAAGAGGCTCTTGGAGGGAGTTACATGATTACAAGGAAAATTGGATTGGAGTGGTCCGTTAGCTAATTTACTAGCTAGCAGAGGGGAGGCATCCATAAGAAGAACAACAATCATGTTGCCATCTCGGCCAGGAATCAACTTGTAAGGCATTGATTGCTGCATAGATTTGGCAACTGGAGGAGCGAAATTGGAAATGTTAGAAGAAACTAGCCTAGCTGAAATGGCAGGCAAAAGAGTCAAATTTGAAATGATCTTTGGGGCACTAGGAGTATTGACTCTATTGCCTGAAAAAATGACTACAAAATCAACATTTGAATTTGAATTGTTTTGGACATAAGCGGGCATAATGGTTGATTTAATACCCAAATTATGAGCGGATCTGGAAGCAGAATTCCCAAAAAAGACATCATGTACCACATGGAATTTAGAGGAACTGTAATAAAGGAGGAAGAAATGGAGAGTTGAGGTGGAGGAGAAGAAAGGCTACCAGATGAAAGGGAATTCTTAGGCTTGATAAAAACAACGAAATTGAATTTCTGAGAATGGATTGTAAGACGATTAGGAATGCATGAACGTCTTCACTTCCATTTGAATAAAGCTTACCAAAGAGATTCATTAAAAATGGTGTGTTTATTGATACATATAAGTCTTCCAAACTTTGGCTGAAAAAAACTCAAGGGAAGAACAATTCCAGAAGCTGAATGGCAAACCATTAATGCTAACCCAAGCTCATATGAGTTTCTTAGATCTAGAATAAGCTATACTATCATCCCATTTTCCAACAATAATTGTAAAACCATTAAGTTTGATGCAACATTTTTTTCACAAGGGATTCCGGACATTCGGTAGAATTGAACAAAGAAAGAAGTTAATTTGATGAACGTATTGGTGATAATCCAATCCCTATTCCAATTCCAATGAGGAGCTTCAGAAAGGTCACGTTTTTTTTTATTTTGTTGTCAGAGATGAAGAAAACCATGATATTGTAGAAGTTGTCTTAGGCTTTAACTTGAAGAAAAGGTATATTGATTGAGTCCTCATTTTTTCTAGGAGAAGTTAATAGGTTTTTGAAGTATGAACCAACTTAATTAAATCTTTGACAACTGATGGTATACCTATAATCTCCAGCTAGATGACCTTTTCCCAAACATTTGAAGCAAATAGGTAGAGGATGCTAGTCCAAAGAATCTTTAGAGGATAAAGGAATACCTGTTGCACTATACTCCTATAGCTCCTCCTCATTGACATTCCTTAGTTTGTCTTAGACGAGGCCTTGAAAGAGGCTTTTGGGAAATATCAAGGTAAAGGGTTAGGAAAAATGCGTGACAATGCTGAATTGCTGGTTGGTTAGTTCGATGCAAGTATGGTGAATCCATATCAATCTTGAAGAAACCATAGATCCTCCCTTCCATACAATAGAAGTGATAAACGAAGCTTGAGGATGATATGATCATATGAAACAGAGGGCCTATGTAGATTGCATGTTTTCAAGTTCAAATATCTTTTCATCTCGATATATAATGAAGGGCATTTAACCGGTTTTCTCTATAATGAAGATGCGGATGTTGTTGATACGCCTTGAAGACGAAATCAGCAAGAAAAGACAGTAAAAACAGCAGAAATTGAGAAACGACGGCTGATTTTTTGTATTAAAACTTCAACACCAAAACAAGATACAATACTATACTATTAGAGAGGTAGATTGTCTCTCCCACTTGACCTAGACGTTGCTAGGAAGCCCTCAAGAAAACTCCAGAAAAAACTATAGCAAACTCTCCAAACAAAATATGAAAAATAAACCCTAGAACCAGCCCTAAATAAACTCCCTAATCCCCCTAAAAACAGCCCCCTTCCTTAATTAATTTCCCTCTCTTTCTATATTTCAAAAATAGAATTCTTTTTTCTTATTTCTCTTTCTAGTATATTTAATTAAATCTTTACTGGCCCCCACAAGGGGGGCTGTACCTGCTGCCTTTTCTTCTATATAACAATACTCCTCTCCTCAAAATCTACCTTGTCCTTAAGATGGAAGGTCTGAAACTGTCTTCTAATTGTCTTGTATGATTCCCATGTGGCGTCGTGCTCAGGCACATCCTTCCACTTGATTAGCACCTCCCGTGCCCCGGTCTCCCCTCTGCGCACCCCCGTTACTTCCAGACGTTCCAAAATGGCCTTCATATCCTCTGTCAAAGTCAGAATTATCGATGACGGTATCTGCTCTCCTATCGCCTTCCTTAATTGTGAGACATGAAAGACTGGGTGCAAAGCTAATGAGGGTGGTGGCCTTAAGCAATAGGCTACTGCTCCAATGCGCCCCAAGATCTCATAAGGCCCAAAGTATCGTGGGGATAACTTCTCATTCCTCCTTCTAGCTAGTGTTTTCTGCCTGTAGGGTCTCAATTTTAAGTAAACCATATCTCTGTGCTCAAAGTTTACTTCTCTCATGTGTTCATCAGCCTTCCTCTTCATGATCTGTTGGGCTCTCAACAAATATCCCTTGAGCTCAGATAACACCCTGTCGCTCTCTTCTAAGTACTGCTCTACACTGGACATAGGCGTAGTGCTCTGCCCATAATGAATTAGATGGGGTGGATCTCTCCCATAGAGAATCCTGAAAGGAGTGGTCTTCATTGCTGAATGTTATGAGGTATTGTACCAATACTCTGCCCAAGCAAGCCATCTTGCCCAACTCTCTGGCGTGTTGGATGCAAAATATCTCAAATAGGCCTCTATGCTTATGTTGGTCACTTCTGTCTAGCCATTTGTCTGGGAGTGATAGGCTGTACTTCTCTTCAGAACTGTCCCCTGTAACCGAAACAACTCTCCAAAAATGGCTAAGGAACACCTTATCCCTGTCTGTCACAATGGCTTCTGCAGGCACACCATTTCCTTTATGAAGACAGTAGCCACAGTAACGACTGTATAAGGGTGCCTCAAGGGAATGAAGTGTGCATATTTGCTCAAACGATCCACTTCTACTAGTATCATTGAAAACCCCTTGGATCATGGCAATCCCTCGATGAAGTCCATCGTCACCTCCTCCCATACCCTCTCTGGAAGGGCTAGTGTAGTAATCCTGCTGGCGACATGGCCATGTACTTGTGCCTTTGGCACACATCGCATTTAGCTACCCAATCCTCTACATCACGACGCATCCCCACCCCATATAATTCTGCTGCTAATCGATTGTAGGTTTTCTGCGCTCCTGAATGCCCTCCTACTGCACTGCCATGAAACTCCTATAGCTGCTTGAGAATGTATCCTGATCCCTTCGATAAAATAAATCTTCCTGATATAGCAGCTGGACTCCCCTCAACGTGTAGCCATGATGATTATCCGAGTTCTACAACCTGAGTAATTTGTTGGAACAATGGATGTTCACTCTCCTATTTTAATTTTTCCCAATCTAGGACCGGGGGTACTGACAAAGCTGCTAACTTAGGCTCCTCTGGATAAGGCATCAACTACTTTCTTTTCTAAGCCCGGGTTACTGAATCTCAAAATCATTCCCAGTAGCTTGGATAACCATCGTTGATGCTCCTTGGTGACCATCCATTGTTCCAGCAAATATTTCAGGCTTCTTTGATCTGTTCTGACGAGGAAGTGTCACCTCAATAAATAGGGTCGCCGTTTCTGAATGGCCAAGACAATAGCCTTCAGTTCTCTCTCGTACATTGACTTGAGCCTTGCCCTGGCTGTGAGCACCTGATTGAAATAGGTGATTGGTTGTTGATCCTGTATGAGTACTGCCCCCAGTCCATATCCTGATGCATCTGTCTCCACCACAAATGATCTACTGAAGTCAGGAAGTGCTAACACCATTATACTAGTCATTGCTTTCTTCAGTTGCTTGAAAGCTTGTGTAACCGCCTCCCCTCACTTGAAGCTGTACTTCAACTGCTCAGTCAATGGCCATGCTATCGTGCCATATCCTTTACGAACTTCTGATAGTACCCGACGAGGCTTAAGAATCCTCTTAGCTCCCTCAGGCTCTCAGACAAAGGCCACTTTAGCATAGCCTCAATCTTGGACTGGTCCATTGTTACCCTTGTCTTTGCTCATCACATGTCCCAAGTACTCACCTGTGGCTGTGCAAACGAGTATTTCTTCAGGTTGGCATACAACTGGTGCTCTCTCAATGTCTCCAACACTGTCCTCTGGTGCTCCATATGTTTTGCCTCTGTTCGACTATAGATCAGGATGTCAATGAAGAACACCAAGACAAATTTTCTAAGATAGGGTTGAACAACCCGATTCATGAATGACTGAAAAAGTGGCTGGAGCGTTGGTGAGGCAGAAAGGCATCACAAAAAACTCGTAGTGACCCTTGTGGGTTCTGAAAGCTGTCTTGTGCACATCCCCTGGCTTCATCCTGATATGGTGGCATCCTGATATGGTGGTATCCTGATTTCATGTCAATCTTTGAGAAGATGATCGCCCCAAATAGTTCATCCAACAACTTGTCAATCAAAGGGATAGGAAACTTGTCCAACACCGTTTGCTCAAAGACCTCCGAAATTTGCTGTAACAGCTGTGCACACACTAAGGGATTTGGTCTGTCTGAGACTCTCGAACCCCCTCCAAACTCTGCAACTCTACCAAATAGCCCTGTTATGCTCCCTGTATCGCCTTGACCATTGTTTTGAGTAAGACCATGGTCCTGCATAAGCTGGCATCCCCTCATAGCACCACCTTCACCTCCATAGTCAAAGACTTCCACTCCACTAAAGCAAGATACAATGATCTACTATTAGAGAGGCAGATCGTCTCTCCCACTTGACCTAGACGCCGCTAGGAAGCCCTCAAGAAAACTCCAGAAAAAACTACAACAAACTCTCCAAACAAAACATGAAAAATAAACCCTAGAATCAGCCTTAAATAAACTCACTAATTCCCCCCTAAAAAAGCCCCTTTAATTAATTTCACTCTCTTTCTCTATTTCAAAATTAGAATTCTTTATTTTTATTTCCTTCCTTATTTCCTCTCTTAGTATATTTAATTAAATCTTTGCTGGGCCCTACAAGGGGGGCTGAACCTGCTGCCTTTTCCCCGTAATAGTTGCTTCTTAGATCTACTTGTGAAGTAGTTTGTTAGGAAACACTTGAAGATCTCATGTGAAATCCAACGATCTTGACAAAAACAGCGAGAAATCTCCACAAATCCAATTAAAAATAAGATAAAAACAGAAATTTTATTGCAAGAACACAAACTAACGGAAGAAAATAGCAAGATACAATTGATTTTCTATTCAAAAGGTGGAACTTTCTCTCCCAAATCTCTAGACGCAGCTAGAGCCCAAAGAAACTAAGAGATCTCAAATTTCAACCAAATTCAAGATGCCCCAACCCTAGGAAAACAAACTATTTAATGCATACAATCCAAAAGGAAATCTCTAAATAGTCCCTACATTCAAAATTTTCTCCTAACTCCCTCAAAAATCCTTTCAAAACAGTGCGGTTTGGCCTCGGCGTGCGATCGGTGCGTACAGGAGGCGGACATTCTTACTTGTTTCGCACGGGCCGGTCCTACGGGACCGGCTGGACCGGTCTAACATTCCTAGAGACCCATCTTGTCTCAAGGTGGAAGGATGGGACACGGTTGATAGCTTTCTTCAGCTTCTCTGTTAGTGGCCATGCTATCGTCTACTAGAATAAAACTAGAGCTTTCCCCTCTAGACATAGCCATGCAACCGTAAACTTTTCCTCCTCAGTCAACCCATTCACCATAAAATACATCTTCACCCAATATACCCACCCATAAGCATCCTCCCTTTCAAATACTGGCATCCTCAACTTTCTCACCGTAGGATTACTACCACTCCAATAGCTTCTTCCTCCTCCAGTGTAGCGGTTGTCGTGATCCCTCCATATTTCCCCCATGTATCGAGGGTGGGAATCCCATCTTTCTTCTCTTCGCCTCACATGAACCGATCCCCATGGTTAGGCCCATCCCCCTTCCTTTGGTCGTCCACTCCCCTTGCCCAAAAGACCTCCCATAGTGGCCGGCCACCCCATCACCTTCACCACGAAACTCCCTTCTTGCTATCCCCCCCATCCTATAACCCTATCCCACCCCTTAACGGAGCCCTAAGAAGTGGCTCTTGACCCCCTCCTTCTCCGATGGCCCACTCCCCTTGCCCAAAATGCCTCTCATAGTGGTCGACCGCCCTACTGCCTTCACCAAAAGATTTCCTTTTTATTGTTCCCTCATCCAGAAACCCTGATCTACCCCTTATCGGAACCCCAGGAGGTGTCTTTTGATGAAATAAACTCCCCTCGTCAAACTCCTCTTATCCGATCTCCTATCCCTTCGATTCGACCAAGGGAATCCTGATCAAATCTTGGTTAGGGTTAGCCATCGGAACCACCAGTGAAGTTTTTGTTTGCATCTCCAAGAGCCTTCTTAACATCTCCTCCATGATTTCCACATCATTTTCTTTCCTACGAAATTCATAATTCGTAGTTCTTCCCACCGGTCCCATTGTCTCTGATGCCGCCGTTTGAATTTGATTTTCCAATAGCTTCTTCACCATCGCATGAAGATCGAAAACTTTGTCTTCCACGGATAAAATCTTATCTTCTACGAATAAAATTCGATCTTCCACCGTCGCTTTCAGTTGGCTCATCTCCCCTTCAAGGCGTTCCTCCAATGCATCTCCCTTCTTGGCCGCCATCAATACTCAGATTTTTGTAGGTTCAAAAAATCTGGATATTGATCCAAAAAACAGCAACAAATCCCTTCCACTTGTCAAAAACAACTGCTAATTTTCTAGAAAACAGCCCACAAATGGTCCCAAAATCTGCCATGATACCAATTTGTTAGGAAACACTTGAAGTTTTCAAGTAAATCCTATCAATCTCGGGAAAACAACGAGAAATTTTCACAAATCCAATGAAAAATTAGATAATAACAAGAATTTTATTGCAGGAACACAAACTAACGAAAGAAAATAGCAAGATACAATTGATCCTCTATTCAAGAGGAGGATCTTTTTCTCCCAAATCTCTAGATGCCGCTAGAGCCCAAAGAAACTAAGAGATCTCAAATTTCAGCCAAATTCAAGATGCCATAACTCTAGGAAACAAACTATTTAATACATACAATCCAAAAGGAAATCTCTAAACAGTCCCTACATTCAAATGTCCCTCCTAAATCTCTTAAAAATCCTTCCTTCCAAAACAGTGCTGATGCAGGACTAAAATGATGAAACAATATTTGTTTAAAGAAATTGCACGCTTTTTTGTTGGAGGTAATATTAATGATTACTCTAAGCGATTTAAACGATGAAGTAAAACATGAGTGGGGTGATTTCAGTTTAGGCTAAGCTACACACATGAAGTTAAGATCTCAAACAATCAATTATTCAAAACATAGCATGCATGGAGGTTTTCAACAAAATATCCCTAGGTTAACAATGAGTTTAGTCACTATGAAAGATCCCTCGCTCAACTCTCTAAATCATTAGGCTTTAGCGGAGTGAGATTAACACTATCTTTATGAATCACATAAGACCACAATTGAAAAGCAACCAAGGAGATATAAGAGTTGGAGGAAGAGTTTACCCAAAAGAAAGAAGACACGAAGCTCCGGTGTGGTCGTTTGGATGTTTGATATAGAGTGGGCAGCAACACGAACTCCCTAGCGGCCCTTGGACAGCACTTTGGCAATTTTTGGATGGTGGACATCAAGCAAACTTGATCAGGATTCCTTGGACAACAATCTGAAAACTCTAGACAGCTGTTTTCAAGGTTCTGAAATTCAGGACAACACATAGAACCTGTCTAGAAATCTGAACAACAAGTTGGAGAGGAGAATTTCAGGGGTTTCCACCTTCTGGATGCACGAGAGCTAGGAGGATATGGTGGGGAATTGTGTGGACAGTAGTGGAGGGAAACCCGGAGTTAATTCCCTTTGATTTGGGCCCAAGTTTGGAAAGAGAATTAATTGGGGAGGAGCATGGGGCCGGCCAAGAGAGAGAGAGGGGGGAAGAGGTGTCTAGGTTCAATGTATTTGGATTTAGGATTCAATTAATCAATCAATTTCAGATTTGATTAATTGATAGAATGAAAGGAAATTTTTAATTAATTGTAATTAATCAGGAAGAAATTTAAAATTAAAATTGGATTAATTTTGAATTTAAATTCCTTTCCAAATTAAGGACATTCTAAATTAGGAAAGAGAATTTTTTGGAGGGAAGTGGTGTTAGGGATGATGGTTGCCGGCGGTTTAGGGAAAGAAAGGGGCTTGGGGGCGGCGTGGAGGTGGGGAGGGGAGGCCTTTGGCCGGCGGTTTGGTGGTGGCGTGGGGGAGGGAGGCCGGTGGGTTTTGTTGGGGAAAGGGCTTGATTGTGAGGTGGAAGAAGGGGATGGGGGACTTGGCTGAAGGTTGGGGGGGGGGGGGGGGGGGGGCTTAACCCTCAAAGAAGAGGGGGAAGACTTTAAATAGCCAATACAATGAGAAAAATAAAAAGTACCAACATGCTCGTAGGGCTTACACATGACTAAATCCTTAAGTAAGGGCAAAAGTGGAAAAACTAATACATCGCTAATAAAATGAAAATAAAAATAGAGCGGTGCGATCGTGGCCGTAGATCGACGGCCATGCCTCTGATAGACTTTCTAAGGTCGGATGCCCTCATCAAGTGCGGTTTGGCCTGGGCTTGCGATCGGTGCGTACAGGAGGCGGACATTCTCCGCCTGTTTTGCACGGGTAGGACCGACTAGACCGTTCTAACATAGTTTGACGGAGGATTGTGAAGTTGCACATCCTGATACTCGTTTTGCTAAAAACTTTCAACTTTTTGTCATTTTATGGCGTACATGAAAGTTACTGATTTGACTTTTTAGGTATGCACAAAGTTACCACTCAATGTATGTTACAGATGCTACATTAAAATTCATAAGCCTACTTAACACTGTTTAGTGTCGACCTGGATTAGTGAATTCCAGTAATAGAACTCTGATAAAATCTGACATTTAGAATCCTATTGAGAATATGTTAAAATTATTAAATCATTTATGATCTTCAATCAACCTGGAATTCTTGCATCATGATAATTTTTCTCCTTTTTTTTCCCCTACTAGGTCCAGGCAGTTTATCTCTTTTCTTTTCTACTTAGACGTAGATGGTCAATTTACGCATTTGATTACAGTGACATAAATGACTATTATTTTCATTGCACATTATTTTAGATTTTTTGCTGACTCGTATCTATTGGTCCCATCCCCGTTGCGCTTTAAACCTGAAAGAATGATTTGCTAGCGTTTAACAAGCTTTTAACTATGAAGCTCCTTTAATTTAAGCAGGAGGTTTTCTATTTTAAGTGGTATTGTAATACGGTAATTGCTTTAAGTTATGTTAACTTTGATACAGGTCTTTAAAAGTTTGATTAGTCACAAGTAGCAAACTCAAATGTAACTCTATTGCCTTAGTCTGGAATGAAAGGGCTAGCTAGCGTCATGATAAAATCGCATGTTAAAACTAAGGCTATAGGCACTTTAGTCATTAATGGTATACGTGGTACTGAAAATCCATGTTATTTAGGAAAAACAATGGGTTAACAGGATGCTAGGATTGGGGGCAGATATTTGATTTCATGCACTTTTCTGTTTACAGCATGAAGGCCTTTTCGCCATGTTTTTTATCACATCTTTATTAGTTGAGAAATAATAATCCATGTTGGTACCACTTTGGCTTGGATTGCAAGTACTTGCAATTTTTATTCTTTTTTTTTCCAGGCACACTTTGTTGAGATGGATCCTTGGGTTATCTCTGAAGTTTTGAGACCAAATTTAGAATGGACCGGGTTCCTTGATGTTTCAGTGATTCATACACTAAGAGTAGAAAATTTTTTAGAGCGTGCTGAAATGTCTTTAGGTAATTTCTTTTTTCATTGTACTGACAAGTTGTCAATATATGTACTATGTAGTATTTGTGTAGTCAGCATTACATGCACATACTAACGGTTATACCGCTTAATGCATCAATTTCTTAAATGAATGTACATGAATTGTTGGCTTTCTCGAGTTTACTGCTTGACATTATGCTACTTTCCTAGATAAGTTGGCTTTTCAGAAATAAACATGAGATCCTAAGCTGCGCGAGAGAGATCGGTGATGATTATCAGCCATATAATTTCAGTGACCGATGGCTGGTTTCCAATATGTTTGGATAATGTCACTACAAGTGGCAAGAGAGTCTGAGTGGTTACTTCTTATTACACTGGTTTTTATTATGAATTTTGTGTGTAAAAATGTTGAATGATTTAATTTGAAGTAAATGAAAAATATTGTTTTGCTGTAGTTCTACGTTACCTGGTTTATTTTTTATTGTACAACAAGGGATATTTTGTTGGAAACTTTATCTTAATTTCTTCACTTATTCTTTTGATTATTCTTTTTATTGTCGCAGGTAAAGTTGAACCATTTGACTATATTAGTGTTACGCCACCTTATACTGCAGTCAATTATTGTACCTTAATGGAACAGCTTGCAAAGTGTCCCTTAGTAGGGGAAGATTGCTTTATTGTAAGTTCTGTTGTCCTCAAGCTAAAGATCATCCAAATATTTTCACAGTTTTCATGGGATGATCACTAATGTGCTTTCTCTGCATTTTCTAGCTGGTGGAATATCCGCTTAAAACTTCAATGGCAGAATCTTGTGGACATCTTGTAAAGGTGCTAATCTGCTAGATTCTTATAATCTTGTACAATTATTTAAGAAAAAATTGAAATGATATATTATCAAACAGTTTAAGTCTATATGTCAACTGACAACTGCTTTCTATTTGTTGTTTAGTTCCCAGGAAATTTGTTTAGTAAACTTGTTTTTATGTTCTGTTGTTTCTAATGGGCATTTTTCATGAAATTATGGAAACACCTCTTAATAGTTGTTTTCACTTTTTTTGAAAACAAGGCGTATAAAACAAATAACATGATACATAATCAAACCTATTTTGTTTCAACTAAAACTAGAAAAAAATGAAAAACAAAACAACAAAACACTTCTAAACTTGACCTAAGTTACTAATGCGTAAATCTAATTTATAATAGTAACCGAGCCATCTCGTATCTCCGCTGCCATTTGCCATCTCATACCTCTGCTGTCTTCGCTCGGAAAAATTATTCGGTACGTCGACCGGATGTAGCTTTACGTTCGGACGCCTGTGTAATGGCGCCACGTAGCGACCCGAAGGCGCGGCGACCCGGCTCGGCGAGAAGTCCAAATGACGCACGTGCCGTAATAATTTACGCACGGCCCGACGACCCGACCCAGTTCGGACGCGCAAATTTAATAGCAAATAATCGCAACCACTCGTAAAAATTCGAAACACGAAGCTTTTCACTCTCTCTGCAACTATTCATCGTCGGGAAAAAATTTAGGGTTCGCTCGTCACCTTCATTGCGGAAATATAATCTGAATAAATGTCGAAGGTCAGTAGTTTATAACAAGAAACATGTAGTCGTCTTTCGTTGCTTGTCATTTCTTATCCTGTAAAATAAAGAAATGTAAATGTGTTTATATCATTTAGGGTTTAAAACAGTATCAGGAAATGTAATGTTTAGAACGATGAACCGTAATAAAAAAATTTTCAGTAGCAATTGGTATCAGAACACAGTACCGAGTATAACAGTCGGTACTGTTAGAAATTCCTCATTAACGTTCGGCATTGATATGCGGTGATTTAGGGTTCGGTTTAAAATTGTAATGCCTGGTGTAAAAACCTATATATGTATGTTTTTAATAAGGTAATGAAGCCCCGAAGAGTGTACGGACTCTAACAGTTGGGTATATCCTTTATACCGATCGGTACCGAGAAGGTACCAAGATTTACCACTCGGTATTGTTCGGTGTTGATCGGTATTGCTCGGTACCGACTTTGTCTCTGAACAATTCCGGCATAATGGATCGGTACTAATTACAATTGTACGTACTAATTGGTATTGCTCGGTACTGATCATTATTGCTCGGAACTTCTTGATATTTGTTGTTGTACCGAGTAATATTGTTCATTAATGATCGGTATTGGTCGGATTCTGTTAGGTATTACTCGGTACATCTTGATATTTGTTGTTGTACCGAGTAATTTTGTTCATTAATGATCGGTATTGCTCAGTACTGATAGGTATTATTTGGTACTTCTTGATATTTGTTGTTGTACTGAGTAATTATGTTCATTACTGATCGGTATTGCTCGGTACTGATAGGCATTACTTGGTACATCTTGAAATTTGTTGTTGTATCGAGTCATTTTGTTCATTACTGCTCGGTATTGCTCGGTACTGATAGGTATTACTCGGTACTGATGGGTATTACTTGATAACTTATTATCTATACTAATGTTGCATGGATATTCACCGTCTATTCATTTCCGATGCAGAACATCCACAATTAGAGAAGTTTATAATCTTTAATAAGTACGTTCGGTCAACAATTTGTGGATAGACTGACGCAGCTCCAACTCAATCAATTCCTGGCCTTGCCTGCATTCCGTCAGAATGTACCCCTGGTGCATAAGATTCTGACAAAATGGGACATTCGAAAGCAATGTTTTGTTGTTAAAGGACAAAGCATACCATTCACAACAGATGAGGTTGCCCTTATGCTTGGGCTTCCCAATCGAGGATTAAAATTCGTGCCTGGAAGTGATAGAATTACCGGAAAAACTTCCAATGACGTTAGGCATGAGATTGAAAGTCTTCCTGCCTCTACTCCGATTGAAGATCTTGTGAAGATATTTATATTTTACTTACTTTCAAACTTATTTTTTCCCATGGCCAACTTCAAGATACCTACAACAATATCTAGTGTGGCTGACAATATTGATGAATTTTTAACATACAACTGGCCAGCATCGATTAGTGAATTCCTAACAATTGAATTCAATAGAATAGACAGAAATATTTCCAAAGGCAGCCCACTGTGTTACATAAATAGATTTGTACACATTTTAATTGTGAGTAGATATGTAATTTTTATTTTTTTAAGATCACTGTAAAAGCAAACTCAATTTAGAATGTTAATTGTTTCTCAAAATATACAGATTTGGTTTCTAGAGCATACAACTATCCGCGATCCAGTGGACGAACAGTCCCGACCTCGTTTAGTTCGTTGGGACAGCCAGATTAAGTATAGTGAGAAGGACCTTTCCAAATTATTTGGTGGTCTACGCAAACATCAGGTACTGATTGTAGACGTATTCCTACTAATTTCTTATTGAGCTGAAGGTGTTAAAATTGTCATGCAGATTGTCCAGCAATTCGTAGGAGTAACAGAATTGGAGAGTTATTACAGAGTTCCACAGTTCATCCTGAACAGAAAATGTCATCCACACCTGAAAATGTGCTACAAATTGAATTCCATCAACCATCCAGTCGCCAAACTTCCCCTGAAAGATCCCCCAGGCCCTCCAGTCCAGTCAGCTCCCCAATGATTCCAAGCCAACCCAGAACCCGTAGAAGGCAATCCACCACCCGAAGCAGAGCATCAAAAGAAAAGAAACAAACTGCAGATGTCAATAATGATGTTAACTTAAAGAGTTTGCAAGATGCATGCAACAAGCTGATAGCACAGAATAAATCACTAGTCAAGAAGTTAACTGCTGTTGAAACGACCTCCACTTTGTTAGAGAGGCGTGTCAAAGCTCTTGAACAATCAATTTCTGAAATGAGGGAAAAGGAAAATCGGAAAATTCAAGGAATAGACAAGTTTTTATTCGAACATTTCCTTACTACATATACAGCTTATCAAATGGGGAATTGTTCGGACTCTACCTCGAGGACCATTAGTGAGCATAATGTAGTTAGCCCAGAAGCTGCTAATACTCCTGAAGATGTAACACAGCCAAAATCAGCTGAGGAAGCACACGAGGTTGTTGATAATGCCTCAAATGAAATAACAAAACAAGAGGGCCAACAAGATGCTGTTGACATTGCTGCAAATGAAATAACAGAACTGGAGGCCCTACAGGAGGTTCTTGACATTGCAAAGGAAATAAATAAATCGGAGGACCAACAGGATTTTACTGAAATTGCTGCAAAGGAAATAACAAATCCTGCGGAAGCACAGAATGTTGTTGACATTGCAGTAAAGGAACTAACAAAATAGGAGGAAGAGGAAGATATGGGATTTGCTTCTTCTTCCCATACTGGAATAGCTAGAAGGGTGCAGCATCGTGTTGGGAGGAAAAGAAAAATGGTGCAGTCTCCCTTCACGACTGGTGCTAGGAAACAAAAAATAAATAAATTTGCGACAGAATAAGCAGGTAACTACGCCTAATATAGAAGTTGATACAAATAAAGGCACAACTGAGAAGGTGCCTCCTAAGAGTTTAGATATTATTGAAGTTGGTACTGAAAGTAAGATAGAAGCAAGGCCAGTTGAAACAGCACTTGAGTACGGTGGTCGAACAGCAATAAGCGATGAAAAACGTATATTCATTGACACATGTCTCAAAAAATACAAGGATAAGTGAGTGTCATGCGTATATTACTGTGATTATTAATTTGCAGAAGATGATTTATGGTCGGTGTTAGTCGGTATTAATAAGGAATTACTCAGTATTACCGCGAAATTTTTAGGTATTACTCGGTATTACCGAGGAATTACTCGATATTACCGCATCATTGGTCGGTATTAGTCGGTATTACCAAAGAATTACTCGGTATTACCGCATCATTGGTCGGTATTAGTCGGTATTACCGAGGAATTGGTCGGTATTACAGATGACTTACTCGGTATCAACGCGGAGTTGCTCGGTATTAGTCGGTATTACAGAGGAATTACGCGGAATAGCTCGGTATTAGTCGGTATTACCGAGGAATTACTCGGTATTACCGCGGCATTGGTCGGTATTAGTCGGTATTACTGAGGAATTACTCGGTATTACCGCGGCATTGGTCGGTATTAGTCGGTATTATCGAGGAATTGGTCGGTATTACAGATGAATTACTCGATATCAACGCGGAGTTTAGTCGGTATTACTCGGTATTGCAGAGGAATTACTCGGTACTATTTTTCTCCAACTGTATATACTAATTATTTCTTACAGGAATGACATGATCTATGCTTCTGGGCAAGTTTTTATTTATAAAAGCTAAATTGATGAACTTTTAATGTCAGAATACCTTAATACAAATCACGTGGATACATTTGGTATTTTTTGGTGGAAAAGAGCCAGATGCGCCCTGGCCTCTATTTATCATTCCTATTTGTTTCTAGCTTCCACTGGGTGAGTTAAATTGTTAAATTAATGTTTTGTTTTATCACAAATAAATTTATTTTTCTGCTTATAACAGGGTTATAAGGCATATAACGCAGACACGAAAGGATTTGTTTCTCATATAAACAAAGAATCTGTTAGTGCTGCCAATTTGATTCTTGTATCCATCATTGAAAATTCTCATTGGACTCTCCTTGTTAGGAACTTGAAGACCAAAGTTTGGGATTTCTATGATTCGTTACTCAAAAAAACTCACAAAGCAATTCTTCATCTAGTTGTAAGTACCATCCTGAAAATCATTAAACGAAATTACAATGGCATTCTTTTAAATTCATGGCATTTACAGATATCCCATCTATACGAGGATAACTAATTCATTTGATACGGACATTCGAGGTTGGCGGATCCAAAAAATCAAACAAGCCCCAACTCAGAAGAATAGTGTAGATTGTGGGATGTACGTTTGCAAATATATAGAAGCCGCTATCCAACCAGAAACAGTTGTATGGACTGATGTAAAGGATTGGCAAGAAAATATGGCTAAATTTAGGGCAGAATTTGCATACGCTATCCTTAGCACTACAATAAAATGAAAATGTAAAAACTTTTAGAATATTTTTTGTAATTGAGAATGTAAAAGAACTGCATTTCTGACAGTAATACCAAGAGTACTACTTCAAAACATTTACTAAACAAACGACGACTGAGTCCCTGTATCTCCAGATGTAAAATGTACAGTTGTAGGTGCATTGTTCACTGTGGGTTTCATTTTTTTTTCTTTTTTTCTTTTCCCAGTGATCCTTCAATCTAGCATTTGAGATGCCCTTAGGTTGACACTTTGTAGGGTCTTTAATGTTTCTTTGTGCTCCCCCATTTTTATTGCAAACCTTGTTGTTCTCTACCTTCTTCCCTTCCATGATGCATCAAATTTTTCCTGCCATGTCACTCATTGCAGCGACCATACATTGTTCAGCATCCTCATTACCCTGTGCTTCTGTGCTTAATTGATATGCAAATCTGCAAATATAATTTCTAAATATCATGGTATTGGATCTCTCTATCGATGGCCTGGTATTCTTTCATATACATGTAACCTCTCGCTCAGCATAAAGATCTTTTCTTGCTCTGGCTGACCATCTTGGAAAAAAATATTTTTCAGGTATATTAACAATATCTAACTGCTTAATAACTCTCATGCAGTGAGAACATAACAAACCCATCATCTCAAACTTGCCACAATTGCAATGTATGTTTCCCTGAATTGAATCAAAATGAACAGTCCAATTTTGCGCGTCAAATGATTTGCCTGTGTACTTGATCGTGAACGTGGATGAGTCCGGTGAAGCATGATCAATGCACAGTCCACCAACACCCTGTAAAAACTCCTCTTCAAAAAAAGTGTACAATTTTCTCGAGTAAAAACGGGCGGCTTGCTTTAATATTGAGCTGCACTTAATTATCGGTTCTATCTTCTGATTGGTTGCATCTAAAATCTTCATCTTGTTTGTTTCTACGCCAAGTCTTCATCACCTTCTCCAACCCCAGAAAACAATCAGTTATACAACTGGTTGGCTTCGAAATGTCATGGCAAACATGATTGGTGGATTCATTACGTTGTGTAGAAAGAATATCAATATTAAAATAATTTTTGTTGAATGTTGTTGACCACTTGTGCCTAATTTTGTATAGATCATTCAACCACTGGTGATTCTGGAGGTTCCCTTCCGTGATCATTTCAGTCCAATTTTTCTCGAACTCATCCTCCGAATCACAGTTGCTTAAACAACTATAAAATAGACCTTTCATTTTGTTATTGCTATTAAAGCACCATACTTTGGAAGGAGCCTTCTTGTATATATGCCATTGGCACAACCGATGCCGTGTGTTAGGTAATGCTATCTCTATGACTCTAGCGATTGCTTGGTCCTGATCTGTAAATATAGTTAAGGGATGTTTATTATCCATTATTCTTAAAAAAGTTCTAAACAACCAGGTAAATGACTCGATTGTCTCCTCAGATAAGAAAGCCACCTCTAATAGAACGTTTTGCCAATGATTGTTAACTCCTACAATAGGTGCACAGGCTAAATTATATTTGTTAAGCCTGTAGCTAGTGTCAAAAATTATGACATCACCAAAGCAGTCGTAATCAATTCTACCCAACCCATCAACCCAAAAAAAATTCAGCAACCTGTCATCTTCATCAGTTTGGACATCCCATGCAAACATGTTGTCATCAGTGACTCGTTCTTTAAACAATTGAATAAGTGAATTTGTGTCTCCAATCTCAATTCTATCTCTTCGCTCTTTTTGAATGTAGTTGTATGCATCCCAACTTCATTAGATAGGTATGAAAATGCATCAACTGTTCTGATTCGAGCTTCTGACATTGATTTTAGAGCAGATGCATCCTCATCACTAATGTTCCTGCATGATCTAAGCAAATGTTGATCTCCCGGCTTAGCCAATTCGTGATTGTGACTTTCAATCGATTTTTGCACCATCCAAACTCCATCTCCAGACACAGCAAATCTAATCATAGCTGGACACCCGGTTCTTGTGTTTGATTTTCGATATTTTGATTTTGCTTTTAAGTCAATTTCCTTTTTGAATCCTGTTTTCGAACATACAAAATCCTTTTTTTTTTAATTTTCCTCGAATTTGGCCAGAATGAATGATGTTCTTTCCGAACACAAACCATGACAATGAGCATAATCACAATACATATCATATGCTTCCTTCTCACAGCTGTAAACACCCTGTGTACAAATATAAATAAATTTCACATGCTTAAACACACGCAGCAGTAAAAAATTTACATAGGCAAAACAATACCAAATCTGTATCGAGTATAAGTACCGAGTAAACAACACCTCAAACGCTTCATATCATGTTTCAATATCGAGTTACTCTTACGGGTACCGAGTAATTCTGCCGGTATCGTTACAAAGATCGGTACTCGTGAATATGGACATGGTACAATACCGAGTATAACTGTACCGGGTAGCGCTACCCAGTTGCAATACCGAGTAACTATACCGAGTTAATCTACGGGTACCGGTCCGTGAAACAATACCGCGAAACTATGGCAGTCTCGGTACAATGATCGGTACTAGAGAATATGCTCGGTACAGACCAGTAGGATCGCCAAAAATTGTCGGTATTGTCATGACTCGGTAAATAAAACGTGCTATTGATTGATACCGACTAATGGCGGTAATAAAATGCCAATACCATTAAAATATAAGTTGTCAAAGCACAAAGGAGGAGGTGCACACATAGTTATTGTATGTATAGAAAAACTTACCGATATTAATTCAGAAAAATCAACCCTACATCGGTTCTTCTTGGAACCTTCATCCGCATTAAACGTTTCTTCGATCTCCTCGAACCCTTCGATGTCATCCAAAGAGAATTCCATTTTCATCTCTTCGTCTGTAATTCTTTCTCAGCGCTCTTTTGAACCCTAAATATTGTATAACGTCTACTGAATAGTCCGCCACAAGTTATTAACCCTAAAGAAAATTGCGCGTAATTTATTTTTTCGAGAACAATCCTGGTCGGGTCGTCGGGCCGAGCGAATATCAGAATTTCAACGGAACGGGTCGCCGCTCCTTCGTGTCGCTACGTGGCGCCATTACACAGGCGTCCGAACGTAGAGCTACGTCCGGTCGACATACCGAATAATTTTTTCTTCGCTCGATCCTTCTCTTCCTGTCAGAACTTGCCACATTTTGCACTTTCTAGCCTTTATCTTCCAGATCCACGTTTTTCCCGCTACCATCGCCCACATCTTATACCTAATCATCTTTGCTGCCATTCCCTGTGCCATCCACCACGTTGCTTTCATGACTGAGAGATGGCTGGTCCATTGACTTCCGCCTTCCCACACCTCGTAGTCACTCACCAGATCGCCTCCACCCCAGATCCACAGTCCCAACAGATAAACTCTTCATATAGTTTATCTTCTTTCTTATGTTCGATATTTCATCTAATGCAGGGAGAAATTGGCCATTTATTTATAATTAGTCTAAAAAATAATGCAATTAGGATCATTAGAACCGTTATATGATTGTCTATCAAGGTGAGGGTAATAGGACTAAGCTTTTGGTGTACAGTTTACTCATGCCAGATCACTATCATCAATTGTTTGACTTATGCATTTCTCCAATTTGTTGAATTCTTCAAAACACTTTTGACTTGGCAACCATGTTTGTAAAGCTTTATATTTCATTAATGAGTATGGCAGTATTGACCCATCATCATCATCATCATCATCATCATCATCATCATCAATGTTTTGAATGCAGATAGCTGACAGACGATTTGGACGAACCAACTTATTAATATATGGACCGAGCTGGGCCCTAAAGAAGAGAAAATCTGACAGACTTCTGCTGGATTAGAAACCAATTTCCTTATAAAAGGTTTTTGCCTGCATTACAAGTTTGCAGTGGTTATATCTGCTACTTGGATGAAGTGATACATTCCCAAAGAGACGCGGTGAGTTTCTTCACCTGGAGCCTTAAGTTCTGTTGATTCTCTTAGACGGCTCAATTGATAACGTTGCTTATTTTATGACCTAGTTTAGTTCAAATCTCAGCTTTATTGTCTATATTTATCACCATTACTGAGAAGAGTTAAGGATTTTTTTTTCTTATTATAAAATGAATATTTAAATCTTTTTTAGCTGAGAGTTTTTATGTGTTTGAGGCGGCTTTTGTTTGGTTGAGCTGTATTGATCATAGGCTTCATTTGGGACGACTTTCGTCAAAAGCAGTATGAAAGTCGTCCCGAATTTTGATTTGTTGACATAATGAGTTGATGCAATACATTCATATAGGGTTATTAATCTCTCTCTCTCTCTCTCTCTCTCTCTCTCTCTCTCTCATGTCAATATATCAAGATTTATGAACATAATAGTTTTATTTATTGAAAACCTCCTTTACCGTTTAACAATCAATATGATTTTGTGAAGCAAAATTATGAATAGTCTTTGCAGATTTGAAGATTGATATGCTGGCAAAGCTAACAACCATTTATTATTTCATCTTCGAAGTCCTTTTCATATGTAGCTTTTGGTATATATTCTCCCTCGCCATCTTCGGAGGCTGATGGCTGACGTACTACCTGTAACAAGATCTCTCACCTTTTGTAAAATTTTAATGCTCTTTGCTTTCTCTGCAGAAATATACAGTACTGGCTTTAGCTCTTTCCTTTCAGAGAGAGAGAGAGATATATATATATATATGCAAAATTATTATGGTGCCCTTTATTATTAAGGTTGAAAAGGAATTTTTTTTAAATTTTTATATTCTATATTTTTTATTTAAAAGTTAGGTATTTCATACCCTTATCATCACTAAATTGATTTACTGGTTTTGGTATGATTTGAGATGATTGTAATTTTTTTTAAAGATGATTGAAAATTGATGGATAGAAAATATTTTTTTAAAAGTTGTCATAAAAGTTTATTTTTTTAAATATATTTTTTAAAATAGCAAAAAAATGATTAAATAAAAATTACCGTTACAATCCAAAACATATAACAACAATAAAGTTATCTCAAATGATATTATTTTTTAATTATTTTTTTTATTTTAAAACTACTTTAAAAAATAATAAAAAATTATCTCAAATAAAATTTTAGATTTCGTTTCAAATCACTTTCTTATTGCTTAAAGTAAATTTTTAATATAAAAATTAAAATTTTTGTATTAAAATTTACTTTAAGCTGTAAAAAGGCCATACCAAAAGATGCCTTAAATTAAAAAAAAATTATATTACTAATCGATCGCAGCACCCAAAAAATTAACCTAATAGGCATAATGAAATTTTATTGCACTTGTATTTTTTACTTTTAACTTTATTAAGTGGTATTTTAAGGATAAAAAGGATATTTTCTCTACCTATCCAGCTTATTCAGCAGAAATTTCAACAACTCGGCATTATATTTCTTTTAAAGAAGTCACAATTTTCGTTAGGTAAACCCTCACATGGTACAGAAGCTCTCACAATATAAAATTGTGTATATATATATGGATTAATAAAAATTTAGAGATATATTTCTTAATAATTAATGATAAATTATAAAATATATGATCCACTTTATGATGTGAAAAATAATCTTCTCCAATTATCAAATGGGATAGATTATAAAAATATAATTCAACTCTCTTCTAAAAATAAAAATATTTTATTTATCCTTGACTATTCCACAATTTCATATTCTCATTAGTATTATTTAATTCATAAAGTTCATATTATATTATTTATTTATTGAACACATGAACATGTGTTGGGAGTAGAAATCATTTGCAATTCTTCTGAACTATAACAACCAGTAGAGATAATCATTCAACAGGTTAGAGGAGAATCAACCTAACATCAACTAAGCAAAAGATACTGATAATAAAAAGAATTGGGCACAATCTTTACAGATCCATACAGCAAGCTTGATGACAATGTTAATAAAAATCATAGAACAACAGATGAATTGGGCGTATGCTTATGGCAGCCAAGTTGCCTATACACATCACAACAACATTATAAAATCAAATAAAAGCAGAATATTTAGGTAACATGCAAGCAGATTATTTCCATTTACTTTCATTTCTACTGTTCATGTAAGTTTACATCTACAAAAACATAAAAAAGTTGGCTTCTGAGAGGATAGGTTCAAACATTGAAACCTGGAGGGTAGGGATTCATATCATTGAAGCATCCCTCTGCCATGCAAGGATCAGGCTACATACTTCAGCAGTTAAGCATCTTGCTGAACCCCTAATTAATTGGAATTTTATGAAGACCTTATTTCGCCATTTTTTTACCTTCCTCCCTACAAACAACACATTCTTGCATTTCACATAGTTCCGTAGGTCAAGTTGATGACTTAACACCAACGCAGCTCACCTTGTTCTGTTGGTTGGGAGTTTTAGCTACCAACCAAAAACGTTTTGGGTTCGAGTCCTGCGTATGTGATGTGTGTGTGAGTTTACCTTAATTGGCCTAAATCTCCCCCAACAAACAACATATTCTTGCATTTCACACAGTTTCGTAGGTCAGGTTGATGACTTAACAACACCAACACAGCTCATCTTGTTATGTTAGTTGGAAGTTTTGATTACCAACTAAGAAATCTTGGGTTTGAGTCTTGCTTATGTGATGTGTGTGTGAGTTTATCTTAATTGGCCTAAATGTCCCCCACCAAATAAAAAAAAAAACTTAACAACACCATAATAAATTAGAGATCAGCCTAGGTTAATTAATGAACTAATTATCTTAATTACAAATAGTGTGCATATGATGCATGAGCTCCAATGTTTCCTTCCGAATGCACCCTTGCAAATCAATCTCACTGAAATTTCCTACATCCAGAAATTATATGGAAGCAGGAAAAAAAAAGAACTACTTCCCTCATTCTACAGCAGCTATGCATATTTCATGTTAACTTTGTGAGTTCTAAAACAATTGCTTAATTTAAGTTAAATATGGAGATAAGCACTCATAACAATGGAGAAAAAAGATTCATGTAGCCGACCCCACATAGTGGGATAAAAGCCTGATGTTGTTGTTGTAGTATGGAGATAAGCACCCATAACAATGTAGAATAAGAATGACTTATGATCCTTTTGCTGCAAGGAAGAAGAATATAAAATATAAATGCAAAATAAGAGAATCATACACCAGATCTCTAGGAAGAGGGAAGATATCACAACATTACGAGATGAAACAAAAAGAATCAAGCACAATAAAATACAGTATGAACTTTACCAGCAAAAGTGTAATTCAATCATCACATAGAGTTTGAAGAATTCTTCCATGGTTCCAATTCAACTTTAAACTCCATTCACAAGCATAATTCAGCATGTATTGATTCCATCCTTGCAATCCCTGGTCAGGTTATTGAATGTTTCAACTCGCATCTTCGCTCTGTACAGAACCTCTGTGTCAACTGCCACCCTCATATAACCATCAAATTGGACAGGCCGCCCACCATTGAGAATCATTGTCTCATTATACCACTCACTCTTATTACTCCACATCTCATTATAGTCCTCAAGCAAATGTACATTATAGTAAGACCTCAGCTTATCAAAGTAATTGTAAAAAGGCTCATTAGTGGCAATGTAAAGATTTCTCCAAGACTTCACCAGCTTGGTAACCTTCTCCACTAGAGATTCCGGGGAAGTGTCGCCGTCCAAATTCGGCCAAAGCTCCTTGTTTCTGGCCTTCTCTCCTCTTACAACATGAAGAGCATCATAATCCCAATCCATCTTTCCGGCAATCTCCGAGACAATATTCATCAGCCGCTTAGACTTCCAAATGGCATGCCAGGGACGCTGAATGTACTTTGATGCCCGGCCCTCACAGACCCTATACCAGTAATTCTCAGGCTCAGGTCCTTCAAATTGTCTCCAAACTATGGTGCTCTTATCCTTCTTGAGCTGCATTGGGGTAACCTTGTAGGTAGGCACTTTTCTAACACTAATACGGCCATTGCTCTTCTGGCCTTTACCAGAGGAGCGATCCCATTTCCTCCAGTCCCGAAGGAAATCCCCCTCCTCAACAACCGAAGCTGATTCCTTTAGATGCTCGAAATCAAAGTAAAACCTGAAATCCTTACCATCTTCATTCTCTCCTGTAGAAGTATAGCTCCCGGCAAGGCATACGCTGAGGTCCATGACGAAAGTCCGGTTGAGGAACTTGGCTTCTCCGAGGCCGCAGAGGAAGCTCCATAAATAATGATTCATACTCTTGCAGTAATCACCGCCACGGGTGTAGTATAGGTAACGTCCCTTGCGGAACTCTGATTCAGATCCAACGGTGGGGATCGTGTCGTTGATGTCCAGATCCGGGATCTGGATGGCCGGTGGGGAGGTGGCGCGACGGGGACGGCGGGCGGCGTTGGTACCGGAGCGGAACTTACCGGCGCGAACGACCTCGAAGGTGCAATTCTCAGCCGGAGCAAGGCGGAAGCGGCGGTAGTCGCGGTAGCGTCGCCAGGACTTCTCCAAACGGTTGCGGAAGCGCCAGGCGGCGTCGCATTCGTCGGGATTGGATCCATTGACAGGGGTGTCGTACGAAATGAAGATAATTGATTTGCGGAAAATCTTGGAGTTGAAGCGCTGGATCGCGGCCAGGACCGCGGGGTTAGAACAGTTGAGTGGGGCGTTTGGATCACAGGCCGATGAGGTGGGGAAGGAGTTGTTGTCAAGGAGAGCTGCGCCGGCGTTGGCGGCTGAAGGGGGAGAGGCGACGAGATCTTCGCCGGTGGGCAGAAGAGAGTCGTCGGTTGCGAAGGTGGAGTTGGGAAGAGTGGCGGAGAGGGATTTGGTAATGGCCTTGGAGGTTTGGAACCATGGGTCGGGGGGTTGGTAGGTGGCGGCAATGACAGAGAAGACGAGGACGGAGACGACAAAGATGGAGAAACATAGGTTGCCGATAACCTTGACAACCTGTTGTCCCGTCCCCGGGAGCTCTGGCGAGGTGCCTCGGGCGCCGACCTCCTTCATCTCTGGTGTTGAAAATAATGTTGATCTATAAATCCTCGGGGGGTTAGGGTTAGGGTTCCCGCCGAGAAATGGAAGGGAGACGAGAGGTTAGTGGCGGTGAGTGACAGCGGGGGTTGGGTTGGAGGCGTCGAACTGACGATGGCCGTGACAGGAACAGTAGGGATGTGGGCACCGACAGGTGAGTGCGGTAGGCCGCAGAGGTTCGATAAGTGAAGGCAGAGGTGGTCGGTGTAAGTCTGGAAGATCGAAGATGGATAGTGGTGTGGAGTTGTGGATCACCGGGTCGTTTCAGGAACTTGGAGTGTAGGAGTAAGAATTGAGAAAATTAACAAGACAACTAGACAAGAAAATATATAAATTTCAAGATTTAAAATAAAATAATTAATATATATTCTTAAAAAAATAAAAGATTTTACCTATTATACTTTTACATGCTAGAAAATTTAATGCTAGAAAATTTAAGTCTGTTTATATCTTAGTAGTGTACAAAAGTTCAACATGTGAAGCTGAACGTATTAGAACTAGAGAATTTTTTAAATGAAAAATCCAGAAAGTGAAAAAGGCACGAGTATGACCCAATTATAAAATTCAATATGTAACAAATGATACAAAGATTCTCCTTTCTTCATTGTAAAAGAATAGAAAAGGCAAAAAAAAAAAAAAAAGATCAAGCATTCATAGAGGGATAATCTATATCCAATAATATGACTTAATTTTTTCGATACAGATTATAGGAATAGATGCCCACTTGAGGAGAAATATATCCAACAACAGCTTCAAATCTTGTCAGTATTCTGGAGATTGTGGTGACTTCTAATGTGGGTCGTTGGTGGCGATGATGATTTTTGGTAGCGGTAATTTGTGGTGATCGTCGAAGGCGATGGCTGGAAAATGCCCCCCTCCCCCAATCTGAAGAATGAAGGTCTATTTAAAAGTTTTTGGGAGTGGCATGCTTTTATAAATATGAAAATGCAGGACAAAGTTAGAGTGATTCATCAAACAATCCGTATTAATTCATTCAATTATGAAACTTTCGTCAAGCATTTAAATGCCTTAATGATGTCAGAATTGAGTGATCTTGAGCTCCTTGGATTCGTCTCGTCAAACCACTCAATTTGACTATAAGCATGTCATATTTAGAGATTATCTGATTACTCAATTAATGTTTTGAAGCATCCAAATATGCTTTAGTCCCTAGGTTTGAGCCCATTTGGACTCGGATTGGGCCAATTTTAATGTCATTAGATTCATCTTGTCGAGATGTTCAGTTTGACTTTAAGATTGTCGGGATTGGAATTTGGATGATCCCAAAATTAATTTTGAAAATTTTTAGCTCAAATATGCCTTGAGATTAGTGCATGACTAAGATGATTTTTGCTGACGTATCATATACGATCGTATGTTTAGATGAATAATACAATTGATAGTTATAATTAAAGTAATATAGTTTATAGATTGTTATTAGGATTATTATATTATTATTTGGAGTTTTAATATTTATTTTTGGTTGTAATTTGTAAATAAGCCTCTTTAAACCATCAAGAACTATGTGAGACTTCTTTGGAGGTTAGGCTCTTCTCCTCATCATTCTACTAATAGTTGTGGGAATCTTATATTAGCCAAAGCCTCTCTTCCCTCTTCTAGAAGCAGCCCTCTTTTCTCAAATATCTCAAATATATTATAATTTTTATGTAGTGTAAGCTTTATTGAGTAACAATTCTAAAATATATTTTATTGAAATGCCGATTTCTAAAATACAATAAAAAGATAAATTGAAAGAAAAATATGCCATATAGTGTAGATTAGAGTAGTCTGAGAATAAATTTTCATTATAATTTTTATACAAACTGTTAGGGATCTAATCTTCTATTAAAATAATTATATTTTTTACTAGTTAGGAATTAATTTTAGGGTTTAATTTGTATCGATCAACACAGTTAATAAGATCAAATTCGCATGATTTGGTGAACATCACTCAGATTTTGTTTGGGATAACTTCCTTACTGCTTTACTTTTCAAACTGCAATCACATTTTTATTTGGCCATTGATTACTCTTTGCTTTCAAAATATTTTGTACTAGAAAACTGCTTTCTACAAGTGCTTTAAAAAAGTACTTTTTCTATAATAACTTTACAAAAATAATAAGAAAGCTGTTCTAAACGAAACCTTAATCTATAAAAGATAGTTAAAATTTTAAGGTGCATTTCCTATGAAATATTAATTTACCATAAAAAATAACATCTATTATTATTCAAATGTTTTTATTTTATTAATATGATATGAAATATAAAAGATGAATATTTGATGTAAGCTTAATCACCCAATGTAAATAATGATTATTTAGCCAATTATAATTGTTAGGAAATGAATTAAGGGAGATCAAAATTAGGCTGGATGCATGACTATAGTATCACTTAATTGTTAAATCTATTTTTAATATAAGAAATTAAGTTTATTTTTGAATGTCAATAGCTTAGTATTGCTGCATAAATATATTTTTCAATTATTTGATAGGAGACCAAGGTTTCGTTTGGGACGGCTTTTTTGCTGCTTCTTAAAGCAGCTTTCTAATACCAAAATTAAAATTTTTGTACTAAAAAACTGCTTTAAGAAGCAATAAAAAAAGCCGTCCACAACAAAGCCTAAATCTAAAATTCCACACATCTAAACAATTTTCTATTTTTTTACATGAGAGTTCCTTACATCAATCATTATTCGACTCAAATAGAAGTATCATCAAATAATATGCATCAAGAGCTCGCTTAATCACATGAGAATATTAATTATAGGAGATAATCACCCTAAATATTGATTTCTATTAACTTATTAATACATTTAAAATTGTTCCCGAGTACACATTTTTAAATGGAATCATCTTGAGACTAAATCAACTAGCAAGCAAATAAATTGCATCCACCCTTTCCTAGCTGTACCCCAATCTCCAAAAACAGATCTATTTTCTTGCAAGGGTTATACATAATTACCTCATTTTTATGACAATTATCACTCTCTAGATTGATCTCTATTAGTAAAAGAATCCCATAAACAGCTCAGATAAGGTAGAAAGTTTGCTAATTAGTCGCATGAGAAGAGTACTAAATATCGTACCTAAATAACTCCCTTGAGAATAATTAGTCAATCAATCCCCCCATCTCTCTCTCTCTCTCCCTCCCTCCTTTCTCTATCTATTTATATGGATAGAAATATTGATAGCTTGGAGCTGTCCATTAGGAGGCAAATTAAAAGAGATTTGAGAAACAAAGTCTTGTGAAGATCGAGATGGAAGCAAGCAGAGAAAGGAAGGGAGGAGATGAGGTACTGATGAGGAGGCTTCACATAGTTTACTTCCTAAGCAGGAAAGGGAAGATCGAGCAGCCTCACCTCATCACAGTTCACCACCTCAACAACAATGGTGTTCTTCTTCGAGGTGCACAAGCTCATCATCATCATCATCAACAACAACAACATCTTCTCTCTCTCTCTCTCGCACTCTCTCAATTGATTATTTTGTTCAATAAATATCTTACTTTGTTTAAATGAAATTGATAACATGATTAGATTTTAAGAGATGGCTATCTGAGCTCAGGGGAAAAGAAATGCCGGAATCCTTTGCTTGGTCATACAAGAGGTTTGCTCATTAGTTGCTTAACTTCATTGATATTTGGCAGTTAATACTATATTATTAACATATATAAGCTTACTTAACAGAGATTTAACTATATTAAAATGGGAAATCTAATTATTATATATGACATTATATTACGAAGGCATGCATATTTCATAGATAATAGTGCTATTACAGGAAGTACAAAACCGGCTATATCTGGCAGGACCTCACTGACGATGACCTCATCATCCCCACCTCCTACTGCGAGTATGTATTAAAGGGATCTCTCCTCTCTCCCATCAAAATCATTGAGAAGTTAAAGGAAGAAGCAAAGTCCTTGGCTGCTCCTGCGACTTTAAGAACCACAGGTGAAACATTGCAGAGAGAAAAAACTACTTCAAAGCCTCCTACAGAATTAGAGGAACAGTCGCCAGCAGAAACATCGAATTCAAGCTCGGAAGAAGCCCAAAGGAAAACTGCGGTTTTCAGGATAGATTCTTGGAAGGAGGAGATGAAGAGAGTAGAGAAACTCAGCTGCGAAGAAATTGTTCCCATGGAGAATGGGAGGCAGCTTACTCAAGTTAAAAGTAAGGAAAGTGGTGATAATAAAGCTCGCAGCTGGGCACCATTTGTTCTGAGAGATTTTCTGAGCTGTAGAACGGTGGGGACGAAGGACTCTATTATGAAAGCTGTGAGCAATCAGAATCAGAGTGGTAGCAGAAGGAATAACAGCAGCAGTACCTAGGTAATTTTTCTGTTTGAGGTGATGAAAGATCAATATTAAATGGCAACAGTGGAGGAAAAGTAGCAGCAGCTGGGAAGAAAAGCAGGGATCGGCCAGCAGAGTGTACAGCTGGAAGACTAAAAGACAAGCAATTACTGTAGAAGAAAACTTTGTTAGAATGTCTTGATACAAATGGTATCAGGATGAGTTTGAATACCTTTATATTTGGTTTGAGATTAGTGTTATATTTGCAGAATTTGCACAGCACTAATTTCAAGATAAATTTAACAGTATTTAAAACCGCCCTGATACAATTTGTATGATGATATTTTAATCTAAGTTTTCTATAGTAGTGTAGGCAATTGTTATGATTAGTGGGTAGTTTGCTTGTGATTGAATAATTAGTGTAACTACATTGTAATCGGTTTGAAACTACTATAAATAAAACTTCAATGGCTCGCAGGGGGGCCAAGATAGAATTTCCCTGCATGTCCTCTTATTTCTTTCTTCTGTCTTTGGACTCTGATTTCAAATTTTGGAGTGTGGCATTGGCAAATGACAAGTCCAAGTGGTTCACAATTATTGGCTAACTCCTCAAAGAATCACTACTCTGTTTCAGGAAACTATCAAACCATTTCCAAATCCAAAGAAGACAAAATGGGGAGAATTAACAAATTAACGATTCATTTGAGACAACTTTCTTTCTGCTTTCTAAAACAATTTTCTTGTATAAAAATTTCGGGTTCTATAAATTTTTATACTTAAAAAACTGTTTTAGAAAATAGGAAGAAAGCTATTCCGGGCTTCATTTGGAACAATTTTTTTACTAATTTATTTTTTATATCATTACTATAGCTTCAATTTAGCCACTACTCTTTATAACCATCTTCATAAAATGCTACAACTATCCCGAACAAACTCTAAAAAGTAGGTGGCATCAATCATACTGCCATTAAACGAAATCTCCCAAAAATTGCCTGTGATCTTGAAAAGCTCGAACAAACACACATTCAGGACAACAATGGTGAGGATGGTATACCTTTCATAAGATTCATTTGGGATGACTTTTTTGTTGCTTTGTAAATCTATTTTTAATCCACTATTTAAAAACAAGAAAAAAAATAATGATCAAAAGCTATCCCAAATAAAACCTTAGTTAAATATTTTAATTATAATCCAAAACAAACAAAATACATTCCAACAAATTTGTTCTCCCATTGGCACAAATAGCAACTTCCAGAGCTATTCCAACTGTACTGCCAACACCGTCTAATACAAATACAATTACTGGCACAAAAAAACAAAACTTTAGCAGTTTTGCTGTTATATTTTTCTCTTTTGAACCAGGAGGGCAAACAATATGCACATGAATCAACACAATAATTGTTCTTTATAGCGTGAGAAGGAATAGAGTGAAAAAGAATAGTAACAGCTAAAACTTGAAAACCTCATTTGAAACAACAAATATTATATATTTATAATTGGAAAATCAGCCAGTCATTGGCTAAGATCCAACACATTTCCAAAGCTGAAATTAAGAATAAAATACTCCAGAATGTACTGAAAAGCTTAAAAGGATATTCCTGTCACATAATCCAAAACAAACATAGCTTTAAGCTTTTCTAATGCATAAATATTTAATATTTATGAGTTCAGAGTAGCTGGGACACATCACTCACCAAAATTTAACAGAAGGTGGGCCAAAACATAAGCAGAAACAGATGGAGAAGGATCAACGAAGCCTCCTAGCTTCTCTTTCAGATTCGAGGAGGGTAAGGATATCTCCCTCTCTTACAGGACCCTTGACATTTCTCATGATCAATCGATTTGGATCGTCCATAAATTTGACCCTGACTTGGGTAACCTGACCTCTAGAACCAGTTCTCCCCATCACCTTCACAACAACAGCAAGCTTCACCTGAGAATCCATCTTCTGCACCAGCAGCAACGTTAAGTTCAACAGCATAAGCCAAATATACTGTGCTATAACATTTTCAATCGGTTGAAATTTGAATGAATCATGGGTAGAAATTTCAAAAAAGGAAAAAAAAAATCATGAGAAAATTAAAACAGGAATTAAAATAACAAAGAGCTAGCCCAACTCATACTATAAAATCTACAATCAACTTCGACTCATTAAAACCTTGTCTTCTATTTGAATTGCTAGGATAGTATTTGGTATGATTGTGTGCTTAAAATGTATAGAGTAAGCAATGTAGATAAGGCTGATCTAAGTTTTGTAGATAAGGAATGGATTTAAACTCAATATCTAAATTTAAATTTGAACTTCAAGTAGAAGATGAGTGATTTAAGCAGTAACTTTCATCTATTGAACAACTTTAAAACAATCTAAGATATAAAGAATGAAGCAATGAAATAATACCTAAAAAATCAATAATGCACATGAGATTTGAGAGACCAACAAAAGACTAAAAGGCAGAGGCAATGTGAAGTAAGAAAGTTTGAAGATGGGGCACCAAGACAGTGCAGAGGATACATAAAAAATATTCTAAGAAAAAAAAAAAGCTTAAGTTCAAGAAGTTACTAGCACCAATAGTACAAACCAACAATCAACATATGCGAAATTATTCACCAAGAAGTGACTAGCTCCAGTTGGAGAGAATAAAGAATCAATAAGCAACCAACTTAATGAATACAAGAACCGATGAGGATAAGCAAGCAATTGTTCCTTAGTTCTAACGAAGCTACTGCAAAATTTGATTTGATTATAACTCAAAGTCGAAATCACAACTCTTTGCAAGCAATTCAATAGGGCAGCACATCTATTGAACCCACATTACAATGCGATGCAACAAAGCAAAGTGATTCGCACATTTTGTTGCGAACTACGCTTCATAAGCAAACAATTCAATAGGGCAGCACATCTCTTTGCTTCACCTATAAAATGTGCAGTTAATAACAATCATTAAAATAAGATTTTGTATGAGTACTGGGGAGATGATGTAACAAAAGGATCATATAGACGTTTCAGTTTTTTTTTTTTTTTATACATTCGCGTAGTGTAAAAAGTTGAAGTTATATAGATCAGGAAGTTTCCTTTTCATACACACGCATTTGTGTAATTTTTTAAGCATGGGCCCACTATTCATCGCATAGATGGCCTCTACCTTTAGTTTGTATTTCCCTCAGGAGTGAACAAAAAGGAGGGTTCACTCACATAACAAGCGCAAGAGATAAAAGTCCCAATGCAAACATCCGCTAGTGCAACTAATAGAAGAAGGTTTAAGATTTGAATTTTTTAACTGCTATGAGCTAAGGCTACCTAGAAGGAACAAGTAACAAGGTCGGTTTCAAATGGGACATAAGGTCGCTAGAAACCATTTTTATCAATGACAAAGGCAACACAGTGCATAATGTGAGAAAATAACGCAAGAAGGATATAACTTAGCAACGTTACACTTGAATGACTCAAGTAGTCAGAAATCTGAGATAGCATGAGAAAAAGTATTTAGAGTAACAAAAAAACATTGATTCGAATGGACCTTTCCATTCATATTAAACATACTCAGAAATTAATAGAGCACGCAGCGCAAAATGAAAGAAGCATGGTGAAAAAGAGATATATGACGAAGAGAATTTAAACTCTCGAATCAATCAGAACAATATAGAACACAGAAATGATATTGATGCAAAACTTAAAACATAAAAAGCTAAAAAAAAAACAAGCAAACGATGGGGCCATGAAGACAACAGCCTATGAAGGAGAAACTGGGATGAAGAGAGAACATACTGTTTGATATTCGTTATCCCAGAGGAAAAACTAAGGTGGCTGCTGAGGTTGAAAAACCCTAATCCGTTCATTAATAGCCTCTTCAACCACGAACCTTGTTATAATAGAATTACACCTGATCCCCTTTTTTCAAAAAGAATTTTCCTAGCTAGTATGGCTGATTAGACATTGACTCCTCATAGAACATGGGCATTTATTTATATATTTATCTTTATATGCATTAAATTCGTCTATATTTAACTAGGCTATGACATTCCCTATAATATAAATAAATTTTGAAATTGAATTCAACTATATTTCAAAGTTGGAAATCAGAACATGTTATAATATAAAATATTATTTAATTTGAATAATATTATTTGCTAGAAAATTTACGACAATATAGATTGACAATATAGATTGGTAGTTATGTTTTAGTTTTCATTAAAATTATATAGGTTTGGAGGGCATAGACTTTTCGTGTAGAAATCTAAAAAGAAAAGTCATGAGAATTGCCCATTTAGAATAGATCCACTAAATATTTGCTTGAGATTACAAAAGTTCACATTTCCAAAAGATCGAGGAAGATAGGAATTCAACGCAATTTTTTAGACTATTGAAGGCTTTTAGGGGATGGTAATGTTGATGAAAGGCTTCCTCATCAATCAACTAAGGTGATGTCTACATTTGACAATTGGACATTGATCGGTAGATGTCAATCAACAACAAAGGGTGACGTCTAGCATCATGGATAGGAAGTCAATTAGGACGGTGGAGACGACAAATTTTATTGGCGGGTGTCGATCTGAAAACATTGGTCAACTGAGGTTGTTCAGATACAAATGTAATTGATGTTGGCCAGCAAACATAGTCAGTCAAAGGTTTTAAAGTAGTTAAAATTCAAAAAATTTCTATGATTCACGAGTGTCCCCAATTCAGAATATGAAAATAAGGATAACTAAAGTCTACTTATAGATTTTGACTATATTTTCCTCTTTCTCTTGCTCTTCTCCCTCAGCTCCCTCTACTCCATCTACTCCTCTTCCTCGTTCCATTCCTTCTACTTAAAATGTCACTAGCTAATCATGACCTGCGGCATCATCGACAGTTTTGTAAGGGTTTCATTAGCAGTCTTATGTTTGTAAATAAAATATTAAAATTTATGAATTAAATATATAAATCGGATATTTTCGAGTGATATGTATGTAAATCTCCTTTTTTAAATTCATAGTGATAAATATTTGATGTAGAATTGCTTTAACTACAATATTAGTTAAAGCAATTCTGCTTGATCTCTACTCATAACTAGCATTCATGGGAATTGACTGCAATTTTTTTATGAATAATAAGTCATAAATTATAAAGTATAGGCTTGAATTCCTGATCTTGAAATAATTTTTTCTATAACAAGTGGTTCACAAATTCATTCATATTGATTGCAAGTTAAAGTTTTATAATTATTGAGTAATTGAAGTCAAGCCAATGAAGAGATATTGATTATTCTACTTATGAATGTTTTTATACATACAATTAGGAAAGTAAGTATATTACTGAGGAGATATGTAATTTTTTATGTAAAAATTTTGAAATGAGAAATTATACAGCCTAGCCTAGTTATGTGTTTCAAAGGGCCATATTTTGTCAATCTTGAGGAATACATTAATATAATGTCACTAATGTGTCATTGATATTCTCAATATTTATGATATAATAAAATCAAGTATTAGAATATCTCTCTTTCAAGATGCAAAGGCAATATAACATTGGGGTGATTGATGAGGTGGTATTAGGTCGGGGGGCTATTGTGGATGTTAAAGATGATTCTGCTAGAGGTGATGGTGGCATGATTTGATGATAGTGAATGAGAGATAGGAAGGTTATATAAGCAAATTGAGAGCAATAAGGATGGATCTCTTTTGAGAAGTGGAGATGACATGATTTAGAATCAAGAAATGATGTGGCATAGGAAGATCGTTGAGGTGATTCAAGTCATAATGATCCTCCTTTCGAAAATAAAGATAATATGACCTGACGGTGGCATGCAAGGTGATGTGAGAAAATCATTGAGAAAATCAAGGGCATCCAAGATGGTTCTACTACTTTTAGAAGTGGAGATTGCACAATTGAATGTGATAGACAAGGTATAGTAGGTTGTTGATGTAATTGAGAGTAATCTAAATGATCCTCCTTTTGAATTGGAGACAAAACAACCTGAAGGTGACACACAAAGTGATACATGAAGTACTGTAAAGCTATATCAATCTACTCCATCAC
Source organism: Dendrobium chrysotoxum (assembly GCA_019925795.1). Taxonomy (NCBI): domain Eukaryota; kingdom Viridiplantae; phylum Streptophyta; class Magnoliopsida; order Asparagales; family Orchidaceae; genus Dendrobium; species Dendrobium chrysotoxum. The sequence goes on from CM034300.1 coordinate 74,539,924, forward strand.
CCTTTTCCATTGCCTTATTTGTCATCTTCATGTCATGTCAGTGGAGAAGATTGGTGTAGCATGATAATCCTCCTTCTATAAGTAGAGATGATATTACTTAAAGACTACAGACAAGACAACACAAAAGAGATGTAAGGCAGCTAGGATAGTCCCTCTTTTAAAAGCAGAGATGACCGAATGACCTGGGGTTAATGAACATTTAAAGATGGTTGAAATAATCTCTCTTATAAGGAGGGAAATTGAAGTAGTCTCTCTCTTATAAGGAGGCAAATTGAATGGCCTGAAGTTAATTATCAATATTGTTTCCCTCATGAAAGGCCCAAAGTCAATGGCCTGATGTTAATTATCAATATTGTCTCCCTCGTGAAAGGCCCAAAGTCAATGGGTGGTTGAGGGCAGTCATAATCCCTCTCATTAAAGAAGGGGGCTAAATGGCTTAAAATTGGTGGGAAATTTAGGGCGATTAGGAAAATTCCTATTTTTAAGGAACGGAGGTTGAATAATATGTAGCTGATGAACTATTCAGTGTGATAGATACAATACTCCTAAAGAAAATGGTGGATTAAAGGACCCGATCAAGAACTAACAGTGATCAATATGATCCAATGGGGAATTGAATGACACAAATTTGATGGGAGATTAAGGGATAGTTGGATATTCCCTCTCATGAAAGAAGGAAGGTTGAAAGATCTAAAGTTCACAAGTGATTGAGGGACTGTCCCTCTTCTGAAAAGAGAGGAGATTGAAAAAATCATAATTGATAGATGTTAAAAGGTTATTATGAGATTTTGTGGAAGAAAGGAGGATGATATAACTTCAAGGTGATGCGAAAAAGGCAGTAGGTTAGTCCCTCTTTTGAAGGGAGTGGGGAACTATACAATTTGAAGATATTAGGTAACTGAGGATGAACAAATTTGAGAACATTAGAAGCAATCAACTTGAACTTTAAATGATAGTCAAAGCTATAAATTTCTTTATATCTTAACTTTCAGAATATTCTAAATGAATCTAGATGCAACCTTTTTATATATTTTAAATAGAGATTTTATCTCAATTGTCCTCATTCACCTTTATAATTTTCTCACATCAACTAGTCTACTACCTTCATGGTCACTCCATTTTCAAAAGGAGTGTCATGTTGACTACGCATTATCATCTCCATGACCTTCTTATGCCACCTTGTTTGTTACTTTTTATGCGGTGTTGTCTCCAATTCTAGAAGGAGGGCCATCCTTAATGCCCTTAATTGCATATTAGACTTTCCTATAATGCCTCATCACCTTCACCTTCATGGATCATCCTGAACATCCATATCAACATGCTTGACCTTTCAACATCCCTTTGCCCATTGCCCCCATGTATGTGTTAGGGCCCGAATGAGGATGTCAGTCTAGCAATGTCAACAATGAATAGCAGGTGAAAGGGATTTGTTCTGAGCAATAATAAATGAAAAACAAAGGGGATGCCTTGATTGGAGGCATGAAAGAGAATCTTATATTGGAAAATGGAAATGAGCTGTTCCACACAGTTCATACACTCAGGAATAGATGGCATCACAACAAACCCAGGCAAACTGAGACTTGCCAAAATTTTGAGTAAAAAATAAAAAGGATTTCATTCAACAAATAATGTTCTAAATGACATTAAAAAATCATGGTATCTAACCATAGGGCATAAATGACAAATTTCCCTTTACATCAAGCCGAAAACAACATAAATGAAGCAGCTCAAACAAAGATATGACATAAACAAGACAACCCAACCAGATACTCAGACTGCAAAGTCCGGTCTAACGGGCTCGATCAAATTATTTTTTTGGACAAAAAAAGGTTCAGGTTTGTGGAGAAGAGTCAAATCACCTAAAGTGTTTTGTATGACTGGCATAGGATATAAACCCAGTTAATTAACAACTAAATTTTAAAAAAAAAATTGCAATAAAATGCCACAATATATCACACCAATGTCACATGCTTTCTATCCATTTTATTTGAAATCAGATTTACAATCTTAATCAAACACATTCAAATATCATAATCTAACTATTACGATAACTGTAGAATATCACAGACAAAATAAAATGATGAAAAAACGAAGCAGTGTTAATAGGTCAATTGATCTGTCACTTAAATTACAGTAGGTAACACCAAATTTTCAAAATTTATCAAAATCTAATCTGTGAGACATATGAGAAGTGATCGTTCAATTAATTGGTTTATCTAGGGCACGAATGTTTTCCTTCATATCCCCAAAAAAAAAAAAACTAACCATTAAATTATGATACGAATGGAGAAAACACCAAAAACTTAACTTGATTTGATAAAAAACACATAAAAGAGATTAAAAAAAAAATCGGTGAAACAATCTACGAAGAAATCAGATGAATAGGATAAAAATTAGAGATATGGAACAAACAATTTAAAAGACGATAAAAGAAGAGAAAGGCATGCGAACCTCGCAACTCGCTCTTCGCTATACCCGTAGGAAACACAGCGGCTGCGAAGATCCTTGACGACTTTAAAAAGCCCAGAAACCCTAATGAATTCAATATATAGTAAACGACATAAATTTACGCTTCTGCCCCCCTGTTTTTGTAGTAAACGATCTTTGACTGCATGCTTAGAAACTATTCTGTGGGGACGAGAAGAATTATTTGGATATGTGTATATATATTATGTATATATTTGTATATAATGTGTATTAAATTTATGTACATAATGTGTAAATAGTATATACACTCACAGTTCAAATGGTTCTTCATGTCCAGACTCCGCACAGAATAATTTCTCGTGCAGACGAGGGACAAGCTGGAGAAATCCATGGTTGTTGATAATGATTCCAGAGAGAGCGTGTTGAGTGAGATGCAAACGAGCTACGACATTTTGCTTCTCGAGAAACATTAGGTAATTGATTTATCCTTTTTTTTTTCTTGTAAATAGTTTCTTCTGCGGCAAATCCTTTTGTATTCTTTGAGACAAACAATTGTAACTTAGGGTGTAAATGAGTGGTGTAAATGAGTCTAGTCGAGTTAGTGTTACCTCTGACTTGAGCTTGAACTTAATTAATTAATACAGTTCGAGTTCGAATTCGAGCTTTATTCTATGAGTTTGAGCCTGCTAATGAGCTGAATCGTTTATTATGAAGGAGAGAAAATAATTATGATTTAAGTAATTGTTATAATAAAATATAAAAAATGAGAAATTATAAGAATAATAATAATGAATTACTTAATATAAGAAATTGGGATATAATTTTAAATATTTTTAACAACTTTGTGTTTAAAATCTTGAATTATAATTGATACATCATCGAAAAATTATCTTGATCGGGCACGAATCTTGAGGAAAAACTCAAGTTGGAAACTTCAAAAATTAATTCGGAGACCATTTAAACTCCGACTTCAGCAAGCTTATAGTCGAACTGAGCGTCTCGGAAATACGAATCCAACGACACCAAATTCGACTCAATCCGAGTCCAAATGAGTCCAAACCAAGTACCCGAAGCGCTGTTGGAAGCATCAAACAGCAATTTGAGTTACTAAACGGCCTCCGATTTTGACGAGCTTATAGTCGAATCGAGCGTCTCGACGAGACGAATCCAACGAGCCCAAGATCGTAGAATTCTGATATCATTAAGACCTTCAAATGCTTGATAAACGGTTCACGATCAAGGGATTCAATATCGGCCGTTCATTCGGATCACTCCCTATTTGCCCCTGATCCCTCACATATTTACGGGCTATGCCACTCCAGAAAAACTATAAATAGCCCCTCATTTCTCTTAAGAGGGGACCCAAGCCAAGAAGCCAAGAAGAGAAGAAGAGAAGAAGAAGAGAAGAGAAGTTTAGGAGGGAACAGCTCCTCCTCGACCACCGCCGGAACACCGCCGGAACTTTGCCGGAACTCCGTCGGAACACCACTGAAGCACCACCGGGCGCCCGAGGGACGCCGGAGCTCTGCCCGACACTGGAGCAACATCAGAATTCTGCCTGACGCCAGAATTCTACCCGACGCCCGAGTGACGCCGGACTTCTTTCCAAGTGACGCCGGAATTCTGCCGGACACCCGAGTGACGTCGGAACTCTGCTTGGCCTTGTAACTGATACTCATTGTAATCCGATCGTCCTAAATCTAACGGACGAATCAGCCTCGTGTATTTCATACAACACTAGTGGAACTTTTTCAACTAGGCGTGGCCCCGTGGTTTTTCCCTTTTTCAGGGGTTTCCACGTAAAAATCCTGGTGTTCATTTATTCTTCTATTTGTGTGCTGGATATACGTACAACGCTGAGACGAAAAATTAAACTCTATCGCCGCGTATATTTGAGTCCGCAATAGTTTGGCACCGTCTGTGGGAAACTTCTCCCACAACTTCAAGTATTGCTACAATGGTCAACAGGCGTAGCAGTCGCCTCATAGGAGCCTCCCGCTCTCACTCTCATCAATCCAGAAATCAGTCTATGAATCATAGACGTCCGATATCTGCCTCTTTATACCCCGGGGGGCAAAACGCACCTGGAGAGGGGACCTCGGGACCCTCCCTAGAAGAGAGAATTCGAAAAATGGAAGAATCTCAAAACGAGATCCTACAACTCTTGCGAGAGACTGGACAACCGACCCTAGCACCTCAGGAGGAGGTTCTTCTCCCTCGAGATCCACCACGTGTCGAAGTTGTTCAAATCGAGCATCTTCAAGACGAGATTCCTCTTCCTCCACTCAGGAGACGTTCGCAGTCGCATCAAGATAATGAACTCGTCGATACAGCAAGTTCTACCCATCCTTCAGGTCGACAATCTCGTCTTCCTCAAGACCTCCCTGAGGAGCTAGCCCAACATCATATTACTGAGCTCCCTCACAATACCCTACGCCACGAACTGCGACGATTGGTTCGAGAGGAGTTCCCTACAGGAGGCGTAAGGCAACCTCTTCGTCAGTGGGACTTCCAGGAGTCGTCACCCCTGACGGAAGCCATTCTTCAACACCCTATTCCGACTGGCTTTAAGCTACCAAGCATCGAGTCCTACGATGGGACATCCGACCCGTACGAGCACATCGACCATTACAGGACCATCATGCATATTCAACGAACCTCAGACGCACTCCTTTGCCAGGTTTTCCCTCCACTCTTAAAGGATAAGCTCGAACATGGTTCTATTCACTTCCAGCCGGAACGATCCCCACATTCGTCAAATTGGCCAATGTATTTGTCGAACAGTTTGTAGCCAACCGAAGAATTACTAAGGATTCTTCTCATCTCTCCGGGATCCGTCAGAACGAGGGAGAAACATTAAAAGAATATTTTCAACGGTTTTCCACCGAGGCTCGACAGATTCCGGGAGTGGACCCAGAACTGCTCCGAGGGGTCTTCCTTGGAGGCCTTCGTCCTGGTCCTTTCTATTCGGCACTCATGCGGGACACAATTCATTCATATGCTGACCTGATCTATCATGTAGAAGCTCAAATTTTCGCTGATGAAGCCATTAATGCTCATAGAAAGCAATTTGAGCAAACAACTGAAAAGCGTAAGAACGCCCCTACAATAGAGGAGTCATTTTCGCAACGAAAGAAAAATTCATCTCCTAGACCCCCAGTACCACAACGCGAGTTCCGACATGAACAAGAGTATACGCCTCTCAATGCAACTCGAACCAACATACTAATGGCCATTCGAGATAAAGAAAATATCAAGTGGCCTAATTCGTTGAAGCCAAATGTTGGGAACCAGGAGCAATATTGCTATTTCCACCGTAGTCGTGGACACACTACTGAAGCCTGCAAGCAACTCAAGGATGAGATCGAGAGGTTGATCCGACAAGGATATCTTCGACAATTCATCCAAAACTCACCTGCTCGAGATGAAACTGGTCCAACTGGGGGGCAAAATCAACAACAATAAAGACAACAGTTGAATAATATTCAAATGGTTGGCGAGATTGAATGACCATGCACTTTGTGTAGTTGTATTAGTAATACTACTTGTTATGTGTCATCGTGTATCTCTTCTATGATAAGTAGGATGCCACTCTAATGTCCTTAGTAGTTCTACCAAGTCAAATGATATGGTTGTCCCTATATGTATCTCTTATATTGTACAAGGGAACTATTGTATTGTCTTATAGTAATATAATGTGTTGTTCGTCCAGTTCTGATATTGCTTCTTTCTTTAAAAAGAATGCAAATGACAATGAAAAACTACTGACAAATATAGTCTCTTTATCCTTGATTCGAGAAATATACAATCTTTATTGTGTCTCAATCACTGGATGATCAATCCCATGGGGATTCGATTTGACCTCTTCCATACAGGTTAACGTCATCAAGCAGGGCTCTGACATACAACCTCGGATAGGTATCACATCCTTGGTGGATTTTCCCGACCTCCTCCATACAGGTTAACGTCGTCGAGCAAAGGCTCCGACATACAACCTCGGATAGGTCATATATTCTTGATGGATTCTCTGGACTTCTTCCATAGAGATTCTTGGCCGGCAAAAAATCTTCGAAAGAGCATGTTACACAATATATCAACTCATGTTTCAAAGATGCAAAAGCAAGTTTTCAACTTCATATAAATATTATTGAAGTTATATTGTGAAAGATTGTACATCTAGTTCACTTTCGCAAGAATTTAAAAGTAAAAGGTACACTGATGATATTTACACAAGCTAGTATCATCAAACAACAAGTAACTTTAACACAGTCAAATATTCTTGGTGGATTTAAGTGACTTCTCCCTTACTGCACGTAAGCATCTCCTACAACTTCTCCTTCAAAGAAAGGACATAACTGGATCATCATCAGACCTCCACTCAGTTGATAGTGTTAGTGTATTGCCAGAATGTTGTCATGTCACACTACTTCGGCCCCTTGATTCAGTAATATCTGATGTTGGCACACTTCAGTATGGATGATTATTGCCTTAACACAATGCCACTGGACACCCTCCATCGTCGGCCCTTTGTCGGATATCTGTCGGCGGTCCTCTACTTCATCTCAACCATCATCGAATTCTTGCTCGATCACGAACCACCATCGGCTTCTCGTTCAACTACTGATAGCAGCACCCTTGAACTCTCTCCTTCTGCTCCCCACTTGGTCGTTGACTGCTAACAGACTTCCACCCGATCGTTCATCATCGAAAAACTTCCGTTAAAATAGCATCGAAATTCTATTCGATGCTGAGCTTCCTCCCGTTGCTGAAGTTCTGCCCGTTTTAGGACTTCCGTCGGACTTTTACCCGACGCCGAGCTTCCTTCCGTTGCTGGACTTCTTCCCGGGACTTTCATCTGACTTCTGCCTGAAGTCGAGCTTCCTCCCATTGTTGGATTTTTGCTCGTCGTGGAACTTCTGCCCGCTGACGGATTTTCGTCGGAGTTCTACCCGACGCCGTACTTCTTCCCGACGTCGGACTTCTGCCCGTCGTCGGATGTTTGTCGGGCTTCTACCCGACACAAAAATTTTACCCGTCGTGGGAATTCATCGGATGTTTGTCGGGCTTCTACCCGACACCGAATCTCTACCCGACGTTGTACTTATGCCCGTCGAGGGACTTTCGTCGGACTTCTGCCCGACGACGAGCTTCTTCCTGTTGCTGGTTCTTTGCCCGTCGTCGGACTTTCGTTGGAATTTTGCCCGGGATTTTCGTCAGACTTCTGCCCGACACCGTACTTCAACCCGACATCGGACTTCTACCCATCGTCGGACTTCTACCTGATGCTGAACTTCTTCCCGACGTCTGACTTCCGACCATCTTCAGACTCCCTCCAACTAACATCTCACCTCCACATAATCTCTTGAAGGAGAGAAATTCTAACTCCCATTTCGCTTCCTTCCTAAAAACAGGAAGCGGCTAACTTCTGCGCAAAGAGAGGGGCGCCGAGTCGAGTGGGGAAAGTCACCTCCTCAAAAATGGCGGAAGGCCTCAAAATGCCAGAAGCTAGAGGGGAGAAGAGAGAAATTTCTAACTCCTGTACAAGAGGAGGGGCGTTGTCTCAAGTAAGGAAAGTCACCTACTGAATAACAACAGAATGCCTCAACTGTCAGAAAGCCAGAATGAGAGAAAAAAGAGAAGAAGCCGCTAACTTCTGCGCAAAAGGAGGGGCGCCGAATCAAGTAGGGAAAGTCACCTACTTAAAAACGGCGGAAAGCCTCAGAATGCCAAAAGCTAGAAGGCCAGGAGAGGAGGAATAAATGAGCATTTTGTCCCCTACATCAAGGGGTGTATTTATAGGATGAAAAGAGAGGGAGTTATTGAAGAAAAAGGGGGGAAAATATTTAAAAATTGGAGGGAGAGGGCTTCTAGAATGAAGTTCGAATTTTTCTGAATTTTTCGGAATTTTTCCGAAATTTTTTAGGATTTTTTGGATATTTTTATAGTGTGTGGGCCCCACATTTAATATATATATATATATATATATATATAACCGCGCGCGGACGCGCCGTTTGGCGCGGGCGCCGCCGCAGGCGGCAGCGGCAGGCGGTGGCCGGCCGGCCGGTTCGGCCGCCTACGCGTTACCGGGCTCCGATTTTGGGCCCGGACGGTCCAAATTCGACGTTTTTTGGATCCCCGGACATGTTTTTCGATGTTTTGGACTCAATTTTGACACTTTCGGAGCTCAACGGGGCCTCTATGATCAAGTTCGAGCAAACATTTAATTTTTGGAACGCAAATTTTTATGATTTTGCCAAAGTGAAAAGCCGACACATATATTTTTGGACTCCTGGAGCTTTGACGTCCAAAAATAGGGGGGCAACTGATACGTCATCGAAAAATTATCTTGATCGGGCATGAATCTCGAGGAAAAACTCAAGTTGGAAACTTCAAAAATTAATTCGGAGATCATTTAAACTCCGATTTCAGCAAGCTTATAGTCGAACTGAGCGTCTCGGAAATACGAACCCAACGACACCAAATTCGACTCAATCCGAGTCCAAATGAGTCCAAACCAAGTACCCGAAGCGCTGTTGGAAGCATCAAACAGAAATTTGAGTTACCAAACGGCCTCCGATTTTGACGAACTTATAGTCGAATCGAGCGTCTCGACGAGACGAATCCAACGAGCCCAAGATCGTAGAATTCTGATATCATTAAGACCTTCAAATGCTTGATAAATGATTCACAATCAAGGGATTCAATATCGGCCGTTCATTCGGATCACTCCCTATTTGCCCCTGATCCCTCACATATTTACGGGCTATGCCACTCCAGAAAAACTATAAATAGCCCCTCATTTCTCTTAAGAGGGGACCCAAGCCAAGAAGCCAAGAAGAGAAGAAGAGAAGAAGAAGAGAAGAGAAGTTTAGGAGGGAACAACTCCTCCTCGACCACCGCCGGAACACCGCCGGAACTTCGCCGGAACTCCGCCGGAACACCACTGAAGCACCACCGGGCGCCCGAGGGACGCCGGAGCTCTGCCCGACGCTGGAGCAACATCAGAATTCTGCCTGACGCCAGAATTCTACCCGACGCCCGAGCGACGCCGGACTTCTTTCCAAGTGACGCCGGAATTCTGCCGGACACCCGAGTGACGTCGGAACTCTGCTTGGCCTTGTAACACATACTCATTGTAATCCGATCGTCCTGAATCTAACGGACGAATCAGCCTCGTGTATTTCATACAACACTAGTGGAACTTTTTCAACTGGGCGTGGCCCCGTGGTTTTTCCCTTTTTCAGGGCTTTCCACGTAAAAATCTTGGTGTTCATTTATTCTTCTGTTTGTGTGCTGGATATACGTACAACGCTGAGACAGAAAATTAAACTCTATCGCCGCGTATATTTGAGTCCGTAACAATAATATATTTTACATTAATATTTTTTAAATGAGCTAGCTCTCAAGCTTACGAATCGAGTTGAGGATAGATTGTTTGGCTCGTTAGCTCATCAAGCTCGGCTCACGAGCCATTTATCGAGCCGAGCTCAAGCAGGCTTGACTCACTGACACCCCTAATTGCAACATTATTTTTGTGGGATTAACAATTTTAGGCTTCGTTTAAGACAACTTTCTTACTGCTTTATAAAATAATTTTTTAGTATAAAAATATTTTGAATTTAAATTTTCTTTACTAAAAAACTTCTTTAAAAACAGTAAGAAAATTATCTCAAAAGAAATCATAATCATCCATGCAATGGTGGATATAATCTTAGAGAATTTTAAAATTGGATAAATAATTTGAAAGATTTCGTTGGAAGGGTGGCATACAGCTCCTGCAACTCACCCAAATCCCGCAACTCGTGCATCTCTTTCTCAATATAGGGTGAGTTGACAAATGATATGATGCTAATGTGAACTTTATTTTTTATTTCATTTTGATGTTTTGAGTGTTATGTGTAACAGCTTAAATTCTTAACTATTGAGATATTATCCGCTTTGGCCTAAGGGCCTCACGGTTTTGTCATGTTGTATAACTTTTCAGGAGGTCACCAAAGCACGCTTAACTACTAAGTTTCTTAATGAAATTCCAACAATTACATTAAAAAAAGTCTCGATGTTTAAGAGTTTAACTCCTTTTTAATTAAGGGTTTCAAATTATGTACGGAAGCAATAAAATCTAGATATTAAATATGAAAATTCTAATACTTTGTGTGCTATATATGTAAATCCATCTTTTTATAATCCAACCAAAAAAGCTTGTTGTAATTACAGTGATTTGTTCTACCTCTACAAAAATAAGCCACATCATCTCACCTTTTAAACAATTAAACATGTTCAGATCCTATCCATTACTATTAGATTTTGTAATAAACTCTTTTGCAGTGTAGATGATTCCTGCATCTTTGACCTTGGGCTTGGTATAACCCTGGGTGAAATAAAGGGCCTGGAACTCTCACTTCTTCTGGGAGATAAACTAACTTGTTCCAGTGCTCGAAACTGGAGCTCATAAGGATAGCCCCTGACACAGCCAATGCGAGGCCCAGCACCTGTAGTCCACTTGAAAGATAATTGTTCTCCTAACTGATATGATTTCATCCCTTCCTTGTTATAAAACCTTAGAAGAATCTCTTCCTTGGGTATTGTTTCTTTGACGACATCGTCCTGCTGGATGAAAAGATTCGGGTTGTGGAACCCAAATCTTCTTGTGTAAAGAGATGAACCAGCTCTAGATTTTTCAATTGTCTCATGTGAATGATTTGAAGCTTTGCAACTATTTTCTACTTCTGCTATTGTTCTGTCATTGAACCTGTAGAGCTTCTCCAACTCGACAACTTCATTTATTTCTTGCTTTGGTTCACAAGCAGATTTAAGATCCAAATCATTTGACGTATTTGATGGCTGTGCTTCTTCAAGTTGAGACTGGGAATAGACATCTCTATCGATCAAGTCTGGTTCTGAGGGAGGGCTTTGAAGTCTACTTCCCCATTCATTGTCATCTCCAGCTGGGGCTTTCTGCACAGATGGGAACACAAGTTGAGAGATTAGCATATCTTTGGAATATTATCATGAGCTGTAAGCCAGACAAGATTGTGGAATATAGATACTTAAATATTAACCTTAACATCACTAAGATCTACATTGTTTTCATTTAGGAAGCTCATGAACTCTTCAAAGTTTTCTTGGGTTGGGCGGTAATGCCCACTATGAGGCCATACAGCCTGGGGGAAAAAATCTGAGATCAGTTTAGTATTCTGGCTTATCAAAATTATGGCCGTAGGGAGAAAATTATGGAGAGTTTATTTATTTTTACCTTCAGAACTCCATTTTCTACAACTAAACTTCCAGCTGCAGAAGTAGCTCCCCCAGCTAGAAAACTAGAGTGCTGAAACATGCCTTTCTTCTTCTGTAATCATCAAGGCCATTACCACAATAGTTCAGAATAGTATATATTGGAATAATACCAGAGAAGAAAAGATTGATGAATGATGATATCAGAAGATAAAGTAGCAAAAAAATCATTGATGATTTGACAGTGATATGAATAGAAGTTATGTGATAAAGAAAGCCAATTGACAAGCTGGCTCCAAATAGTTGAGATAAGTATAATGATGACAATGATGAATATGAGAATAACAAATGTTTTGAAAGACCCTAAGGCCTAAGTTTACCTGGCCGACGTATAAATTCTTCAGCGTGCCAAGAACAAATATCCATTTTGAATCTATTGGCCCTCCAGTTGTGTCCAAGCACTCCCTGCTCTTCTTGTAGATGAGTTTACCATCTTCAACAATAACCTCATAAGCCTCTCTCTCTTTCTGCAGAAGTAAAATAGCCTCTTTTAACTATTCTTGCCACTATTGGTGCATACAGGCTTTGCTGCTTAAAGAAGACTACTTACAGGACCAAGATATCTGATACACTGCTGTTGAAGCGTTGATCTTAGACACTCATTCAGGTCAATCTCCTTCCCCTCTCCTACGTCGAGCCTGTATATTTTTAACAATTAATCTTTAGTACAGTATAATTCAGGCAGCTATATAGTTTATCTGCAAAAATTGTGATGAGTGAATAAACTTGTCAATCTACCAGTAGAAGAAAGGCTGATTACTCTCGCAACGAAGCCAGCACTCGTAGTAGAACTGAAGGTTATGACCATATCGATGACGAGGGTCAATCTGATTTCAAAATTGCAGGAAAAATCTATGAATGCCATGTTGCAAATTATATAAGGAGAAAGAGAGGATTCTTCTTGTTCTGAATACATACTGCTTCAAGCCAGTGCTGTAATGCTAGCTTTCTAGCCCTTCCATTCTTAGATAAACCTTTGCCAACCTAGCCAAAAACGAAGAAAAAGGATATTTTTATGTATGAAAATAAGATTGAAAGCACATCATCATCATCATACAACTGAGTGGATGGATACCTTAGCTGCCCTGGTTCTTGCTCTTGACCACTTGGAAACAATAGACTCAGGCTTTTTAATGTCGAAAAATGATATTGAGCTTCTCTTAAGCAATGCAAAATCCAACAATTTCCACCTTGATTTAGCAAGAAAAGCGCAATTTAAGACTAAAATGATAGTTGAAGAGAATCTTATAATCAAACAACTTTGTAATTCTAATAAAAAATAGAGACCAGCTTTGTTCCACCAAAACAGCGCAATCAGCAAGTTGTCTTCTTGTTCTGAAGCTTTTGTATACCTTCTGCAATTTCAAAGCAGCTTCATGTTTAAGGCCGCCAAGTTTGAGCCGGGGTATGACAAGAGCTTCTTGACTGAACCTTGAGGGCTTCGATGGGCTTTCTTTGCTGCTGCTATCATCTTCATCCGAAGGGCTCTTAATGGAGATCTTTGTTTCCATTTGGAGTGGTTCAGTTTCTCTTCTTTCGACGCTTACAGACCCCTCAATAATAAACTCCCCAGATCCAAAAGTCATCGGAGAGGGCTCCGAGTCGCAGCCATTGGAACATAGAGAACGAAGGTTGGATCTTTCATAGAGGAGAGCTTCAAAGCTGTTGTTGAACGCCTCTCCTTCGCCCTCAGGGAATGTGAATGCTAATCCCATGCGGATTGATTCAAAAATGAAATCCCGAGTTGAACTTTCTATTGCTCACTATAAGAAAAGATATAATTTTGATAAGAATTTCTATTTCTTCCATTCAAAAAGGTCATAAACCATGAAAAGCTCTTCCATTCAAACAGAGCAACGAAATCATCAAAAACTCTGCAACAAAGCATAAAAAACCCAAAAAAAAAAAAACAAATCCTTTCAGCCTTCCTATTCTTTCCTGTAACAAAAAAAAAAACAATTTTGATAAGACATCCTGTCTGTTAACAAAGATATCATAATTCCTAGAAAAGTCCTCCATTAAAACAGCGTAACAAGCTATCAAAGAAGAAAGAACGAACTCTGCTACAAAACCACAAAGGAAGCATTCCGCAATCCAAACTGGCTAAATTCAATGCCTTCAAATCAAACGAAAATTTCAAGAAGAAAATACAAGGAAGAAGAACTAATCAAAATCCTGACACATTGATGACGAGTTGTATAAAGAGCAAACCTTGCCTCCAAATATTCAAGGATCATTGAAGAAAAATAGAAAGAAGAAGAAGAAGAAGAGGGAATCAGGGAGAGAATCAGCATAAAAGGATTCAATTTGTGGATTGGGGTTTCAATGGGTGAGATCAAGAACACGACATTACTCATGCGAACTTTCCGAGTCCCTGACCTTTGCTTAAATATGAGGGGAGGAGGGAGGAGGGACAATTGGCACACGTGTCATTGCTCGTGGGCCTCAGTCCTGCATTCTGGGGGCGCGTTATTTTCCATGGATTTGAAAAAAAAAATACTAGATAATCTCTTATTGAGTAATACAGATAATAAAAAAAAACAACAAAAAAAAAAAAACATATAAAATCGGTAAGTGAAAATATATTTATTATTATGTTTTTACAACAGCAAGTGATGTGATTCAACTCAAAATAATTTTGCTGCCACGCACTACTTTTTTATACTTATACAGGTCAACATAGGTATTTCGTAGAAACCTAAAAGGTTCCAATAAGAAAACTTGGCTAAATAGCCTAGGAGATCACCAAAATTCTATGACTGAATTCAAAACATGATGAGAAAGTAATATATATGTCAACAATCAAATCTAAGTAGTAACATTTATATGATCATGAACCTGTGCATAAGCAATAAAGCTCACATGCAATAACAGTAGAATTTGGAAATAGTAAAATAGTATGGTATGAAAATCAGTAGAACATTACAGTGTAAAAATTAGTAAATCAGTACGGATGTCGAAAGCATAAAACAGTCATCGTCTCAATATTATCAATCAGTGACAATCAGAAAATGAATCATATAGATAAAGACTATCGTAAATTATATCATATCAATACAATAAATCGGGAGTAGTAATATCAATGTAGTAAACTAAAAATGATAATCACATTTTATATCAGTATTAGTGCAATATTGTGATCACATGCTCAGTACGTCACATTATCAATCAATCAGTAAATGATACAGTGAGTCAATAACAGTAACATCAATAATAACAATATACATGTAGTAGCATCAGTATCAGTAACAGTGTTGTATAGTAAATCAGTAAACAATATCGTTGGTAACAGTATCGATATCTATAAACCCGCAACAGTAACAATAAATTTGTATAGTGATAATAAATCGATAAATTGTGATCAATAAAGCCATATAATAATAATGAATCAATAACATGCATTTCAATAATCTACTAATCAAGTAAAAAATCCTGACTTAAGTGGTATTTTCCAATATCAGCAATACGTAGTTAGTAATCATTGGCTCAGTAAATAAAGTCATCACTCATTTGCCTGTCGGCATAGTAATAACTCCTTATAACTCCCAATCAATATCACGTAAATCAATCGAGAATAACACCAAATCATATATTTAAAGGAAAGTCAGTCAGCCCACCATCATGTACAGGCCAATCAGTCTCCGACCAACATCATTGAAACCAACCTTTTATTTATTTTTCATACATATCTATATCACATTTTTTAATAGTAATAGCGACCAATTATTAATCAACAATATGTTTATATTCATTCACAATGCTTGTATTAATATAATGCTTAAATAAACATACTCACTTTTATTCAGGGAAAATTAATAACTTCTATTTTACCAGGTGAAATTCAAAAATATTACAGTCAAAATCTCCAAAATAATTAGTATGATATCACATAAAAAATTACGCAATAAAAGTTCAATAAATACAGAGAAAATGCAATAACATTAGTTATAGGGAGAATCAAACAGTTGAAATCAAAATATTTGAAAATAAAAGTAGGAACAGAGTCACCTATCACAATCTGAGCAGATTCCACAAAAACAGCTAAGTGATTTGGCGGATAAAATCAGTTTTCTCTTTTTTTCTCTCTCCTCTTTTCTTTCCTTCCTCATCTTCCTTCTTCGACAAAGCACGACACTAAAATTTAGATTTTTCATTTTAAAAAAATTATTTTAGAAATTCAGGTTATCACAGCCTCAGTCCTCTAGACTTGGTCAATCCTCAGCTCATGGGCATTATCACTCAAAGGGACTCGCCCTTCGTACCAATATGTTAAATACAATCTTTCCATACTTGTCTTTGCATATAGAGGACTCCCATCATGACTCAACTCAAAGATTCTCAAGGTATACTCGCTTACTAAGACTCACCCAGGAGATCTCTCTAGAACTAAAGGTCTTGTCAGAGGTTCAATGCCACATGATACCCACCAAACCATGCAATGTGTTATCTGTAATTGGTCATACTAAAGATTATATTTTTTTAGTTTTTATCTTGTGTAGTCATTGTAGCCCTCTAAGCCTTATGAGACTCCCCACCATGTATAAAAACTAAAGAATATGAGTTAAAAGAAGCTTTGGGTTTGTGCCAATATGATCTCTTCTCCCCTCAATTTGGTGGTGGATGATCATATAGAGATTTGGATACTTCTGTGCCTTGATTATATGATTTCTCTTTAGTTATAAATCATATAATAAAGCGTATTAATTTTTTTTAGTGTATCTAAATCCATCTTCTCACTTTAAGGTAGGGATGGAGTCTTCCAACTTATGTGGTGGACGACCACATATAGATGATTTGTGCTTCTATGATCATAGTGGCTTAAAGCTCATCATGGCTATACTCCATCTTCCATATTTATCTCCATTTTATTTTTGCTTTTTGTATGCATCTTCCACCCTGCCCATAATAAGAAAATTCCTATTTTTTTATTTTTCTCAAATTTTCACATCCATGTCAAACCATAATTGTTCCCACAACCTTTATAATTCAAAACACTTCACTCAACATATAACCTTGATACGTCATCAAAAAATTATCTTGATCGGACACGAATCTCGAGGCAAAATCAAGTTGGAAACTTCCAAAATTTATTTTGGGACCATCTGAACTCTGATTCCAGTAAACTTACAGTCAAACTGAGCGTCTCAAAAATACGAACCCAACGATACCAAATTCAACCCAATCTGAGCCCAAATGGGTCCAAATCAAGGGTCTGAAGTGTTGTTGGAAAGTTCAAACCATAATTTGGATTACCAAACGGTCTCCAAAGGTGACAAGCTTATAGTCGAATCGAGCAACTCGACGAGACGAATCCAACGAGCCCAAGATCGCCAAAATCTGACATTTCTAAGACCTTTAAATGTCCAGCGAACGGTCTATGATCAAGGGATTCAAGATCAGCCGTCCATTCAAACCACTCCCTAACTACCCCTGATCTTCCACCTATTTACGGGCCATGCCACTCACGAAAATCTATAAATAGAGCCCCCTCTCCTCTTGAAAAAAGTGACCTATTCCTAAGGAGAAAAAGAGAGAGCTCTTGCCCCCTCGCTCCTCCTCGACCACCGCCGGAGTTTCGCCGGACCACCGCCTGACGCCGGAGTTCCGCCGAACCACCACCTAAGGCCCTGCTCTTCGCCGGACCACCACCTGAGGCCCTGCTCTTCGCCGGACCACCACCTGAGGCCCTGCTCTTCGCCGGACCACCACCTAAGGCCCTGCTCTTCGCCGGACCACTACCAGAGGCCCTGCTCTTCGCCGGACCACCACCTGAGGTCTTGCTCTTCGCCAGACCACCACCTCAGGTCCTGCACTTCGCCGGACCACCACCTGAGGCTCTGCTCTTCGTCGGACCACCACTTGAGGCCATGCACTTTGCCAGACCACCACCTCAGGCCCTACTCTTCGCCGGACCACCACCTGAGGCCCTGCTCTTCGCCGGACCACCACCTGAGGTCCTGCACTTCACCGGACCACCACCTGAGGCCCTGCTCTTCTCTGGACCACCACCTGACGTCCTGAGTCCTACCGGACCTCCACCTGAGGTCCGAACTTTCTCCGAAGCATCACCTGATGTTCAAAGTTATATCAGAACACCAACTAAGGTCCTCCTGACCTCTGATATCAGATTAAGATCCTTCTGACCTCCAACGCTAGCCGACCACGGTCCTTCCGACCTCCGTCGCCCTACCAATTCAGGTCCTCCTGACCTCTGACATCATATTAAGGTCCTTCTGACCTCCAACGTAGCCGACCACGGTCCTTCCGACCTCCGTCGCCCTACTAATTCAGGTCCTCCTGACCTCTGATATCAGATTAAGGTCCTTCTGACCTCCAACGCCAGCCGACCACGGTTTTTCCGACCTCCGTCGCCCTACCAATTCAGGTCCTCCTGACCTATGACATCATATTAAGGTCCTTCTGACCTCCAACGCCAGCCGACCACGGTCCTTCCGACCTCCATCGCCCTACCAATTCAGGTCCTCCTGACCTCTGACATCTGATTAAGGTCCTTCTGACCTCCGTCGCCCTACCAATTCAGGTCCTCCTGACCTCTGACATCAGATTAAGGTCATTCTGACCTCCAATGCCAGCCGACTACGGTCCTTCTGACCTCCGTCGCCCCACCAAATAAGGTCTTTTCGACCTCTGTCATCTGATTACGGTCTTTATGACCAGCAACATCAGTCAACTATGGTCCTTTTGACCTCCGTCGTCTGACCAACAAAGGTCCTCCCGACCTCTATCCTCAGACTACGGTCTCCCTGACCTACAACGTCTGTCAACTACGGTCTTTCCGACTTCCATTTCCCGCCAAGTATGATCTTTCTGACCTCTGTCGTCTGCCAACTATGGTCAGTCGACCTAAAAAATGTGTATATATTAATTCACACCATATAATGCACTCTATATGATGTATATTGGCGATATCAAGCCAAGTCCTTCCCCAAAACGGAGGACCTCGTTTGTAAACAACTGCAAATACTAGTGGATTCATTCAAACTGGGCCAGGCCCCGTGGTTTTTCCCTCATTCAGGGATTTCCACGTAAAAACTCTGGTGTCTCGTATGAATATTACACCCTCTCTCTTTCATCTGACTGTGTGCTAGATTTTCGTACAATGCTAAGACGCTAAGCTTTATATTTCTCTACCGCCGCGAATACTCCAGGACGCAACAGTTTGGCGCCGTCTATGGGAACATGGTTCCCGACTGGGGGTCAATTTTTGCTCCAACCTCAAAAGGTCATTCTTGCCAACTTCCTTACATCAGCTATCGCTGCATCAATTTCATTGAAATCAGATACGGGCTGGGGGGCAACCTTGACTCCAACTATGGTCAAGAAAATTCCTCTAATACTTTCAATATCAAGATGATATTTCAGGCAAGAAACTCCCAGCAAATGCAAAGATGCTTCCAATAAAATTTCAAGCCTCATACAGTCCCTAGTTGGACTTCTACTCCTTGGGCAGTGTCTAAATTTCGACCTCAAAAAGGCAGTAACGGTCTAAAAATAGACCATTCTTCACTCTTGATTCGGGATACACGCGGCATTCGCCCCCTCCCAATCAAGGCAAAATCAATCCCAGGGGGATTCGATTCAACCTCTTCCACACAGGTTAACGTCATCGAGCAAAGGCTCTGATATACAACCTCGGAAAGGTCATACATCCTTGGTGGATTTCTCGACCTCTTCCATATAGGTTAACGTCGTCGAGCAAAGGCTCTGACATACAACCTCGGATAGGTCTCACATCCTTGGTGGATTCGACTAGACCTCTTCCATACAGGTTAACGTCGTTGAGCAAAGGCTCCGACATACAACCTCGGATAGGTCTCATATCCTTGGTGGATTCTCTTGACCTCTTCCATATAGGTTAACGTCATCGAGCAAAGGCTCTGACATACAACCTCGGATAAGTCTCACATCCTTGGTGGATTCGACTCGACCTCTTCCATACAGGTAAACGTCGTCGAGCAAAGGCTTCGACATACAACCTCGGATAGGTCTCACATCCTTGGTGGATTCTCTCGACCTCTTCCATACAGGTTAACGTCGTCAAGCAAAGGCTCCGACATACAACCTCGGATAGGTCTCACATCCTTGGTGGATTCTCTCGACCTCTTCCATACAGGTTAACGTCATCGAGCAAGGCTCTGACGTACAACATCGGATTGGTCATACATCCTTATTGGATTCTCTCAACCCCTTCCACACAGGTTAAACGTCATCGAGCAAGGCTCTGACATACAACCTCGGATAGATTTTACATCCTTGTTGGATTCTCTCGACCTCTTCCACACAGGTTAACATCATTGAGCAGGGTTCTGATATACAACCTCGAAAAGGTCATACATCCTAGGTGGATTCTCTCGACCTCTTCCATATAGGTTAACGTCGTCGAGCAAAGGCTCCGATATACAACCTCGGATAGGTCTCACATCCTTGGTGGATTCGACTTGACCTCTTCCATACAGGTTAACGTCGTTGAGCAAAGGCTCCGACATACAACCTCGGATAGGTCTCATATCCTTGGTGGATTCTCTCGACCTCTTCCATATAGGTTAACGTCGTCGAGCAAAGGCTCCGACATACAACCTCGGATAGGTCTCACATCCTTGGTGGATTCGACTCGACCTCTTCCATACAGGTAAATATCGTCGAGCAAAGGCTTCGACATACAACCTCGGATAGGTCTCACATCCTTGGTGGATTCTCTCGACCTCTTCCATACAGGTTAACGTCGTCAAGCAAAGGCTCCGACATACAACCTCGGATAGGTCTCACATCCTTGGTGGATTCTCTCGACCTCTTCCATACAGGTTAACGTCATCGAGCAAGGCTCTGACGTACAACCTCGGATAGGTCATACATCCTTATTGGATTCTCTCAACCCCTTCCACACAGGTTAAACATCATCGAGCAAGGCTCTGACATATAACCTCGGATAGATTTTACATCCTTGGTGGATCATCTCGACCTCTTCTACACTGGTTAACATCATCGAGCAAAGGCTCTGACAAATAACCTCAGAAAGGTCACACATCTTTGGCAGGTGCTATTGACCTACGCTCTTCTGCCCGATGCCGAGCTTCCTCCCGTTGAAGGACTTCTGCCCGTCGCGGGATATTCGTTGGACTTCTGCCCGACACCGAGCTTCCTCCAGTTGAAGGACTTCTGCCCGTCGCGGGACATTCGTCGGACTCCTGCCCGACGCCGAGCTTCCTCGCGTTGAAGGACTTCTGCCCGTCGCGGGATATTCATCGGACTTCTGCCCGACACTGAGCTTCCTCCCGTTGAAGGACTTCTGCCCGTCGTGGGACATTCGTCGGACTCCTGCCCGAAGCCGAGCTTCCTCCCGTTGAAGGACTTCTGCCCGTCGCGGGACATTCGTCGGACTTCTGCCCGACACCGAGCTTCCTCCCGTTGAAGGACTTCTGCCCGTCACTGGACATTCGTCGGACTTCTGCCCGACACCGAGCTTCCTCCAGTTGAAGGACTTCTGCCCGTCGCGGGACATTCGTCGGACTTCTGCCCGACACCGAGCTTCCTCCCGTTGAAGGACTTCTGCCCATCGCGGGACATTCGTCGGACTTCTGCCCGACACCGAGCTTCCTCCCGTTGAAGGACTTCTGCCCATCGCGGGACATTCGTCAGACTTCTGCCCGACACCGAGCTTCCTCCCGTTGAAGGACTTCTGCCCGTCGCGGGACATTTGTCGGACTCCTGCCCGACGCTGAGCTTCCTCCTGTTTAAGGACTTCTGCCCGTCGCGGGACATTCGTCGGACTCCTGCCCGACGCCGAACTTCCTCCCGTTGAAGGACTTCTGCCCGTCGCGGGACATTCGTCGGACTCCTGCCCGACGCCGAGCTTCCTCCCGTTGAAGGACTTCTGCCCATCGTGGGTCATTCGTCGAACTTCTGCCTTACACCAGGGTTCTGCCCGTCGCCGGACCCTCGTCAGACTTCTACCCGACGCCGGACTTCTGCCCGTCGTCGGACCCTCGTCGGACTTCGACCCGACGCTGAACTTCTACCTGACGTCGGACTTCTGCTCTTCACCGGACCCTTGTTAGGGTTCTACCCGATGCCGAACTTCTACCCGACGCCGGACTTCTGCCCGTCGTCGGACCCTCGTCGGAGTTCTACCCGACGCTTGATTTCTACCCAACGCTGTACTTCTACTCGTCGTCAGACTTCTGTCGCTGGACCCTCGTCGGACTTCTACCCGACGATAAAGTTTTACCCGACGCCAGACTTCTGCCCGCCGCCAGACCCTCGTCGGACTTCTACCCGACGCCGGACTTCTGCCTATCACCGGGCCCTCATCGAAGTTCTACCCGACATTGAACTTCTAGCCGACGCCGGACTTCTGCCCGTCGTTAGAGTTCTACCCGACGCTGTACTTCTACTTGTCGTCGGACCTCTGCCCGTCATCAGACTCTTGTCGGACTTCTACACGACGCCAATTTTTCACCCGTCACCAGACTTCTTCCGTCTGTTACAGGGCTTCCACTGACTAACGTCAGACTTCCACGAGATCCCTCAGAAAAGGAGGAAACTCCTACTCAGTGAGGGGCCTTAAACCTAGACAGCGGATACCATCTGAACAGGACCAGGGGAATGCCTCAACATGAGGGAAAGACGAATGTGAGGGAGGATTTTCCCTTCTTGCAAAGAGGGGCCCTGGACCCGGACAGGGGATGCCGCCTGTGCCGGGCCAGGGGAAGGCCTCAATTGAAAGAAAGGAGGAGAAGACTCCTACTCAGTGAGGGGCCCTAGCCCTGAACAGGCCTAGGGGAATGCCTCAACGTGAGGGAGAAATGAAGAGAGGGAGAAATTTCCTTCTTGTAGAGAGGGGCCCTGGGCCCGGACAGGGGATGCCGCCTGTGCCGGGCCAGGGGAAGGCCTCAATTGAAAGAGAGGAAAAAGAGGGGAAGGGGAGGTGCAAAGAGCCTAAGACCCCTAGGGGTCTATTTATAGTAGGAGGCCAAGGGAAGTTATTGAAAAAAAAAAAAATTTGGGCCTTAACCGCCAGCGGTTAGCTGGCGGTTAGCCAACCGCCAGCCGCCAGAGCCGCGGCTCAGGAGAGCTGCGCGGGAGCCAGGGCGGCGCGGGCAGGCGCCCTCTTGCGTGCGGGCAGGCGCGCCGGGCAGGCGCGGGCGCGCGGCAGCAGCGGCGGCGGCGCGCGGGAGGGTCCGGCAGCGACGGCCGCGGCCGGCGGCTGAGCCGCCCCAACCCGTTTTCGTGCCCGGAAAGGTCAAATTGGACGTTTTTGGGGTCCTCGGAACCGTTTTTCGACGTTCCGGACTCAATTTTGGCATTTTTAAGGCCATTCGAGACCTCTACACCCAAGTTTGATTTTTTGCAAATATCAAATTGCACGAAAAAATTTCCCCAAAGATTGAAATGCATATTTTCGGACTTCTGGAGCTTCGATGTCTGAAAATAGGGGGGCAACTGATACGTTATCAAAAAATTATCTTGATCGGACACGAATCTCGAGGCAAAATCAAGTTGGAAACTTCCAAAATTAATTTTGGGACCATCCGAACTCTGATTCCAGCAAACTTATAGTCAAACTGAGCGTCTCAAAAATACGAACCCAACGATACCAAATTCAACCCAATCCGAGCCCAAATGGGTCCAAATCAAGGGTCTGAAGCGTTGTTGGAAAGTTCAAACCATAATTTGGATTACCAAACGGTCTCCAAAGGTGACAAGCTTATAGTCGAATCGAGCGTCTCGACGAGACGAATCCAATGAGCCTAAGATCGCCAAAATCTGACATTTCTAAGACCTTTAAATGTCCAGCGAACGATCTATGATCAAGGGATTCAAGATCGGCCGTCCATTCAAACCACTCCCTAACTACCCCAGATCTCCCACCTATTTACGGGCCATGCCACTCACGAAAATCTATAAATAGAGCCCCCTCTCCTCTTGAAAAAAAGGACCTATTCCTAAGGAGAAAAAGAGAGAGCTCTTGCCCCCTCGCTCCTCCTCGACCACCGCCGAAGTTTCGCCGGACCACCGCCTGACGCCGGAGTTCCGCCGAACCACCACCTAAGGCTCTGCTCTTCGCCGGACCACCACCTGAGGCCCTGCTCTTCGCCAGACCACCACCTGAGGTCCTGTACTTTGCCGGACCACCACCTAAGGCCCTGCTCTTCGCCGGACCACTACCTGAGGCCCTGCTCTTCGCCGGACCACCACCTGAGGTCTTGCTCTTCGCCGGACCACCACCTAAGGTCCTACACTTCACCGGACCACCACCTGAGGCTCTGCTCTTCGCCGGACCACCACCTGAGGCCCTGTACTTTGCCAGACCACCACCTCAGGCCCTACTCTTCGCCGGACCACCACCTGAGGCCCTGCTCTTCGCCGGACCACCACCTGAGGTCCTGCACTTCGCCGGACCACCACCTGAGGCCCTGCTCTTCTCTGGACCACCACCTGACGTCCTGAGTCCTGCCGGACCTCCACCTGAGGTCCGAACTTTCGCCGAAGCATCACCTGATGTTCAAAGTTATATCGGAACACCAACTAAGGTCCTCCTGACCTCTGATATTAGATTAAGGTCCTTCTGACCTCCAACGCCAGCCGACCATGGTCCTTCCGACCTCCGTCGCCCTACCAATTCAGGTCCTCCTGACCTCTGACATCATATTAATGTCCTTCTGACCTCCAACGCCAGCCGACCACGGTCCTTCCGACCTCCGTCGCCCTACTAATTCAGGTCCTCCTGACCTCTGATATCAGATTAAGGTCCTTCTGACCTCCAACGCCAGCCGACCACGGTCCTTCCGACCTCCGTCGCCCTACCAATTCAGGTCCTCCTGACCTATGACATCATATTAAGGTCCTTCTGACCTCCAACGCCAGCCGACCACGGTCCTTCCGACCTCCATCGCCCTACCAATTCAGGTCCTCCTGACCTCTGACATCTGATTAAGGTCCTTCTGACCTCCAACGCCAGCCGACCACGGTCCTTCTTACCTCTGTCGCCCTACCAATTCAGGTCCTCCTGACCTCTGACATCAGATTAAGGTCATTCTGACCTCCAATGCTAGCCGATTACGGTCCTTCTGACCTCCGTCGCCCCACCAAATAAGGTCTTTCCGACCTCTGTCATCTGATTACGGTCTTTATGACCAGCAACATCAGTTAACTATGGTCCTTCCGACCTCCGTCGCCTGACCAACAAAGGTCCTCCCGACCTCTATCCTCAGACTATGGTCTCCCTGACCTACAACGTCTGTCAACTACGGTCTTTCCGACTTCCATTTCCCGCCAAGTACGATCTTTCTGACCTCTGTCGTCTGCCAACTATGGTCAGCCAACCTAGAAAATGTGTATATATTAATTCACACCATGTAATGCACTCTATATGATGTATATTGGCGATATCAAGCCAAGTCCTTCCCCAAAACGGAGGACCTCGTTTGTAAACAACTGCAAATACTAGTGGATTCATTCAAACTGGGCCAGGCCCCGTGGTTTTTCCCCCTTTCAGGGGTTTCCACGTAAAAACTCTGGTGTCTCGTATGAATATTACACCCTCTCTCTTTCATCTGACTATGTGCTGGATTTTCGTACATTGCTAAGACGCTAAGCTTTATATTTCTCTACCGCCGCGAATACTCCAGGACGCAACAAACCTAACCCTAATTTATCCCTCTAACCTCTCAACCACACCCATTGCTTTCCATTCCTAAGCCATTATCTTCACCTCTTTCCACAAAAAAAATATCCCATCACAATGTACTTCTTAGCCAACCTTGACATTCTTATATATCTATCAATCTCACTATCACTAGTTCAAACTCTTCCTAATGATCATCATATATCCTCCCCATATCATCTCCATTAAGAGGGCCACATTCATTTCTAAACACTAACATTCTTTCTCCATTATATTTTCTTATAAAAGCTTAGATGAGTAGACAAGCAATCATAAAAAATTTAAATAAAAAAACTCCACACTTATAACATCAAGAAAATAGCCTATTATTGCCGGAAAAAAATCTATCAAAATGTGTTATTTAAAATATAAAATATATATTTTCATCATATTTCTAACAGAATATATCATTGTCGATAAAAGTTGGGTTAGTTTATATCAACAAACAAAAAAAAATCATATTTTCGTTGAATTTTCATTAAATAAGATGCTAGTAATTTTCAGATATTGATTGTAAAAAATCTTTAACAAAATTTATCTCAATACCCAAATATTTTTGTGGCAATCTTTAGAATATACTATCACATACATATTTTGCAAATGATAAACTACAAGAAGAGAGTTTTCAATGATCATAATTCTATTATTGAGTAAGTCAATTCACTTAGAGCACTTCACAAGACATATGGTACTTATAATTTATTATTTCCAAGATGATTCATGCTTAATTCAAGGTCATAGCACCCATCCACAAATACTTTTCCTAGCCATGAAATCCAACCACCACTAACCACCTTTTGTAGTTCTTCCCCCTCTCCCCAACCACTAGACAACAAATACCCTCCCCAACTGGCACTTGATAATAATATTTATTCTTTTTCTTACATTAAACCATTAATATGACTTCATTAGCTACATAATTTGCTTTGGCTAATGTTTATCTTACAATCATGATAGGTTGATATAGGGATCGATGTTAATAAATGATCTGATATGTCAACCCAACATGAACCTAACTCAAAGAATTCGGATGCAGGTTTACTTGTTTAATAAATGGGTTCTATTCGGTTGAGTTTCTGACCCATTTATTAAATATGTTAGGTTCAGGTTGGCCTGCGAATCCTCTTTCGAGCCGAAAATGACCTGTTTAATATCTTTTTTTTTTTAAATTTGTGAGTGGAATCTTTTTATTTTTGATCAAATATCCTAAACTTTGTGGTACGTGGGTTTTAAAAAACATTTCTTTTAGTCAAAACTTGTTAACGAGTCTAGTTTGGGTCGGTAGCGTGTGGAGTTAGTCTTTTTGACCCTTTTATTAAACATGTCAGGTTCAAATTATTTAGATTCGGGTTGGATTTAAACTCAACCCATTAACTCGTTTTGACACCTCTAGGTTGATAGGTGTAATGAAATACATTAGCTAGTGACATGTAAGATCTTAGAAGATTTTGCAATATCATGCATATGTAGATAGAATGATTTAAGTAACAATGGAAAAACCAAGGTGGCAACTCTTAGATATTTTCACTAGTCAATACATGAACTCTCATCATCAAAATACAAAATTATACACAAGGGCTCAGCATTCTTACTTGTAATAATTATAGTAGATTAGACTGCAGTTGAACAATCTAATGGTTGGTTTTAGCTGTCATTTAGAGATGGATAATACAATCAAGAATTAGAAAGGCTAAATCCTAAACAATTGAATTTTGGTATATTTAAAACCGATGAAAATTTCATAGAAAAATGTATAAAATTCAAACAAATTTGTTTTTTGGTTATAAAAAATCTATCGAGATTTCACTATTTCTTAGGGGTGTTAAAATGGGTTAATGGATAGGTTCAAGACCGACCTAAAATTAAAACGACCTGAATCCAATCAAATCAAACCCAACCTATCTAAAAAATAGGTCAAACAGGTGGGCCCAAGCCCGACCTGCCGGCAACCAAATGACTTGAACAGTATTCAATAACCCATTTTGATTAATTTTTTTTATATCTAATCAATTATAATCAACTATAGAGTTTAGATCAATCGATAAAAAATAAAAAATGTTAAATGTGTAATTTTTAGGCCAAAACTATACCAACAAGCAAAAAAATTAAGAAAAAATGTCAAACGTGCCACTTTTGGGTCAAAACCGAGTTCGTGTGTCAACACGAATCCAACCTACTTAATAATTGAGTCGGAATTCTAGACCCGAGCCTGACCCATTTATTAAACAGGCCAACCTAAATACGAATTTTCTAGATCGAGTTAGGATCGGGTCATTTACGCACCAATGCTATTTTCTTGCACCGCATAAAAAATTATAATATATAAGCTAATTATCCTTCATTGCCCTAATTTAGAATAATAACCTATAAGTAGCAAATTTAATGATATAATTATGAAACCTATGATCATATAAATTTTTTGATAATATTAGTAATTAACTCTATCATGAAAATAAAAATTTAGCACATAATTACTAATTATAACTAATAAAATATTTTATTATAACCAACTAAAAAGAAATAAATCAAAAATTAAAAAAATTAAGCCAAATAAATGTCTAAAATTATAAAAAATAACAGAATAATTTTAACCGAAAATTAATTAACCACCTTTATCTCTTAAAATATAATAAATATAATATTTATTATATGAATATAATATTATATAATTAAAAAAAACAAAAAACAAAAACAAATGAGTTGTATTTGAAAAGAAATATAAAATATCTGTTACTCATTAACTAACAAGAGAAAGATTAAGAGAGTTAATAGACAGAGAAAGTTATATAAATAAAATAAATAAAAAATATATATATCTAATTACACGCTCTCTCTTATTTTTTTCTATCTTTTTTTATTGTACTTATCGCCAATACAAATTTTTTCATGATCATTAGATGAATACTGCCGAATATGTAGCCGTTGCTGTCGCATGACATGGTATCTGTTCTATCCAATGATCATAGCTACAAAGTTTTAATATTATTTTTATTATTATCTTTTAATTGTTTTACAAATATTTATAATTTTTATTTAATATTTATTATTATTATTATTATTTATCTTATGTTGCAGTGATATGAATTTATCTTATTAGCTCATATGAATTTATCTGAATGGCAAACGGATTTACTGATATTTATGCAAGCGTGAGATGCAATTAAAGATATGATATGTCACAAAAAAATCATCTTGATCATTAAGAATCTCAAAGCATAATTGAATGAGAAAATTTTAAAATTAAATTTGGGAGAAAACTCCAATCTTAACAAACTTATAGTCAAATTGAAAGTCTCGACAAGAGCAACACAACGATGCTAAAATCGATTCAATCTGAGCCAAAATGGGCTCAAATCAAGTGCTTAAAGCATATTTGAAAGCTTCAGAATATTAATTAAATGACCAAATGATTTCCAAATTAGACATGTTTGTAATCGATCAAGTGGCTCGACGTGACAAATCCAACGAGTTTAAGATCACTTAGGCCTCGTTTGTTTCTCCTTAATTACGCCGTTTTCGGTTTAAATTGGCAAAAACAGTTACTGTGTTGTTTGTTAACACGCCTTTTGCATAATCTATTTTCATATATCTCCGTAATACTGCCAATCTCAAAAGAAAAAAATGCCTCTTATCCAAACTCCGCTTACTCCGTCTCTTTAAACTCCGCTTATGCAAAAGGAATGTCGCAACCAAACGAGGCCTTAATTTTGACATCATTAGGCACTTAAATACTAAATAAATGCTTCATGATATAAGAATCAATATGGGTCATACAATAAAGTGTTTTAGATTCTAATTCAAATTATCAAAATGTCCATAAATAAAGCCTATAAATAGGGCCTATTCTCTATATTAGACGGGAGAAAACGGAGAGAACTTTCTTGTATTTTCCAACCATCGCTATCAACAACCACCACCAGTTATTGTCACCGAAAACCACTATTGCCAACAAAGATCCGCATCAGAAATCACAGCCATCTCAAGAATATAACAAGATTTAACCGTGCTGCTAGCTATATCTATCATTCTGTGAACATTAACTTTCTATAATTCATATTAGGAAAATCAAGTCTTACTGTTGAGTGTTCATTATCCCTTTGTGGACACTTGATTTCTATAATCTCCCTCAGAGCAAATCAAACGTTTGTTTAAACCTTCTCTTCTTCAACGGTAAGGAAAGGACACTACAGGAAAACAATGAAATACCGGCGGAATTTCCGGCGGAAAGGACACTACAGGTAATACGTCCGGCGGACAATCCGCTGGAAAAGCCGCCGGTAATCTAAATATATCGAGCCCGAGCCCTCGACTTCGGCTCATTATGTTTAGGGCTCCGCTGTTTAGCTCCGCTTCCTGACGACGCGCGCGCCAGCCGCGATCTCCGTCGACAACCTCCCTACCTCTCTCGATCGAGCTCGTCGACGACCTAGCCCTTGAATTCCGTCGACGACCTCCCTCCCTCACTCGCTACGTGCCTCGCTCGGTTGCTCGCGCGAGATCGTCCGTCGACGACGAACGGCGTGATTTGTAGGTAACTGACTTCTCCTTTTCGCATTTCTACAAAGTTTTTGCTAGGTTTAGTCATTGATGTTCTCACTAGACATTTGCAAGAGAATGTAAATTGGTGTATGCTTTTTGTTGATGATATTCTTCTTGTTGATAAGATCACTAGAGAGGGAGTTGAAGGTAAACTTGATTTATGTATTTTTTTTGTTTATGTATGCTTTTTGTTGATGAGTTGGGGTGTGTTGATAAGATCACTAGAGAGGGAGTTGAAGGTAAACAAGATTGTGCGAATTATAGAGGAACTAAGTTAATGTGTCATACTCTAAAACTGTGAGAGTGAGTTAAGGAGCGTAGGTTGTGGTGTGATGCTAATGTTTCTCAAAATTAATTTGAATTCATGCCAGATAGGTCTACCTTAGAGTCTAAAGGTTTTCGCATGAGTAGATCTAAAATAGAATATATGGAGTGCAATTTTAGTCGTAATAGAGCTAGTGAGTGGATTGTCACATTGGATGATCAAGTCATTAATAAGAATACACATTTTAGAAATCTTGGATTGTCCCAGGAATCTTTATATACCCAACAGATAGCTGCCCTCACAGCTGAGTTAGAACATGTACGGAAAGCCCAAGCTGATTGACAGATACAAATGCAGCAGCAGCAGATGCAGATATAGCAGCAGTAAGCTCAAATGTTAGAAAAAATGAGAAAGATGAGGGAGCAGATGAGTAGTGGTAGAAGTACAGCTAAGGATGAAACTGAATCAGAGTAGACATTATTAACTGATGTGGACATATATTTTTATGTGTTTTTTGGACAAATTGATCTATTTGCTGTTTAAACATGTTTAGTTATTTGTTTATGACACTTTCCTTATATATGTTTATTTATACATGTTTAAGTTTTTCTTATCTCGTTGATGCTCTTCTGGTTTGTGTAATTGTTAATTTTGTGGAATATATATGTTGTTGCAATTTTTTGTATGCAGGTTTAAATGTGGAAATCACTTTTTAAAGTGAGGAAGGTTTTTTTTTTTTTTTCTGCTACAGGTTTCCGGCGGATTATCCGCCGGTAACCTTGACGGAAATTCGATATGACGAAATTTTCGGCGGCTTATGCGACGGAAACGCCGGCGGATATTTCGACGGTAATATCCGACGGTAATCCTAGGCATCGCTTTTTATTGTGACGGAATATCAGCCGGAATTTCCGGCGGTACTTGTCCGCCGGTATTTCCGGCGGTTATTACGCCGGAACACTGCCACAGAAAAGGCGTCGGTTTGTCAAATATATCCGCCGGAAAGGCCGCCGGAAATATTTCCGGCGGAAAAAAAGCGACGGAAGTTTTTTTCCGACGCGCGTTTTACCGTCGGATCAATTTCCGCCGGAAACCGATAATTTCCGTCGCATTTTTTGCTTTACCGGCGGACAGAATCCGCCGGTAATAGCTGTTTTTCCTGTAGTGGGAGGATTCTTGTATCACTTACTACATATTGTATTTTTCAACTATGTCAGATCCCGTCACTTTTTCCCTTTTCTAATTTTCCACGTAAAATATTTCTAGTATTGCTTCTTTTATCTATGCATGTTAAATTTTTATAAAACACTAAGACGTAAAATGTATACTCTACCGACTCAAATTATCTAATACGCGACAAGATAAGTGTTATGTATTTGGTAGATAAGTTCGAGTTAAATTAGACTGAAATGATGTAAAATTTGCCCAACTTGAACGAATGGTGTGGTTTAACCAAAAGGTCTCCTAAGATTTAGTTTTAATAAGGTTTTCAGCTTTGAGGTGTTGAACTTATTCGAGGAGTTCACGAAGCCACTGATCTTGCCCAAAAAAATTGTTAATTCGTATAGAGTATTTACCAATCAAGTTAAATTCATATAATCATACTGTATATCTAAATTTATAATGAAAACCTTGATAATCACTTACTTACAAAATAAGGCTTCGTTTGGGACTGCTTTCTTACTGCTTCTTAAAATAGCTTTCTGTTACAAAAATTTAAATTTATTAACTAAAAAATTGCTTTAAAAAGCAGTAATAAAGCCGTCCCAAACGAAACATAAGTGGTCATTGGTCTGAGTGTGGAAGCATAAAATATCGTTCACTTATAGGATTCGTTTGGGACGGTTTTTTTCCTGCTTCTTAAAACAGCTTTTTAGTACAAAAGTTTAACTTTTGTACTAGAAAGCTGCTTTAAGAAGCATTAAAAAAGCTGTCCCAAACGAAACCATAATCTCTTTATATTTCTCATTAAAATCTCTATTACTATATAGTTTTGTTCATATTATATATTTATCATCAGTTAGCAAAGAGAGAATTGCCAGATGGACATTAACAACTGTGCGTTCGAACTCGTAGCACACTGATTACAAATAAATTTTGTGCGATCACCTTGTCAAAAACTTTAACAGCTGGTTTTCTCTGAATCCAACAGCTCTTTCTTATCTGTAAGAAGATAGCACAGAGCTGAGTCATGAAAAAAAATTATATATATAGAAAATGAGTCATGAAGCATGAAAATAAGTAAAACATAATAAAAAATAAATCACATAAAAATAAAATAAACAATATACTCTTAATTATTAATATATTTAATACATTATTTTATTCAATGTCTCAAATTATTGTCATCTTTTACTATCAGTTAAGACAACGCAATTCGCTTTGATCTGTTGGTTGGGAGAAATTATTCTGTGTGGTCACCGGATGTCATTTGTAGACAACCACGTCACTCTTTTGTTGTGTAACGGTGTTTTGTATCGCTATGTACCGGGTGACGTGGTGCATCCTGATTCGCCTCTGGACTGTCTGGTGACCGCATAAAATAATTTACCGTTGGTTGGGGGCTTTGGCTACTGATCAAAAGGTCTTGAATTCATAGTTTATGTATGTGATATGTGTTTGCCTTAACTGCTCAAATGTCCAAAAAAAAAAAAAAAAAATCAGCTAAGACACTTTTGATATAAAAATTACTCCCATATCTTTTTTTTTGTATAGCAAATTTTATAATTTTACTTCAATTCTTAAATGTCTTATTCAATATATGCATATTAAATATAACTGTCATTAATTTCTTGGTTTGATTTTATCAAAGAGACAAATTAGATGGATGTTTTTGATAATTTTGATGAGATAAATCTGAAGCCCAGGTTTGCACGTTAACTTTTTCTTTATTTTTCATTGAAGAGATAAAAAAAATTTATTAGCTGGTTGTAGAGAAGGTCCAATAATTCTTTGGCACTGGATTATATGGACCAGTTTAGTTTAATTTTCTTGCAAAAATGTTTAAAGCATAAACAAATATTCTATTATATATATAAACAAATCATTCATTTAAAAAAATAAAATTGCAACTTAATTTGTTATATGTTATAACTAAGGGTCCGTTTGGAACGGGTGCATTTTTTTTAAATGTAATTGTAAGGCTACTATAAGAAAAGTAATTTTCTTAAAGCTGATGTATATATATATATATATATATATATATATATATATATATATATATATATATATATATTAAGCAATGATAAATGAGTGGCCAAACAATTACTATGATTGTGGTTTGAAAAGTAACGCAATAAAAAAGCTATTCCAAATGAAGTTTAGGGTTTCGTTTGGAATGGCTTTCCTACTGCTTCTTAAAGCAGCTTTTTAATTAAAAAAAATTTAATTTTTATATGTGGAAGCTACTTTAAGAAGCAATAAGAAAGCCATCCCAAATGCAGCCTAAGGCTTCATTTGAGACGGCTATTTTACTGCTTCTTAAAGCAACTTTTTAGTATAAAATTTTTAAATTTTGAACTAAAAGCTGCTTTAAGAAGCAGTAAGAAAGTCATCCCAAACAAAATCTAAATTATTAGAAATTTAATGAGAATAAAAATAAGATTAGCTAGCTTTTTCAAAATATAAGATAAATTGTCTTTTAAGTTAACTGAAACAATTAAAAAAAAAAGAATGTGTAATCTCAATCTTAAAATAATTAGGTTGCTAATGATATAATGGTGCTTTGCTGTTCCTGATAAAATTTTCAAATAAGATGACATAGTTGGAGCAATGATTTGTTAAACTAAATCAATGTAGTCCTAATCAGTACTATGAAAGTTTTTATTTTCTAGATAAATAATTCTTCAATTTGCCAAGCACAATAATAAATTTTCATATTTGAGTTTTTTTATCTTAAATAAAGAATAATATCTAAAAGTTAAAAACTATGTCAATTTTTATAATTGGAATAAAGAAAAGTATCTAAAAGTGAAGAAAATTTAGAGTATGTTAGAGATAATTTTCTTACAGCTTTGTTTTTCAGCCAGTAGTTAAAATTTTGTTTGACTAGTGCTTTCTTGCAGCTTTCTTAATATATTTTTTAAAATTTTTATTGTGGAAAGCTTATTTTTATAACCGGAGTAACTAAAGTCATTTTCTCTATAATGAATTCACAAATAATTTTATAAAACGCTGCAGTTATTCCAAATAGACCCTTAGTTAAGAGAGAGTTTAAAATAGTTATAATTTTTAGAAAAATTCTATATTTTGAGCTAAAATTTTATCATGAAAGATTAAGAATTAATTGAGATCTAATCAAACAACTTAGAGTCAATCTTAAATTATAATTAGCTCATATCAAAATAGAATGTTGTCTTATATTCAACATATCTATCAAAAAAATAATTATATTTAAATTATGTTTATTTCATTAAGATATAATACTATTCATATGAGTGGAATATAATATAAGAAAAAAGATGATAAGTTAATATATATTTTCATAATAAAAAATAAAAATTTTGTCGAAGATGTGTAATTTGATTGCGATGATCTTCTTAAATACATAGCAAAGCATAATTTCTTAATTTTAAATTATATTTTACAATGCTTATTTTTTGCTTAAAAGCTATGTCATCTTAATCTATAATGCTAAGAAAAGAGTTAAACATATTAGGACATAAAATAGTCCTTTTTTTTTACATATTTTTAATATAATAAAATTTAAAAGATTGGATAAATATTTTTAATATATATTTTTATTATTTAAAATAAATTAAATTTAATATGTTTACATATCATAATAAAAATATATAATTTATATCAAATATATAACATGAAAAAATAAAATAAAATAAAATTGCATTACCTATTTACATTTATTTGATCATGAGTTGTCTCAATCTAATTTTACCCTAATTCAACTCAAATTTAATCAAAATCATGAAATAATTTAATTATTGAGAAATTCTTGATCTTTAATGAAATTCATAACACTAACAATTCCATATTTAATTACTATTATTTCATAATCAACCCATAAATTATTTATAGTAATTTATTCATTCTTTATTTTTCATCAATACAAACAAAGCCTATGATTTCACCATAATACTGAAAATAGCTCAAAGGCATGACTAAGATAGATTCTACACTTTTTAAAGCTTTCAACATCTCACACAAAAAAAAATAAAAATAAATAAATAAATAAAAACCATTTTTGCTTAGTAAGGAAAAAATAAATCATATAATTTATGAAATGATGTAAAAATAAAATTTCAAATGTTTTTTGCCCAATTATTTAAAAAATAAAAGCCAACAACTTGTAAGCTACACATCTTCTAATTTAGTAGTGTGTCATTCTCACAAGTATCATTGAAAGGACAAAAAAGAAAATTACGTTAAAATCCTGAGATTTATTAGATCTTCGATTCTATCAATAAATTTGTCAAATATGATCTATCCAAATATGAGACAAATTACAAGTAGCGCTTTTTTAAGTGCCTCCTATTGTTTGTTGTGTAGGCTTCTTTTCGTTGTAATTTTTTCGCTAATATTTTATTTTTTGTGGGCAATTTTGTGCTTTAGAATTATCTCGGTATTAATTATGTATTCCCTAATGGATTAATAATATTTTATCCTTAGTGTTAAAAAATAAATGCACCAAAGAAACCACTTAAGGATCCCAATGCCTATTAGGTCACATCATCCTTTGGCATTCATCTTTCTCCTCTAAAAAAAGCATTTTCATTATTTTGTTACTAAAAGATACTTTGAATTGATAATATTACATAATTATATTAATAAAATAATTTATTTAAAATGATACTTTCGATGGAAATTCTTAGTACTTTGGTGATTATTCTGATTATATATTTCTATTCTTCGTGAAGCTCTGCTATTTTTGTAGGTAACTTCAATTCGTCCCCATATTATAATCGTCTTATTTAATGGAATTAGGCTAAGCTCCCATCATTTTAAAAAAGAAAAAGAAGGGCAGATCAATTGGATAAGGGTGGAACTATTAATTTCCTAAACAATGCATTGATAAACAACAAAACATAATTTAAAAGATTTGTAAAACAACATATAGATTGACATATGCACATAATCAATTATAAATATCAAATTTATATTGATGTGAAGAAATTCATCATAGATATGTCTATTAAGGTTGATGTTTAGACATTTACATTAGAAATCAAATAATATAGTGCTTGAACCAAGAAGATTATTTTCTTTCAATATTTGACTTGAAGATTTAAATAAGATCACAAACATGTTCCAACAAGCTAGGGATAGGTAATCAAGACTTCATTTGATATAATTATGTTGATGTTTTGTTTTTGTTGGTTGATAAAGTAAAATTATTATATTTTATGTGGATCTGATGAAATTTATTTTAGATAAGCCTTCTCGGCAAATAATCAATTATAAATCTTAAATTTGTATATATATGAAGAAATTCATTATTGATGCACTCATTGAGACTAGAGGTTTCAAAATGGGTTGGTGCGTTAGGTGCGGGTCTAACTCGAAATTGACACAATCTGAATCTAGTTAACATGAACCTGACCTGTTTAATAAATAGATAAAAAAGATGAACCCGAACTCAACCCGTTAACCTGTTTTGGTTAAAAAAATTATAACTCAATTACATAGTTTTTGATATTTGATCAAAAATATGAAGATCATACCCACAAGCAAAAGAGTTTAAGGAAAGATGATATTAAATGGGTCGTTTTTAGATCAAAAAAGTAGGTTTGCAAGTCAACTCAAACCAGATCCGTTTAATAAACAGTGGGAATTATAAATCCGAACTCAACCTATTTATTAAGCAGGTCAACCCGAACTTGAATTTTTTAGGTCGAGTTGATGGGTTAGGCCATTTATTGGCACTCCTAATTGGGATTGATGCCTATAACATCTATATTAGAAACCTAATAGTTTACTGCTTGAACAAGGAAGATTATTTACTTCCATTAATTAACTTGTTTATTTAAATAAGATCACAAAAAGGTTCCACAAGGGATAGGTGTGAAACCCCTTAAGTAAAAAGCAGCTAAACTCTTAAACATCGAGGTGCCTTTTGGTGTAATGATTAGAATTTTATTAAGAAACTCCGCAGTTAAGCGTGCTCATCCCGGAGAAATCTTGAGATGTGTGACCTCCTGGGAGGTTACACTAACAGGACAAAACTGTGAGGCCCTTAGTCAAAAGCGGACAATATTTCAATAGTTAAGAGTTTGAGCTGTTACAATAGGCAACTAAGACTAATTTATTCGGTATAATTATGCCGATGTTGTGTTTTTGTGGTGTTGTATAAAATAAATTATTATATTTTCATAGACATAAGAGTTGCTTCCTCAATTTGACAATATGCTCAAGAAGTCATAGAAGTGTGCATGCAAAATTGTGATTTTTTCAGCTAATTTTTTCATATGCAATTGTTGAAAAAAAAGTAAAGAAAGGTGAAGAGTGGAATCAAACTATGATAACTATTTTTGGGTATTCAAAATACAAATTCCTCCAATCTATAACTAAAATATAATATTTACAATTTGAACGACTAACTACATGAATACTATTTACTTGCAATAGGATCACGCCTAAACTTTAATATCCCACATTCCCTAAATCTTACCTCAAAGTTTTGATCCAACAAACATTCTACCAATTTGCCTTATCACAAGATATTTGCAGCACCTTTTTAGTACAAATTTTGTGATAAGATGTTCGATCACAAATAAGCATTCACAATTAGTTTTATGACAAACTTATTTATCAGAAATGTTTGTTTATCCAATTGATAATGATTGTCTATCCCAAGCATGTTGATTCATCAAAGAATTTATTTCAATATATATTGCATGTTTCTATCGATGATCTTTCGAAGTTAGATAGTATGACATGGGTATCAAAATAAAAGAAAAAGAGAAGGTAAATCCTCAAAAGCTAATATATAAATGATTAAATGTTGCATTGGATTGAATATGATTGTACTTAACAGGTCTTTTATCACTTATAAGTGCAATAAGCAATTGTAAATTAGAGAATTATTTAGTTGGTAATTAGCAAGACAAATAATGGTTGTAAAGATGTTGTTTTAGGAGGATAAGGTTATTAATTAGGTCTATACATATAGAGGATGAAGTATAAAAGCAAAACTTGGTAAAAGAACAGTTGTAGAAGAAGATCTGATGGAGTTAGAGGGGAAAATATATGAAGAGTTCTCCTTAAAAGTTAACATCAAATGCATAAACATGACTAGTATTAAGATTCGAAAAAAAAAATCCTTTTTAAGAATAAAAGTATCACAAGATGATACATTCAACGGCACTAGGAGAAAGCTTATCATTAGCCTAAAGAGAATGAACAAAGCAAATGCACTAAAGAATATGAGGGACAAGGAAACGAAGACTTCTCAAGCTATAAAATATATGAGGGTGTGATATTACCAAGATTATAGAAGATAGATAATTGATAATGTATCACATAATTATAAATAGCATTTCCCTCAAAACTTATGAGTATTCATATAAAACATAAATATACATGTAATATTAAGCAAATGGCAATGCTTATGCTCAAAAACATCATTTATTAAGATGTATAGTGGCAAGATATTTGATGATGAATCTCATTATTAATACATAATGATTGAAATTGATGTTGAAAGAACTCTAAGGCATTATCAATTAGGAGAGATTTAATAAATGCATAAATTTGAGGTTTAATTTCTTGATAAAATGAATGAAATGTGCATAAAACATCAAAATTATTCCTTAATAAGTGCACCCATGTAATACAAGAGTAATCATCAATAAATAAGATAACAATAATAAAATATATGGTGATTCATAGTAGGACTATGACCTCAAATATCATAATGATCTAACTCAAAAAGTAGACTATTATAAAGAGACATTAAGGAAGGAGAAATGATACAATGATGTTTGTCTAATTAATTCACACGCAAGTCACTTGAACTTAGAGATAAAAAAGTATATTATTAAAGTTATTCAAGGGGTGGTGATCAAGATGACAATGCCATTGAAAAAGAGTAGAAGTGGTAAAGAAGACAAAATTAATAATGGTTCCCACATAGGAAACTTTATTAGCTTCAACACATTCTTCAATCATCATACTCATCCTGAGATCCTAAAAAACATAATGTGAAGATTATAATGTCATAGAGTAATTATGATGTTAGTTAGACAATGACTAAAAGGTGATTTAAAATAAATTGTGAAATATAGAGGATGTTAGAGAGAGATAAGGCGGCAAACAAATACATAAAGCATGCACCATGAATAATAGAGTATGATCATTAACAACAATGATTGGTGGGAAGAAATATGGGTCAAGAGAGAAGAAAAATTTGCTGGTAACTTAGCCTATGTAAAGATGCATCAGATAATTGTCAGTTACTTATCATATGTCATATATCAAAATATGCAACCACAATATATTTAAAAGAAGCAATATGGTAAGTAGTCATTAATGATTATAATTGAATAAGATGAACAAATTCCCATGAAAAGTAAGAAATCATAAAATGTTGTTGAAGGAGAAGGTATATACAATGACCATCTCTATCATGACCTTACCCAATGACAATTAAAGGGATGATTAGTTCAACCACAATGAGAATACAATGAACAAGCTAGAAAAAGTTGCTTTCATGACTGCAAACTTTAATATAGTGGCTACCTCGGTCATGAACACTAATACTATTGCAATGACTAGTGGAATATACACATTGATCATGGATAGGTGTAGATTGAGCAGATAGATTAGTAATGCAAAATACTTGTGAGAGAGCCGTGTCAAATTATGAACATTAGTGACAAATTATGAACATTAGTGTCAAATTATGAACATTAGACGTGGTCCTAAGTTGGAATTGAACATGTTAGAGAGAAGTATGAATTTGAAAGAAAAAAAAAACTTTGTAATGAGAAATTCTTCATCATGTTTTTGCTAGATAATATGTTCAGTTATAAAAGGTTAATATTGAAGAAGTTCATCCCACTCATCCGGTAAAGTACTATAATATTCATGAATTAGAAAATTATTATACTTAAGAAAAAAAATAGATGAGAGCAGAAGAGGAAATGCATGAAATATGATAATTGTGAAAGTAGGTGGAATAAAGAATGGCATGTAGTTTCCTGAATCATAACCATGGATGATTCAAGGCTACTCAATAATTGTCACCATTGACTTGATTGTAGCGACAAGAGTAGAAGGCTTGGAAACATTTAAAGGAGTTTGAAAGCCCATGTAACAATAGTAGAGGGAGTCAATTAAGAGATATAGAACTTAAATCATGGAGGAAATGAAAAGTTGAAAGTTATCACAATGATAGAACAAAAGAAAATCAATAAGGGTTATAATAGAAGATCTAGAGAAGAATATAACAACATATATTCTAGAACATAAATATAAAGGTGGATGTGTGAGTGGTTTTGTGGTGGACATGGCGATAAAACAATAATATTCATTGGCAAGCTCAAGTCTAAGCGTTTCAACGACATTAGTGCGGGTCATAAGAGCGGCAAGTTCAAATGGTGAGCAAACATAGAAGATAATATGGTGGGTGATTGTAGGTGTGTGGCTGTGGTTGGATGCAAATTTTATGATAATGAGCACAATAGAGCATCATATGTGTGGGTGGAAAAGTATGCAAACATTGTAGGCTTGTAGTTGAACAAGCAAGCATGCGCTATAGGCGAGCAATAACACAATCCGACGAGAGCAGCAAGGGTGCAAGCAACCTAGTGAATTTGAGCATTGATGCTATTATGTGATGAGGCTAGTTGAGGCAGTGACGACCAGTTGGGGAGAATAATGGTAGGTATAATCAGAGCCATTCAACTTGATACCATTTTATAATTAAAGTTATTTTCTCTACATTCACATTGATAGAATATGGGGGTTTATGTTAGGATTTGGTCCAGACTTATGTTATCATTTGTTATTGTACTTTTTTAGGTTCCTGTATAGCTTTATGTTGCCTATGAAGTCTATATATAGGTGCTATAGTTTGTAATAAGAATTCAAGCCAATGAGTAATAAAGATTAGCATTGTTCTGATCTTTCTCCCTTTTCTCTCCCTCTCCCTCTCCCTCTCATCCAAAAAGGCCCAAGGAGCTTCATCTTCTTCCAAGAAGATCCAACAAGTGGTATTACAGCTAGGTGGAGGTGGAGGAAAGTTTCGTGTCCAAAGAAAGAAAGAAGGAGGAGGGAGTGCAAGTGTGGCTTCGGGTATCTAACGAGAGGCAGGCCATCCCTCGTTCACATGTGGATTAGTTTCATAGAGGGAGGCGGAAGACACGTGCAGATGGGCCATGCGGGATTTCCTGACCTGTGATGTCCCAGAATCTAAATCCCTTTTATTTCCTTTAGATTTCGGCTAACAGAGACTTGAGTTTGCGAAATGTGAGAGAAATGAGAGGAAAGAGAAAGAAAAAGTTAAGATTTAGAGGCCACGGTGCGATTTTTGTCCGTCGAGCCAGTTAAGATAATTGCTCGTCTCGTCGTAAGAAACATTTACCCTATTTCTAATTTCAAAGCTTTTGTGTTTTTGATATTTTTATATTCAAATTTGTGTTTTCATTATCGAAAAATGTGCATATCTTTGTATTGGCAAAACTTTCACCGCCTAATTTTTTGTATGTTATAGAGATCATGATTATGAGCATTTTGAGTATTTATTTGAGATTTTTCACCTAGTAGTTTTGAAAATATAGTATTTTTTGTCACCCCAAAACTTATTTTGACCTCCAAAAATAATGGTGTAGTATAATAAATGTCTTAAAATATCGTTTTACATAATCCCTGATAATTTGGTAATTTT
Source organism: Dendrobium chrysotoxum (assembly GCA_019925795.1). Lineage (NCBI taxonomy): Eukaryota > Viridiplantae > Streptophyta > Magnoliopsida > Asparagales > Orchidaceae > Dendrobium > Dendrobium chrysotoxum. Next base: position 74,581,972 of record CM034300.1, read on the forward strand.
CTGAAAATGTATATTTTTGCCTAATATGATTCTTTGTTGTCTACCGTTATGACATTTTGACATCTTCTTAATTAAGCTCAATTTCGTATTATTTGTTGCTATATATCAGAAATGAATGTAGAATATATGATTAAAATTATTGTTATAGTACTGTGATACTACTATATGTGTAAAAGACAAGTAAAGACTTGTTGACCCGTTGGTTGGAGACTGATTGACCTGTATAGGATGATGGGCCGATAGGCTTTTCTTTAAATACTATGATTTAGTGTTATCCTCTACTGATTCACGTGATACTGATTGGAAGTTAAAAGGAGATGATTACTGTGCCGATGGGCAAAGAGTGACGACTCTGTTTACTGAGCCAACGGTTTACTGATACTGATACAATACTGAAAAACATTGTGATAGCCAAGACTTCTTACTTGTTTAGTGTGACTATTAAAATGCATATTTTTGAGACATTTTTTTCTTATTATTATAAGATTTTATTAGTATTACATAGATTTATTATTATTGCAATATCATAAATGAGTGTTCACATGCTATCCAGTTATTATATAGCAGTATTTAAATCTATATCTAATTATCAAGCTTAATATCTCAATCACATGCTCAATAAATTCTATATATCACGTGCTCAGTATATCACATGCTCAGTATCAGTACAATGAATCAATAATATCAAATATTATCAGTATCTATATCAATAACAGTAAAGTGGCAGGATCAATAAAATAATGCAATAATAATAAATCTGTGCAACTAATAAAATCATACAATAATAAAAAAAATGCCTCAAAAATATGCATTTTAATAGTCACACTAAACAAGTAAGAAGTCTTAACTATCACGGTATTTTTCAGTATTGTATCAGTATCAGTAAATACAGTCGTCACTCTTTGCCCGTCGGCACAGTAATCATCTCCTTATAACTTTCACTTAGTATCATGTGAATCAGTAGAGGATAACACAAAACCACAGTATTTAAAGGAAAGCCTGTCAGCCCACCATCATGTACATGTCAATCAGTCTCTAACCAACATGTCAACTAGTCTTTACTTGTCTTTTACACACATAATAATATCACAGTATTATAATAGTAATTTTAATCATACATTCCACATTCATTTCTGATATATAGTAACAAATAATATAAACTTGAGCTTATTTAAGAAGATGCCAAAATGTCATAACGGTAGACAACAAAGAATCCTATTAGGCAAAAATATATATTTTCAAAAAATTATCAAATTATTAGGGATTATGTAAAATGATATTTTAAGACTTTTATTGTACTACACCATTATTTTTGGAGGTCAAAATAAATTTCGAGGTAGATAAAAATCGTTGTATTTTCAAAACCACCAGGTGAAAAAACTCAAATAAATACTCAAAATGCTCATAATCATGATCTCTATAACATACAAAAAGTTACGGGGTGAAAGTTTTGTCAATACAAAGTTATGCACGTTTTTCGGTAATGAAAATATAAGTTTGAACAGAAAAATATCAAAAATATAAAATCTTTGAAATCAGAAATAAGGTAAAGGTTCCTTACGGCGAGACGAGCAATTAACTCAATTGGCTCGACCGATGAAAATCACATCGTAGCCTCCAAATCTCAACTTTTTCTTTCGCTTTCCTCTCATTTCTCACATTTCGCAAACTCAAGTCTCAGTTAGCCGAAATCTAAAGGAAACGAAAGGGATTTAATAAAGTCACATAAGTGACTTTAGATATTTTATTAAAATAATATTTTTTTATATTATATAATTTAATTAATTAATTTTTTTAATAGAAAATTCAAATAAATTATTTTACGACTCAAAAATTATAGAAAAATATTCATAAAATAAATCATTTTATTTAGAATATATCCATAAAATTAGTTAACAAAATGGACACCTGACGGTACTGAAATCTTCACTTGTACCAATAGGTACAAGTTCCTTAAAGATTTTCACCGATGTCCAAAAATTACGAAAAAATTCGTGTAAGTAAAATATTACAATCAAAATACTATGACAAAGACGGATTGCAATTTAGAGTTATAATGACTCAAGAAAAAAATTGACAAAGTTAAAATACGGGATATTACATGAGCAGGGTGGAGGTCATGCAGGGAGGCGACCTCGGGTTGAATAGCAGGAACGGGGAGCGGAAGTCGGTGCATGCGGCAAGGTCGGGAATCGCGGGAGGCATGGCCGCGTAGGCTTGGGTCGCGCGTGAGCACGGCATGCCGAGCTGGCACGTGGGAGTCGTTAAGCGGGTGCGTGCATATAGAGAGGCTCAGGTGGATTGGGGCAGTGTCGCACATGAACAGGACAAGCGTGGGTGTGCCCGCGTAGTGCAGACGTGCACCTCAGGTGTCTGTGGGAGATGATCCAGCGGCTTGGGGGCACGCAGGCCAGAAGGCACGGGCACACGGGAGATTGTGCTTACGAGGCTAGGCCGGAGGGACATTGGTGTTGCGGCTTCTGATCTCAGAAGGAAGCGGGGCCCAGGTTGGTCGAGCTTGCGTGCAAGATGCATGATCGTGCACAGGAGGAGCTACTGTTGTGGGTACTATTCACGCCTACGCTGGAGATCGCGACGAGCCAAGATGAACGAGGGCTGTGCAGAGCTGGAGCAGTGGCGACGGCTTGCGGACTTGTGTCACTAGAGGTACGACAGACGCCATACGGTGCACATTGGTCAGCCTGCGGGTGTTCGGAACGAGTGTACCAACAAATTCTTGATTCAATAAGTGCAAAGCGGCCTGATGCTGTAATCGAGAGGCGGGTACGAAAACCGCAGAAATCAGTTCAGTTGTTGTTCTCTATTAAGCCACAGTCCATAGTGCGATCAGCTTGGTTGGTGTCGTGAAGCATGGGACTCTCAGAAATGAAGACACAGTGGCAGCAGATAATTGGATTAATTCAGATGTTATGTAAAGTTTGAACCAAGGTGAAGATTGTTAGGATTTGATGCAGACTCATGTTAGCATTAGCTATTGTACTTTTTTTTTAGGTTCTTGATAGCTTTATGTTGTCTATGAAGCCTATATATAGGCGTTATAGTTTTTAATAGGAATTCAAGCCAATAAGCAATAAAGATTAGTATTGTTCTGATCTTTCTCCCTTTTCTCTCCCTCTCCCTCTCCCTCTCATCCAAGAAAGCTCAAGGAACTTCATCTCTAAATAGGCATATTGTTGAAAGACAATAAAAGAAATAATAAGAAGAATAATCTAAATAATAAAAGCATATCCCTCCAATCAAGTATTCTATTAAAATAACAATTCCTAATATAATATTTTCTATGATAACAAAACAAAATAGAAAAATCAAACTAAGTACCTGAATAAATCTATCCATTCACAACCTTGCATTTTCAAGAACTTCATGTTTGATTAAACTTAATTAAGCCAAGTCACTACTCAGCTTGAGGGATACTTGGGTAACTTAGCTATGTGATCACAACAAGTAGCCAATTAGGTTGAAGATCATGTCCATAATTCAATCATATATACCAGAATAACCATCCTTATTGCAAGCCTTCAATCCTTGAATTGAAGTTTCTTAACCATCAGCTCTAATCATTTGTATAAATATGTATAAGAAAAAAAATTATTCAGAAAAAAATGATTGCCTATGTTCTTCTGTCTCTGGATACATCTGCAAAATTGCAAATGATCATACGACATTCAGAAAATCTAAATCTAAACATTACTATCATTTATTGATTGACATAAACTTTTATAGCTTTATATCTTAAATAGTAAAAATAACAGAAGAAGGGGGAAATGGTATCAAAATGGAGCATTTTAGTTTTTTTTTTTTTTTACTTGATTGACATAAACTTTTACAACTTTGTATCTTAAATAGAAAAAATAATAGCAGAAGGAAAAATCTGGAATGAAATTTGAACTTTTTAGGTTTTTTGTTCTGGCATTGTCCTTCTTCAATCATCACATTATGCCTTCTGCTAATAACATAGCTTTTGACATAGGTCTCCCACATGCAACATGAAACATGCTCAAAGATCCAAACTTGTTGGAAATTACACAAATTGTTGTTACAACATCAATTTTCTAGTTCAACTTGAAGTTTGTTTAAAGCTTCGCTTGGGAGAGCTTTCTTGCTGCTTTCCAAAATGATTTTATAGTATCAAATTTCTAGTTCAAAATATTTTTGCACTAAAAATTTGTTTTAGAATGCAGTAAAAAAGCTGCCCCAAGCAAAGCCTAAGGCTTCGTTTGGGACGGCTTTTTTATTGCTTCTTAAAACGTAAGAAGCAATAAAAAAATGGTCTCAAATGAAGCTTAAAACTATTCAGCTTTTTAGCTGATTTACAGAATGAAATAGAAAGTAAGCTATATAATGTAAAGATTGGTGTTAATCAAAATCGAATACGCATATCCTTCAACAACAACAACAACAAAAACATTACCAACATTATCTTAAATTTATGTTGGTAGTCCATAGCAAGGTATCAAGTTTATACTGCTATTTATTACTGTAGAAAGATAGATCTAAAGATATTTTTATTCTTTATAAACAACTGATCTTAGGGTCACTACAGGGTCTACAGGAGTTTGATATGAAAATGAAGGAGATAACCTGCTGCTTCCAGAAAAGGTGGTGGAGTTGTACAAAAAGAAAAGAAAAAATTGACAAGATAAGGATATTGAATCCCCTCCTTGAATTCCAGAAAAAGCATTAGAAAATAGCTTCCATACAAGTTCATGATGATCTCGCTCAGTATTCAGTCATTTCAGATAAAGCAGTAGAATGTGTCAACTTAAACATCAAACTATATTATAGTACCAACATTGACATTTAACATGTTGACTACGTAACTCGAGCTTCATGACAAAGCAGCTTCCAACGTATCTGATTAGTGCTGCACTTTCTCACATTCGCTCTGCTCCACTTCTCACCATAATTTTCCTCTGTTAAACTATCTGACACAATGCATCTCTTTAGCAGACAATAAAGGGCAATAGTGTAATCTATGTATTGCTGTTCTTGGGTATATAATTAACTGATGTAGCAGACATGATACAATTGAATGAAAATCAAATATTCCTCCTTCTCTATCTTCCTCGCCTTACTTTTCTTCATCCACTGTTCTGCTCTGCCTTTTGCTTCTACTCTGTTCTTTGTTCTGCTTACAGGTTGAGGAGTTTCTTCACTTCATTCATACGCTTCATTCTTCACATCTATCATCTCATATTACAGTTATAAAAGAAGAAGAAATTAATTGTTGCAAGGATTTCACAATTGCAAGCAAATAAAAAGAAGGAGATAATAGGAAGAGAGGAAGAAGCTCTTGCAACAAAGAAGGAATAGAGAACGAGAAGCAGCATTAATGGTTTATTCTCTGCTAAAAAAATGATCAATATCCTAACATAAGTGGCTTGAAGATGCTCAAAACGTCACTTCATCCTATTGTGCATCCTCAGATTGCGTGATATGATATGATTGAAATCATAAGATCCCTATCAAGTTTGGGAACAGAACAAGGTGTAGCAATGATAAATTTGTTTCCTTCTCAAACATTGTAGATCCAATTTATGTTTCATTAGAATAGTGAATGCTTAATTCAACACTGCCCCATGTGACTGTCGGAAACTAAAGCATCAGATCATGTTTGATTCCCTAGCAGGTGCTCTCTACTCAGCCATGGAGAGTATTGGAGGAGCTAATTTAACAGTAACTGTAGCTGGAACAGGTTGGGCATCAGATGGTAATGGAAACTTTACAACAAAGAAGCTTGAGCAGGCATTCAACAAGAATGTTATAAAACATGTTAACAAGAACGAAACACCAACGTTGCCTGACACCAAAATTGATACAATTTTGTATGAAATGTTTAACGAGAACAAGCAAGTAACGGATCGAACAAAACTTTGGCTTGTTGTATCCAAATGCAGAACCTATCTCATTTATTTTCTAAAAAAATTGAACATTTTCTCCTTACATAATGTAGGCCATTTTAATAAGTTAATAAGAACTAGAGTTAGATGTGTCTTTGATTAAGCAATTGAAATGTATCGTTCTTCTTCATGAAACTAGAATCTTCTATACTTGAGTTAGAAAATGAAAGTGATAGGAAATATTTGAGTTTGCAAGTAATCATATCGGATCTACTTGAGTTCGCAAGCAACTCTAACAAGAAATTGGTAAAAATAGCGAGAAAATCATGAAACAACTCAAGAAAACAGTAATTTTTATTAATCAACTTAAAGCAAAGCAAAGATAAAGTAAAGATACAATTGATTCTCAATTTGAGAGGAGGATCGTTCTCTCCTAATCTCTAGATACTAGATCTAGAGCCCACAACTCCCAAGAGACTTCAAGAGATCACCAATCTTAAGCATGCCTCCTCCTTCCCTTCTCTTCCCTATTGATAGATCTCCCTAGCCCCTAACCGCCCCCCACCCTTTCTATAAATACATTTAATTAATTAATTCAAATAAGCATGGGCCCTCTTTCCTAAAATAATAATTAAATTAAATCAAATAGGATGTGGGCCCCATGGCCTTAGGCGGCTAAGGCATTGGGAGGCAGTTTGAACCGCCTCCTGTAAACATTGGCCGGCCCCACATGGGTTGGCTGGGTCGGTTCCTCCTGAACCTACCTATCAGAAAGGCATATGCTTAGTTCTCTAAATCAATTGGAAGGTTTGCTAAGGGGGTAAGCCAGCTCGAAGGAGGTAAAACTCATGGGAAAAACCAGGGCAATGGAAGCATGGCAATAGGGAATAGAACATGCACAATATTAAGGAAAAAGGTGCATAATCAAAGAATAACAAACCAGACTTTTGGCACTATGGAGATCAGTTGACAAATCAGAAAACCAAGAGCTCAATCTTTTCTCACAAACACATGCATGCATTATTTGGTAGCTTGGGTAATTGAAGATAAGAAGAGTGGATCATTTGAAGGAGTAGATCAAACTAAACAACTTTAATCATATAACATCTAAGTTTACTCATTTTTTTCTTCATAGTTCTCAAACATTAAGCTATTTATAAACTTGCCAAACAGGTGCATTCTCTACCCTTTTTAATGTGTGTCCAAGCCATCTAAGCCTATTTTGCAAAACCTTAGTCTTCACCCTATCATTTTCTTTAACATTGTGAGGTGTTGGTCAAGTTTTAGGATAGTTTGATCCTGCAAGTTACCACAATAATGTAAATGTTTATATATAGACATTGTAGCTTTATGTTAGTTTTCCTCCTCCAAAATCTGTCATCCCTTCTCTCTCTCCCTCTCTCTTGCAAGAACCTCAAGAAGCTCTCAATATTCCTCCTAAATTTCTAACAATACAAAATATAAATGATTTAATATAAACGCGTGATAATTAAAAAATTTTAGGTCAATCAACAACTATTTTAAGTACTAATTAATGTTTCATCCTATATATTCTTAAGATCAAATATAAATGATATAAAGATCATTTAATTTTTTTCTATACTTCTCCATTAATTATCTTAAGATAAAAATCACTTATATAATAAATCTTCTAGTCATAAAATCAAACTGGTCACCAAAATTTGATGCAATGTATTTAAGTTTATATTTCCTTTACTTGCTCCCATAGCTTTAGGACATTACTTACAAGTTAATTTTTTTTTTATAGTTAGACTAATCTTAAACATTATATTTTTAGTTATAGATTGGCACTGAAATGTGTATTCTCTAAGTATTTGGCATTCTTTTAATCATTAAAATCATGTTAAATTCTTTTAATCGCCCGTGAACTACAGTCTCGTCGACCACAGTCACCCGACTACGATCCTCCTGACCTCAATCGCCCGCCGATTATGGTCCTTCTGACCACAGTCACTCGAATACGGTCTTTCCGATCTCCGTCGCCAGCCGACTATGGTTCTGCTGACCAACCGAACATATCAATTTTGATTCTTCTAATTTTCATCACATAATGAACTCTATATAATGTATATTCGCTACATCAAACCAAGCCCTCCAAAAAATAAATTTGGATCAATATGTGATATATCATCAAAATATTATTATGATCAGGCACAAATCTCAAGGCAAAATCAAGTTGGAAACTCCAAAAAATAAATTCGGAACTATTTGAACTCCGATTTTAGCAAACTTATAGTCGAATTGAACGTCTCGGAAATATGAATCCAACGACACAAAATTTGACTCAATCCGAGCCCAAATGGGTCAAAATCAAAGACCCATAGCATATTTGGAAGGTTCAAACCATAATTGGGATTACCAAACAGTTTCCAAACATGAAATGCTTATAATCAAATTGAGCGGCTCGACGAGACAAATCTAACGAGCCTAAGATCGCCAAATTATGATATCATTAAGACATTCAAATGCTCAATAAACGATCCACGATCAAGGGATTCAACATCAGCCGTCTATCCAAACCACTCCCAACTTACCCCTGTTCTTCCATCTATTTACAAGCCATGCAACTCTGAAAAATTTATAAATAGAGCCCCCGTTCTCATGAAAAAGGGGACCAAGCCAAAGGAAGAGAAGTAAGAGAGAGATTAGAGATCACTCTTGCCTCCTCGCTCCTCCTCGACCACCACCCGACTTCTGCTAGACCACCGCCCGACGACGAACTTCCGCAGACCACCGCTTGACGCTTGATGCCGGACTTCTGCCGGACCACCATCTGACGCCGGATTTCTGCTCGGCCACCAACTGACACCCATACTTCTACCGATCCACTGCCTGATGCTGGACTTCTGTCGGACCACCGCCTGACGCCGGACTTTTGCCAGACCACCACATGATGCCAGATTTGCACCCAGCCACCAACTGACACCCGGACTTCTACCGGACCACCAACTGACGCCCGAACTTTCGTCGGACCACCGCCTGACGCCAAACTTCTACCAAACCACCACTTAACGCAGGATTTCTGCCCGGCCACCAACTGGCGCCCGGACTTTTACCATACCACCGATTGATGCCAGATTTCTGTCGGACCGCCGAATATGGTCCTTCCGACTTCCGTCAGATAAGGGTCCTTCCGACCTCTATCACCCGTGAACTACAGTCTCGTCGACCACAGTCACCCGACTACGATCCTCCTGACCTCAATCGCCCGCCGATTATGGTCCTTCTGACCACAGTCACTCGAATACGGTCTTTCCGACCTCCGTCGCCAGCCGAGTATGGTTCTGCTGGCCAACCGAACATATCAATTTTGATTCTTCTAATTTTCATCACATAATGAACTCTATATAATGTATATTCGCTACATCAAACCAAGCCCTCCCCCCCCCCCCCCCCCAAACAAAGAAGGACCTCGTTTGTAATCAACTGCAAACAATAGTGATTCTTTCATACTAGGCCAGGCCTCATGGTTTTTCCCCCCTTTCTGAGGGGTTTCCACATAAAAACTCTGGTAACTCTTATGAACGCAACACTCTCTCTTTTATCTAATTGTGTACTGGATCTCCGTACAACGCTAAGACGTTAAACTTTATACTTCTCTACCACTGCGAATATTCCAGAACACAACAATATGTAATAAATTTCATTATATTATTCTTCTAAGTATTTTCAAATTTGTTTTTTAAAATATTACTTACTAATTTTTCATTTTTAACTAAAATCTTATTATATTAACTTTTGATACATGTAACTTAATAAGAATAATTGATCTCTTATATTTTATTTTAGTTATCATATGTGCAGGTATATACATGTGTATTTATATGGAGAAAAATATCAAAATAGTTCTTAACCATATTAAATAATTATTTTAGCTCCCCAAACTTTTAAAAATGGAATCAAAATAGTCTTATAATGGGACTATTTTAGTTACTCTTTAAAAAATTGAGATATCAAAATAATTATTTAATATAGTTGTGACTATTTTAAATTTTTGTAAGAGTCTTGATAAATCATCGAAAATTACTTTGATCAAGCACGAATCTCGAGGCATATTCAAGTTGAAAATTTTCAAAATTAAATTCGGGATTATCTGAATTCCAATTTCAGCAAACTTATAGTCAAGCTGAACATCTCAAAGAGATGAACCTAACGACACAAAATTCTATCCACCCTGAGCCCAAATGGGTCCAAATCGGGGGCCCGAACCTCATTTGGAAGGATCAAAGAATTATTTAGATGACAAAATGATATCCAAATATGGCATGTTTATAGTCAAATCGAGCGGCTCGGCGAGAAGAATCCAATGAGCTCAAGATTGCTGAATTCTGACATCATTAAGACACTTGAATAGTTGAAAAACTCTCTATGATCGGGGGAATCAATACGAGCCATCTGATGGATCACTCCAAACCTGCCTCAGATCGTCTCTATATTTACGGGGCGTGCCACTCATGAAAATATATAGATAGACCCACACTCTCTACTTGAGGGGAACCTTTTGGCTAGAGATGGGAGAGAGCTCTGAGGCTTCAAGAGCTCCAACACCATCGCCGACGAACCCCATCGACTGCCGCCAGACCACCGCCCGGCCGTCAATCACTGTCAAACTTCCACTCGGCCACCGCGGGACTTCAACCCAACCATCGTCGGACCACCGCTCGGCTCCCGGTTGCCATCGAACTTCCACTCGACTGCCAACCGCCTTCGGACTTTAACTCGATCATCGTCAAGCCACCGCCCGGCCGCTGACTGCTGCCAGACTTCCACCTGTCCACCGACTGCCGCCGGACTTCAGCCCAACCTTCATCGGACCACCGCCCGGCCGCCGACCGTCTCCGAACTTCAGCCCGACCATCGTCGGACCATTGTCTTGCCACTAACCGCCGTCGAACTTCAGCCTGACCGTAGTCGGACCACCGCCTGACCGCCAACCACCACCGGACATTAGCCCAACCATCGTCAAACCACCTCCCGGCCATCGACCGCTGCCAGACTTTCACCTGGCCGTCGACTACCGCTTGACTTTCACCTAGCTTCCGCTCGACTTCCACCCGGCCGCCGACCGCCACCGGACTTCAGCCCGATCGTCGTCAAACCACCGCCCGGCCGCCTGACTTCCAATCGGCCGCCAACCTCCTCCGTACTTCTGCTCGACCTTCTTCGGATCACGGTCGACCTCCTCCGGACTTCCACCTGGCAGCCGAGCGTCGTCAGACTTCCACCCGACCTTTGTCAGATCATTTCCCGTTAGCTGAACTTCTGCACGGATGTCGTCAGACTTCTGCCCGACTGTCGCCAGACCTTTGCCTAACTCTCCAAACTACTGGAATTTGACCGTCTCTAAGTCAAGGGACGGATCAACCTTTGTAATTCACTCAAATTTAGTGGAATCTTTTCATCTGGGTGATGCCCCTGGTTTTTCTCTTTTCGGGCTTTCCACGTAAAAAGATCGGGTGTTTTACTTCTCTCTCTGTTTGTGTGCTGGATATCCGTGTATCGCTAAGATAAAAAATTTACTCACTCTACCGCCGCGAATATTCAGTCTAAAAAAAATTTGATTCTTTTCTCCTTATAAATATGTGTGTATATATATATATATAAAGACTCGTTTTCGTGTTCCTCTACTGTCACAAAAATCTTCTAAATTATTGAGCTGGCTCCGCCCTAACGGTATATTCTCTCTGCTCTGGCTGTTCGCTAAATCGCTTTGACATCCTCGTGAGTTTGTTCTCCCTCCCCCCTCTCTCTCGTTTTCTGTGTCTATTTCTCTCTCTCCTCGTGTCCTCCTTCAGTGGTGGTTAGTGCTTTTTTTTTATCCTTAAAGAGCCTGTTTTGCTTTTGGATGCACAAAGCTCGGATCTTTCTTCTCTTCTCCTTTAAAAACGAAGAAATAGGAACTAGGTGGAGTATAAAGTTGCGTTCTTTATCAGTCTGGTGAATCTTGAAATTTGGCTGCTTGGAATATTCAAAGAGAAATTAGACTCTAGCATTCTTTTCATTGCTTCTCTACAATAGAGTGAGCTCAACAAATCAATCTACTTTCCAATTTTTGCAGTCTGGAGATTTTAATGGGTGAAACTTGGCATACATAAAACCCTTATTAGGATCTTTGTATTGTAACATATGAAGAGCTTTGACCAATAATTAAGCATTACTTACGAAGTTTGCGTTGAACCTTTTGTGCTTTCAAGTATTAAAATAAAATAAAAAGACATATTGAGAGCTTTTTCATTGAGTACATCATGAATGGATTTCATCTTGGCACATAGTAGAATAATGTTAACAAATACCAAAAAATTTTATGCATTTTTAACGAGTTATCACTCTTCCGTTGATATTTTCTGTTCTTCTGTGTTTCCATTTGCCATTGACAAGGAGAATTAACTTATATCAGTTTATCATCAATTTTATCTTTCTGCAAGATTTTTTCAGCTTTTATTAACATTGGACATAATTATGGTAGGAGAGATGTCATCGTCAGTTCTAGCTTTATCCCAAACTTTTTTGGGTCTAGTTTATGAATTCTCCTCATCCATTCATTCTATTTGAGTGCTACTTCTGTACTAGTTCTGTTTTGTGTAATTAATTTTGTAGAACTTATTAGATTGGTAGGTGAGCTGTCAAAGTTATATAGTTGTGGGCATTTGTCTTTTGGCACTATTCAGAATTTTCTCTTGCAAGTCAGGATGTTGCTGCTTCATAAAGCCATATTAGTTAGATAGTTATTCCAAGAAAACTGTTCTATTTCCAAAATTTTATGCTCAAGACCATGTGGTTTTCTTTTGTTAGATATGGTTCTTATTCGATTTTGTTGTTTAACTATTTGGTTGAAAGTAGTATTGTTTTATGTATTTTACTGAGATCCAAGATTCCTTCTTTTCCACAAAGCTTTGCTTTGATTCATCAGCAAAGCTCTTTTTATCTTGTCTGCAGCAAAGTGATGATGGCCATTTTAAACAAAACTGGGACTTTTTTTGGTTATTCTTTTAAGTTCTTTTTATTATGTTCTCCTTTTTATTAAGTTTATGGACATATGCTGGTCAAAGTATTCTTAATTTAAGGCTTAGCTCAAAATTTTTTTTCCCTTTTAGATGTCTATTTCTGTTACCTTGGACTAGATGTGTATGGTAACTCACTTCTTTAACAGCTTTTTAACTATGCTTGCCATATTGCAGATCCAGTTTGGTGGTTCTCTTTTTCTAATTTTGACATACTGGCATTTCAACTCCATGCATAAGGCATAGCTGGTTAAGATGCTTTCCATTGGAAGATTGCAGAAAAATATTCTGCCCTTCGTTATTTTTTTTTCATGTTTGCCAGGTATCCCCCATCTATTCTTTAATCATTCATAAGGAATCATTTCTTTTCACTAAAGAACATGTAACCACCATATCTTGTCTGGTTCTTGGTAGTTTTCTACATTTTGATGGTGACATGGAATCTTACAACAACAACAACAACAACAACAACATCAAGCCTTTGTCCCACTACGTGGGGTCGGCAACATGAATCCTTTTTCTCCATTGTGTTCGGTTCAAAGTCAAATTCTCGTTTAAATCTAATAAAGAAAGATCATTTCTAATATTTTCTAACCAAGTCTTTTTAGGTCTACCTCTACCTTTCTTAACATAAGTCAAATCTAATACCTCTACTTTCCTAACTGGGTCATCGGAAGGTCGCCGTTTTATGTGACCAAACCATCTAAGGCGACTCTCTCTAATCTTATCCTCCACTGGAGCTACTCCAACCTTTTCACGTATCTGCTCATTTCGTATCTTGTCTCTAAGAGTAAATCCACTCATCCACCTGAGCATCCTCATCTCCGCAACACATAACTTAGTATTGTGCTTCTCTTTTAATGGCCAACATTCTGCACCATAAAGCATTGCAGGTCTCACCACCATCTTATAGAATTTTCCCTTAAGTTTGAGGGGGACTTTTCTATCACACAACAAGCCCGATGCATTCCTCCACTTTAACCATCCAACTTGAATTCTACTGATAACATCCCCATCTATTTCACCATCACTCTGAACAATAGATCCAAGATATCTAAAATGTGTACTCTTATTAATGTCTCGATCGCCCAAAGTCACAATCCCCTCACTAGGTCTATTACTGCTAAAATTACACTCCATATATTCAGTTTTAGATCTACTCAAGCGAAAGCCTTTAGACTCTAAGGTTGATCTCCAAACTTCAAGTTTACCTTCAACTCCCTCTCTAGTCTTGTCAACAAGAAGAATATCAATTAATTCTTGACTAATTAAATATAAATTTCAATATTCAATCTTTCTCTTTTTGTAAGAGTATATTCAATATTTCAACATTTTTTAATTTCCATGTCAACTTTATCATAGTGATTTTGATGGTTGAATGTTCAATATTAACTCCTAAAACACGCAATTCAGTAAATTCTTGACTAACTATTGCGGTTTTATTGGCTTTAATAGTTATAATGAAATTTGTCAAATCAATGCTTTGCTTGCTGCAGGCATATCTTATACTTCACATGTAAAGGGTGACTTTGAGGCATTATTACCTGGTGGTATGGCTTATATAAGCTTAGCTGATGGAAACACCAATTCAATGGGAAATTTTTGTGTGGCAATACAAAATGCTGACCCTACTGCACTAAAGCTAGGTATAGACTGGGCTTGTGGACCTGGTTTAGCAAATTGCAGTTCTATACAGCCAGGTCAGCCTTGTTATGTAGCTAACAATCTTGTCGCTATCGCTTCGTATGCCTACGATGCATATTACCAAGCTAATCGAGTCAGAGGAGGGACATGCTTCTTCAATAACACAGCTACACTTACTAACAATGACCCAAGTAAGTCTTTTTATTACTTGATATTATTTTTTTTGCCGATGTGTAGGTTTATGCTGTGATTATGTCTGATTCTTTTTTTTTTATTTTTTTTATTTTGAGAATGTTGAAATGTTTATACATTGGTTTGGCTAGTGTGATGATTTTGGCTTTGTTTATGAAATTATAATTTGGCCAGTTATGTTGTATTTATCTTGCATTTTGCATTGTAAAAATGGTTAACCAATTTGGTCATGATAAGAATAAGAATTATAAGATGGATGTGTGGCAAAACTAGATTGAGGAATGATTATATATATAAAAGGGATGGTGAGAGTAGCATCTATTGAAGGTAAGATGGTGAATAATAGATTTCAGTAGTTTGAAAATGTATAATAAAGGGTAGAAAATACATCGATAATATTAGTGGAT
Organism: Dendrobium chrysotoxum; assembly: GCA_019925795.1. NCBI lineage: Eukaryota > Viridiplantae > Streptophyta > Magnoliopsida > Asparagales > Orchidaceae > Dendrobium > Dendrobium chrysotoxum. The sequence goes on from CM034300.1 coordinate 74,597,098, forward strand.
AAATTTTGTTCAAGGACTAAGAAGCAAGATGGGTACCAAAGATAATCTTGATAGAAATTGCAAGAAAGATTTTCTTAGAATGGTTTTGACACCTCATACACCATTTAACAAGAATGGTTTTGATGCGTGAGGATTTATGGAACCAACTCCAGAAGATTAGGATAAGGCTAGTGATGATGGTAATGCTATTACTTTCATGGCATATTCTTTCAAGGTGCTTGAAACAAATTAAGGTTTATAAAAGTTTCTTTCAGTGACATGCTAATTTGTTTTTTGTAGCCACTTGCATTTAAGACAAAAAAGGTGAGTGAAAAAACTCCAGGTCATAATTAACATTTTCCTTTAATCTTTTCTACTTTACTTGGTGGACGACCCGTAGAGCCTCCACTTTGATCTGGAGGTTTAAATCACGGAAATAATCTCCTTGATGCTACTAACAACAGCATATTTAGAGCCTATTATCTAGGCTAATATAAGCTTCATGTAATCTTCTACCTTTGATCAACATTTTTCACCATCAACTCTTTCACCATAAACAAAATCGAGCAAAGCAATCCTCAATAATGGTAGTTATTGAATATATTGTATAGAACCCTTTGTGTCTCCATTGGCTTATCAAAAATTCAAAACTTTCCTTTTAGTGTTGCTTAGTAAATAGATTACATTCCCTTATACATTCTAAGAAATTTTCTGATTTGGCATTTTCTTCTCTTTTTGGTTTTCCTTGCAGGCAATGGCTCTTGCATTTTCCCGGGAAGGTGAGCAGTGAAATGAACCATGTAAATGTTAATCCTTTTTATGTGAATAGTTGAATCTCTGATTGGTCCTGAATCCTTTCTATTCATAGCTCTGGGACTGGAACAAACCCTGGTGGTGGAAGTGGCAGTGGCAGTGGTGGCAGCACAAACTCCTCTGGTGGTTCAGGGAGTGCTGGTGGTCCCAGCTTCGCACCTCCTTTTACTCCGTTTGTACCAACGAACGGCGAAAATGGTGTTTCAGGCCTACGAGTTCATAAGTTGGTTTACCTTTCACCTCTGGTATTTTTTTCTTTGCAAAATTTCCAGATCACATACATAAGAGGGATAGAAGAAGCTGCATGTCTATTTTTTGCCCTTTCATGTATGTTTATCCTCATCCACATTTTGTTTTGTGATTGCTACCTCATCATGTAATTCGTTTATGATTGATCAGAGGACATTTAAAAGGATCAAAGTCGCTGTAATTTTTTTGAATGAACAGTGCCTGTAAATTAAAAACTATCTGATTGTTTCAGAGTATCAGATGGTAAATTCCAGTTTGAATGATCTCCAGTGAACTATAAATCGCTAAAGTGAGTTCTGGCAATATATACAGAATGAGATGTGATATTTGCTCACCACTCTCTTATATTTCTTGCTTCTCTTATATGTTAAGTGTTGTAGAAGAAAATATATCGATTTTGTGGCTGCGAGAAGCACAATTTATCACAATTATCATTGTATAAATTTTAGCATCACCGATGTAATTACTTTGTCTTTTTAAGTATGTTTTCTAAGAAAAGTTTGAATTTTTTCAATGAAGCACAAGTTGATGTCCTTGATGCTTAATTGTTGGTAAACTTGAGTGCAATAACAAGTAGAAAAGAAGCTGAAGATGTTCATTTTGATAAGATAATGATACTTAACATGTTTTGAGAAATTAAAAAAAATGAGAGAAGATGTTAGCAAACTGTAATGGAAAAAGGAAGACCGAGTTGTTTAACCGGTCATATGGCTAGTTCGATCCGCCTTAAAAGTTGGCTCAACATCAAATCAATGTGAATCGGTTTGAGGAGAATCCAGCCTCTTCAAATAAAAATGTTTAGATGTTAATCGAGTACTACTGCACTATTAGAGGACAAATGAAAATCTTTTGAGTTCGAGATCGAAGAAAAGGAAGGTGTCTGATCGACATGAAGAGTGCATTCGTAGCTACGGTCTTCTTCTCACTCTTATTTGTGTATTTACTCCATTTGATTATTTTTGCTTTTCTTCTCACTCTTATTTGTGTATTTACTCCATTTGATTATTTTTGCTTTTTGTTCTTATGATCCAAACAATCCACTCTTGTCTAAACAAACAAAAACCTTAAATCTTCTTAAAAACAATATATAAACAAGCATATGTATTTTATTTAAAACATTATTAGCTTAACCAACCACTTTGGATTACAAAAACCTTTTTTTTTTTAAAATCTAAAATCATCATTCAATTGTCCTTACTACATCTGAGACACCAAACATTTCATCTTCCTATTAGACTTAAAACTTCCATCTATTATTTAATTCCAAAATGTCTCTTTCCCACAGGCTTCTGATTTGTCTTACACTCCACCACTTATCAGAATGATCAATTGCAATTGTAGATCAAAGGTAGGAAAAGGAAGATCCCATGCAACTGTTCAAGATTTACAACATCATTTCAGAATACAGTAAAAAGTAAAAAACAATAATAAAAAAACAAAATTTACAGTAAAAAATAAAGGTAAGAATTTGATCATGTAAAGTTTTCTTGAATTTAAAGGTTTTTTTTTTTAGTTGCTTGAAGAGCTGATAATTTTTTTTTTAACTTTTAGAAAAAATTATTTGGACTTTTGTTTTACAATATATGTAATTCTTAATAAATAAAAAGGAATATGAAGGCATCTCAAAATATATTTTAATTAGTTTATTTTGATGAAAATTTTTATTAATGATAGGAGCTAAATTTTAGCTATTTGTTTCTGAAGATGATTACTATTTAGAATAGTGAAGCTATTCCTGCATCAAGTGGTTAGAGCAAAAGACAGAGAAATCATGACATAATAGAAGTTAGACATGTATAACCATTCTGCTTAATTTTCTTGTTTGAACTACAGTAAGAGGTATTTAAATGAGAACGATGGCAGAGCCGTTAGAGATGAACGGCTGTGATTTCTCTCAGTGCAGAGCATCAACGGTAGGTGTGAAAAGGGAGGCATATGCCGCAGGTGATAGTGGAAAGGCAAGCCAACATATCAACTAGAACTTATCAGTTATCACCTCCCCTCAAGCTAACAATGTGTTGCTGAATTGTTAACTTGTTACATAAGGCTTGGAAGCGAGTTACTGAAAGGGGTTTTGTGAAGACGTCAGCCGGCTGATCTTCGGATGAAATATGATGAACGGTAATGTTCTTCATTTGGATGCAGTCTCGAATGAAGTGGAAGTCTACTTCGATGTGTTTGGTTCGTCCATGGAATACAGGATTCTTTGCAAGAGCAATGGCTGAAACATTATCACAAAATAACGGTGTGGGAGATGTTGTCGGAACATTAAACTCAGCTAGTAGATGATGAAGCCAAATGATATCGCTTGCGGCAGTGGCTAATGCTCTATATTTAGCTTCGGTTGAGGAACGAGCAACTGTGGTTTGCTTTTTGACACACCATGACACTAGATTGTTCCCAAGATAAGCACAGTAGCCAGTGACAGATCTTCGATTGAGCAGATTGGCTGCCTAGTCGGAATCGGAGTAAGCGCGAAGCTCCAGGGAAGAAAAGGTGAGAGGTAGACCAAGATAAATTGTGCCACGAAGATACCGAAGTACGCGTTTCAGCAACTGGTAATGAAGATTGTAAGGTTTGAGCATGTGCTGGCATAAAAAATTGACAGTGAAGGATAGATCCGATCTGGTGATTGTGAGGTATTGCAGCGATCCAACTAGCTGACAATAAACTTCAGGTGCGGAGAATGGTTCAGCTTTTGGAGTAAGAGCTGATATTTTGGTGGGAAGCGGAGTTAAAACGGGCTTGCAGTCCTTCATACCAGATTTGTCGAGTAAGGTGGCAGCATAGAGAGCCCGACACAGATGTAAGCCTGATTCGTAGGGAACGACATGAATTCCAAGAAAGTTGGATACAGAGCCAAGATTTCTCATATGAAATCTGGAATGTAATGCAGCCAGCAGTGAATCTATAGCAGCTTTGTCATTCCCTGTGAGTAAGATATCATCTACATATACTAGAATGTAAATTTGGATGCAGCCTTTGGAGAGAAGAAGCAACGAAGGATCGGCTGAACTTACTTTAAAGCCAAAGTCAGTAAGGAAGTTTGTGAAAGTGGCAAACCATTGTCGCGGTGCCTGCTTGAGGCCATAGAGTGCCTTTTTAAGTAAGCAAATGTGATTTGGAAACATGGGGTCTGTAAAGCCAGGCGGCTGCTTCATGTAAACTGTTTCTTCAAGTTGCCCATGTAAAAAGGCGTTGGAAATGTCAAGCTGAAGAATAGGCCATTGACGAGTGAGGGCCATAGTGAATAGGATTCAAATCGTAGGGAATTTGGCTACGGGGCTGAATGTGTCGAAGTAATCAAGGTCAAATTCTTGATTGAATCCCTTTGCTACTAAATGTGCCTTGTAACGGGCAATGGATCCATCAGCATTGTACTTAGTACGAAAGAGCCATTTGCAATCAAGGACGTTGAGATCAGATGATGGAGGAACTAAGACCCAGGTTCCTTGATTTTGAAGTGTGTCAAATTTAGTGGACATGGCTTTCCTCCAAACAACATGTTTCACAGCTTGTGAGTAGCAGGTTGGGTCTGTGGGAATGATTGTGTGTTGTAGATCAAAGATTTTCTTGGGTTGTATGAGGCCTGTCCGAAGCCGAGTGATCATGGAATGTTTATGTGGGATATTGGTAAGTTGGGGCATAGGCGACATAGAGGAGGATGAAGTTGAAGTTGTGGCACTAGGAGAGGATGCTGTCAATGGGGTTGGGGTAGTAACTAAAGGGGGTGGTGATATGGGTTTTTGAGGTATGAATGAGGAATTAGTATTCGTACAGGACGATGGGACTAGAAGGGATGGTGGAAGAGATGAGGCAGGAGTAGTTGTAGAAGGGGTAAATGTAGTAGAGCTAGTGTAAAAAGGATAAATGGATTCAAAAAATTTAACATGCCGCGAAAGCTGTATATGTCATGTTAAGGTGTTAAAGCATTTGTAGCCTTTGGTGTCTTCGACATAACCTAGGAACACACAGGGCAGAGCATGGGGTTGAAATTTGTGGTGAAGTTGGGATGGAAGCCACAGGTAACACAGGCAGCCAAAAACCTTAAGGTGTGAGTAATCTGGAGGAGAGTGATGAAGTAGTTCATATGGTGAAACATGCCGAGAGGTTTTGGATGGTAGTCTATTGATGGTATGGGCAGCAGTGAGTAAGGCTTCGATCTAGAAATGATTAGCTAGGTTTGCATGAAAGAGCAAGGAACGAATAGTTTCAATAAGATGTCTATGTTTGCGTTCGGCCACTCCATTTTACTGAGGCATATACTGACAGGTGACCAGATGAACAATGCCACATTGTGTGAGGTAGGTGTTAAACATATGATTAATGTACTCACCCTCGCCATCAGTCCTGATAATTTTAATGGGATGATTGAACTGTTTTTCCACACGAGTTTTAAACTGGACAAAAATTTTAAACGTTTCAGATTTGGTGCGAAGAGGATACACCCAGCAAAATCGTATATAATCATCAACAAATAAAAGGTACTATTTGTAACCTTGTAAGGATAAGAGTGGGGAAGGTCCCCATACATCAGAATGTATTAATTCTAAGCAGTAAGTAGTTTTGGGTACAGAGGTATTAAAAGGTAATCTATGAGACTTGGCTCGCACTCAAGCAGAGCAATGAAAATTAGAAGTAAAAGTTTTGGTAACAGGAAAAGATGCAAAAAACAAGTTTAAGGTAGATGGAGACGGATGTCCTAGCCGCTGGTGCTAGATAGCCTGATCAAGGTCAGTGGTGTGGAGCGCAGTGATGGTTCAAAGTTGGTCGGAAGAGGTAGCAGGACGTAGCTTAATGGCGTAGAGACCTTGATGACATGGACCTTGGAGGAGAGTCTGATTGGTCTCGGCATCCTTGATAGTGAAACCATTAGCATCAAAAAGAATGAAACATGAGTTATCATTAATTAGTTTATTGACTGAGAGTAGATTGTGGGAGAGATGTGGGACATGAAGTATGTGAGGGAGATGAAGCTTACGAGAGGGAGTGGGTAACAGTCCTTGGCCGGAGTTTGTAATGGGAAGGACCTGGCCATTTCCAACCTGAACGTAAAAAGAGCCGTTGTAGGCTTGTGGAGAATGAAGTTGCTGGAGGTTAGAAGTCAAGTGAGATGTAGCGCCTGAGTTGAGAAACCAATCGTCAGAAGTGGTTGAGTCGGAAGCCAGATAAGCCTGTTGCACTAGTTGATAGGTGAGATCTGTGCGATACCAGCATTGAAGGGCAGAGTGCCCGGTCTTGTTACAGATCCAACATTGAATGGAAGAACGTGGACGGCGACCTCCACGAGTCGAGGAGAGCGGGGGGAGACCTCCGCGAGTAAAAGAGCGACCACGTCCACGCAAACGACCACGCACCACTTGTAGAGCCAATGCATTGTCTGCTGATGGTGCAGGGAAAGTCTCAGGAGCTGAATCAGCAGTCATATTCAATTCTTCACTACAGAGAAGTGAATAGAAATCATCGAGTCCGATTGGATGCAGTTGAGTGCGAATGGTCGTCTTAAAGGCATTGTAAGCAGGAGGCAAGCCATTAAGTGTGTAGAGAATGATGTCCGCTGAGTTAATGGTCGAACCTGCTGCTGTAATTGCATCAACTTTTTGTTTGATCTCGGACAGATATTGAACAATTGTTTTGTCACTCTTCTGTAAGTGATGTAGCTCGCTCTTCAATTGCAACTGTCTAGAATGATTAGTTGATTGAAGACGACATTCAATTGTAGTCCATATGGCGTGACAAGATTCAAGATTGAGGACATACGGTAAAAGTGAGGGGGAGATAGTAGCATAGAGAGCAACAACTAAGTTCTGGTCAATTAATAGCCAGGTGTGGTAGTGAGGGTTAAGGCTGATGGTTCCATCAGAGGCAAGCAATTGCCGCTGTGGCTTAGAGGTTGAACCATCAAGGTAGCCATCAAATCCATTGGTGGAAAAGAGAGTAATGATTTGCAATTTCCAGATCGGATAGTTGTCGGCAGTAAGTTGAGTACTGAGCACAGTTTTGACATTAGTCATTAGAAACTTGAGTTGGGGAGGGATGATAGTATCATTCATCTTGATTGGGAGGGAAGAAGGTGTGGATATGGAAGATGCAGATGAATCCATAGCAAAGGAAATAGCAGCTTTAGCCAAATGGCTCTGATACCATGAAGATGATCACTATTTAGAATAGTGAAGCTATTCCTGCATCAAGTGGTTAGAGAAAAAGACAAAGAAATCATGATATAATAGAAGTTAGACATGTATAACCATTCTGCTTAATTCTCTTGTTTGAACTACAGTAAGAGGTATTTAAATGAGAACGATGAAAGAGCCGTTAGAGATGAACGATTGCGATCTCTCTCAGTGCAGAGCATCAACGATAGGTGTGAAAAGAAAGGCATATGTCGCAGGTGATAGTGGAAATGCAAGCCAACGTATCAACTAGAACTTATCAGTTTCTTCGAGGTGAATTTTATTTATCACATTTTATTTTGGACTTTTGAGCAGCTCGCTCTTCTCACTAAATCATCGAATTAAAACTTATAATTTTGATTTTTATTTCCTTTCATCATAAATTATATTTATTTATTGTGCTTTACAACAAATATAGCAATAAAACATTTTGTTTAAATCATAGAATATAAATATATTGCTTTTTTCCCCCTCTAAATATCATATATATTATAAAAAATAAATAAACAAATTAATAATCTTCTCCACAACAATAAAAAAAAAAAGAAAAATACACCTTTTGCTTGAGAGTTTAAACGTCAACCGTATCCTTTCTTCCCAAGTACTCTCCCCTCGAATCACCAATTTTACCAAACACCATTATCGGCTAAGATCTCGACCTCTCGCCCAACCCTTCTCCTTTGCCTTCCTTAAAAGCACCATTCCCCCTATGTGAGCCCCACCCCCCTCTTTTCACAAAGAGAAATGTTGCAGAAAAAACCAAGTCTTTATAAGTAAAATGGCAACTCAGTGAGATTTTCAGAGATAGAGAGAAAGAAAGAGAGATGGGCACGCTTGCTCCTCTTGCAGAAGAGCCCGAAAGTGAAGAAGAAGGCTTATCTGCAAAGAAAGGAGGCTCCTTTCGAAGCTGGCTGAAGAACCTTCAGCTCTTCCACCGCAAATCTAATCTCAAAGTTCTCCTCAGCGTCATGGCCTGCCCTCTCTCTCCTGTTTCCATCTTACCAAAACAACTGCGTGGAGTTTGTTTTCTCTCACTCTTGCTCACATTACAAGCATAAATATTTGATCTTTCCAGTTTTTTAATATTTGATATTAGAGTTGATGATTTAATTTGGTTGTGACTAAGTGATGAATGAATGACATTGTCGTGTTAGCAATGTTGACTGTTAAAAAAAAGCTCCATTTTTTTTTTCTGTTCGCTTTTGATTCAATGAATATAGCTTAAATTTTGGAGAAATTTCAATGATTTAAATTTGTATTACTAATTGTTTATTAAATTAAAAAAAATAAATTAGTTACTTCGAAAATATATAATACCACACAGCTCACCTTGGCCTGTTGGTTGAGAGCTTAGGCCCTCAACTAAGAGGTCTTGGGTTCGAGTCTTTGTGTATGCGATGTGTGTGTGAGTCTGCCTTAATTGGCCTAAATGTCCCAAAAAAAATATATAATACCTGATACAAAATTCTGAGCCCGGCTTAGCATTTTGCAGGTGGCCTCCTCAGCAGAGTACATAATACAGCAGTTTCGCGCGACCTCCGGCTGTGGCAAGCTGGAGAGAAATCCGGCTAAAAGCATGTTCGCCGCCGGACGCGTGGAGATGGCTGGAAAACATGGCCCAAGTGCCGCCGCCGCCTCCTCCTCCGGCCAAGAAGGCTCCTTTGTGATGTGGCAGATGTCGCCGGCCATGTGGCTGATCAACCTCAAGGTCGCCGGCCTGCACGTGTCTGCCGGCAGCGATGGCCACGTCGCGTGGCGCCGCACGCCGTGGCTCGCCGCGCACGCCGCAAAAGGCGGCGTACGGCCGCTCCGGCGAGCGCTACAGGCAAGTGGCATTATCGAATTCTGTGACTTTTTTTACCCTTTTATTTGATGTTGGGCATGGAGAGACAAAAAAGATCAGGCTTTTATTTTTTTGAACAATTTCTAAAACATAAATAAAAAAAATTATATTATGTTATTTGACTTATTTCTAATATAAATTCGCATAAATGACACGTGTACTTATAGTTAAATTATTAAATAAAATATTATAAAAAGCATGTAATATAATTTTAAAATATTATATATAATTTAATAATCATAATGTAAATTTAAATCAATTTATCCTCAAACAAATTTTGTCTAACATAATTTTTTAATAAAACATTAATATTTTAATCATTCAAAATTTTAATACAAACTCAAAATATGACTAATATTAGAGTGGGTGCATCTAAATAAATTATTTATTTATTTTCATATTAATTATATTGTGATTTAATTTTGAAAGTTTGGATAATTGAATTATTAGCTTCAAATAATTAATTTTGAATATAGGATTCTTGTGATTCTTATGTGTCAATTTTTTATATAGTTAAATTGGAAATATTAGGCCCTATGTTGACATCAACTTTAGACATAAGAATAAAATATACTTATTCAAGTTTGAATTTGTAAGGAATGTAGACATCAACTTTAGACACAAGAAAAAGGATTTTTTTTCATAGTAAGAATTTTAGATGTTTAGCATTTCTCTTCGGGAAGTGAGACCTTAATATTCCATAAATGAGATTTAGGGTCTATTTAAAGTAGCTTTCTCAATGTACGTTTTTTTTTATAGAATGTAATCATATATTATTTCTTTGTTGATTTCTCACAGCTTCTTCAGATATTTCTGTGACAAAAAATTACTTTTCACAGCCATAGTTTCTAATGTGTGGTAGCTATAGAGAGTTTTGGGATTCTGCCTCCTCTCAAAAATATTTTTTTGCCCCAATATGCCCCCATCATATATTGTTTCTTTGTTGATTTCTCACAGCCTTTTCAGGTCGAACCCCGTCAGGGAGCGCTGCCCCCTTGGACCCCCGACATATTTACAAAGCGTACAATTTTTTGCCCCCCCTGAAAATTAAGGCTGGATCCGCCCCTGATAAGAAGTTCTATTTTTTTCAAAAAAAGAAGATATTTTTAATACACTCAGTAACTTCTGAAAAAGTAGCTTCCCTCATGATAACTTCACAATCACCTTTAAAACAAAACTATAGCTATCTCGAACTGTCTTTTAATCATTTAAATTTGGGTACATACTATTCTTAAATATGAGAGTCATATATTTTTTTGGAGGATTTACATACATACCACTTTATACTATTCTATTTACATATCTAACATCTGAAATTTTAATATTACATATATATCATATTATATTATTTTAATATCAAATATGTCACCCATATTTCATTACCACCACCTATATATTTCATTCATACCACCCATATTTGATATGAAAGTGAGATATGGGTGATATGTATGTAATATTAAAGTTTTAGGTGTTAGATATGTAAATAGAGTAGTATATAGTGGTATGTAGGAGGTTGAACTGATTGTTCAAAAGATAAATATAGGAGTTTGTAGCTATGTTACATTGGAGAATTTCTCCTACCTTCAAACAGATCATTGTCCAAAGAATATAAGACTTTCAGAAGTTAGCTCACTATCAGTTAAGTGAACTAAAAATTAGATGTACATTAGAGCTATCTAGCTCATACTAACAAATTTGATTGTAAAAAAGAACCTCTTATCAAAAAACTTTCTAAAAAATAGTGAGAAAAAGGCTAAACAAACCCTTAATCAACTCTTGAAACAAAAAGACCACTGTAATTTTGAAAACCAATCTGACATGCAGTGAATTGATCTAATAGATTTATATGCTTTGAATTCATAACTTTTCTTTGTATTGCATCATTGTGCAGGGATTGGATCCAATGACCATTGCTGCAATTTTCTCGTCAGCTCAGCACATTGGTGATAAACAAATCGATGAAGAAGATTGTTTCATTTTGAGATCAGAAGTTGATGCTTGTAAACTATCATATCAGAGTGACAACACTGTGGAAATAATCGAACATGTAATGTTTGGCTCCTTCAGTGAGCGAAGCGGCCTTCTGCTTCACCTGGAGGATACTCAGTTGATGAGAATTCAATGTCCTGGAGCCCAATCTATGTTCTGGAAGACCACCATTAGCTCATGGATGAAGGATTATGAGCCTACTAATGGCGTGATGGTTGCTCGGTCAGGTCGATCAGTAGTAAATCTGGAGCAGTTCGGGGTTTCAGGAGATAAGACGATGAGTGTGTCGATGATTATGGAGGAGAAATGGATCATTGATGATGTTGATTTCAATGTTCCTGGACTGAGTGCTGATTTCTTCATTCCTCCTGAAGAGATAAAGAGGCTTTCATAGGAGCAAATTTTAGCTTATTTTGCAAGAGAGAAAAAGGGCAAAATGATCGCTGATGCCCATTTTAGTTCTAATCTATCTAATATGTTAAATTTAATCCGTTGACCCTTCAAATTTGATCCAAAATAGTTCATGAAGTACTTAAATTTGATTCAGCATAATCTTATAGAGGAACTATTTTAGATCATATTTGTGGGAGCAAATTGATTATATTTATGGACTAAAATTAAGATGACTCTATATGAGTAGTCTAAGTCATTGTTTGAGGCAGCTTTCTTACTGTTTTATCGCAAACACAATGTCTATTTGGCCGCTACTTTTTGTCGCTTTCAAAAAAATTTTGTACTAAAAAGCAGCTTTCTACAACAGCTTTAAAAAATTACTTTAGCCTATAGCAGCTTTATAAAACAGTAATAAAGCTATTCTAAACAAAACCTATAAACCATTTTTGACCTTTTTTCTCTTTTGTAAAACTGATAATAGTTTTTTGTACTTAAATCAAATAGAATATAATAGATTTCATAAGATCTTCGTATATACTTGCAAAAATGCATTGTTTTCTTTGGCCAAGCAATTTTGGATTATTTATTTATTTTTTTGTTTTCATGTGGTGGTGTTATCAATATAGAAAGCACACAATGATGCTTAAATAATATTAGTCTATGATCCTTGTAATGTTCAAAAATTAGACTACAATAAAGTCTTGTGATAGTGAAATTTGATAAAGCAATGGAGCTTAGATAAGCCTCACTTTGTTTTTGTGTTGTAATAATACTTAATCCTTTAATTTTTTGTACATCCAAAGTGATCATCTTCTTACTCTAAATTTATACTGTTGCTGCGCTAGGGTTTTCAAAATTAAGTTACGGGTCGGGTCGTGTCAAACCTCGAACTGACTTGGCACTATTCGACCCGACCAATTTTTGAAAACGGGTTAGTTTTTAAGACCCGAACCCGACCCGTAAGTCTGTTGCCGGCCTTCCATTCGCGCACTTATTCGCTTGTGGTGCAGGAAAGACTGCGGCGTGGCAACAAGCAACGCACAACAGTCGGGCAAACGCTCCAGTGAAGAAACACGTGATAGCGGGCGACGTGTGTGGGCGAGTTGATGCGATGCGAGCAGGAGACACGGGCAGGCGATGCGAGTAGGCGACCTATTCCGGGTCATTCTCGGGTTTCCGGATCAACCCGAACCCGACCTGTTTCAAAAACATGTTCAACCTAACCTGAAATTTCAGACTGAATTCGAATCAAATTTTTAGGTCGTATCAATTGCATTGGGGCGAACTATGTGTTGGCCTCCATATCACAGCCAAAAATAAACAAGATAAAAAGAATGCTTAAATCATTACCTCTGCCGCAAATCCTACTCCACTCCCGCCTGCTATAGTGTGGCATCCCAATTGACCTTTTATTCTGTCCGGACATCGGACGGTTCTCCCGTCCGGTACAAAGAAGTTGGTACTACTCGGTACCTCTAGATACCGACTGAGGTACCGACCGTGGTACATCTTTTTTTAACGTTTGTCGTCCGGACAGAATAATAAATCCCTGCAGACGGCGCCGAATACAGTCGCCATCCCTTGCGTGCGTAACTACTCCCTGTTTCCCGCAAAACGACTATGCCTCGTAGTTAAAAAGAGGACGAAGTCTCACTTCGTTCATTTATGTTCAATCTTTTACAGTCGCTCTATGCAGAAACCGTAAGCCTCTGATCCACTGTCGAGCATCCACGACAAACCCTCGTTTGCAACCAAGCTTCTGACCTCATCAGCTACCCGCCCGACCCAACTCCTGGCCGAACTCCCAACATAGGCAGACAACTCCCTCACTCGATCTTTCTGTCGACCTAGCTCGAACCACCGGCCCCTCCTTCACAGCCAAAGCCCCGACCTCACACTCGTTCCACTGACCTAGAGGAACCTCCCATTGCCAACCTACCCGATTCTTCTGGCATCCGATTTTCTTCCCTCTGCTGATAGAACTCCACACTCAGCTCTCCGTCTTCCACCCTCCAACTCCAGTGCCAAACACAGCTCCTATCCCAACACCACCAGCCGTGATCGACTCCTCTCCCTATCCTGACCTCTATCCGAGCTCCTCCACCACATAGTCAACCGTCTCTACTCAATCGAGCCGCAAATACCCTACCTGATTCCTCTTTGACCTGATCTCCACTGCGCCAAGCTTCTTCAATCCAGCAGCTGCCCAACTCGCTAGCTCGACCCCTCCTCAATAGCAACCCTTACATCTTCCTCCTACTTTAATTATTAATTAATTACTGTTATTAACTAAGAAGCATCACAAACAAAGCTCCTCCGAGCTAGAACACAAAAATAGTGAAAACATTGTTAAAATTTCAAAAATATATTCATTCTTCTTCACTCTTACAACTCCTATACTTATAAGCTAGTAAAAGAAACCTAGAGAAATCAAGAACATTCTAGAATCTTATAATAAACTAGTTAATATATGCCTAAGAAGCATTTTAACAATGATGCTCTGCATCATTCTCCTCCGGTACAAAGAAAATGAAGCAGGAGGCGGAGTCGGCATGAAAGGGATTTGGTCGCGGGCCTGGTACAAATCTGAAAAGGCGCCATTAACTTTGTATTCGAGCAAATAGCTGGAGGGAGCAAATAGCCAAGTTACATTATAGCCTATCACTTGTGCCTGGTAGAGTCTGGGATCACCCTTGCTCCCGCTAAAAGCTGCTCCTGCTAGAAGTTGCAACGGCAGCATCAACTGAGAGAGAGATTTAGCCAGAGACGGAGAAGCGATGGAGGCAAAACGTGGTGATGTAGATGAAGGTTGATGAGCGTTGGTGTCGCGCATGGAGGCGAATGTTGGATGCTCGAGTGGTATCGTGCAATCGGGGATGATTGAGTGAATCGGCACCAGAAGTGTTGTTTGCGGAACTTTGTGATGAGGCTAATCTGTTCGGATAGGTTTTGGATGGTGGGAGATGAAGATATAATGGAAGTAGCAGAGCGTCTGTTGTTGCAAAGGAGGTGGCAGCGGGGTGTGCAGAAGTTGATCGAAGGTAGAGGAGCTCGCAGATAGCTGGATTGGAGTGGATGCCTATTGTCGCGAGTGTCATGGACGCCGTAGTGGCCGTTCGTGCGGACTGGACAAGCAAAGGCACGAGCTCTGATCGACGATACAGGTCGATCGAGAGGTGTTGTTCGCATATGACAATTCGTGCCGAGAGATGACCGATGGTATGGTTGCCATTGGTAGTGGATTCATTCTGGTATGGTTGCCAGAAGATTGAATCGTTGATATGGTTGCCAGCGGGGGATGTGTAGATTCGACGGTATGGTTGCCGGGTGGTGGAGGCTTCGAACGTCGTCAAAAGCCTAGCTTCATATATGGTCATCCCAAAGCATCCTAAATCCCGATCGACGTCAAGGGTTGATGTAGCTACAGCCCAGGGTCCTGATCAACGTCAAGGGTCAAACCTCTCTCTGATACTATTCTGATATGGGGAGATCATTGAAAAAACATCACAAACAAATCTCCTCATAGCTAAACACAGGAACAGTGAAAACACTGCTAAATTTTCAAAAATATATTCATTCTTCTTTCCTCTTACAACTCCTATACTTATAAGCTAGCAAAAAAAAACCTAGAGAAATCAAGAATATTCTAAAATCCTATAACAAATTTGTAACGAACTAATTAACATATGTCTGAGGAGCATTTTAACAATGATGCTCTGCATCAACTATTATTATTATTATTATTGCTATTGTTATTATCATAATTATTAATTAGTATTATTAGGTAATATCACTATTTATTATTATTAGTAGTAGTAGTTAAAAAAAGAGAGAAAGAGCAAAACAAAAAAAAAAGAAAGGAAAAAAAAAACAAAGAGAATATCTTTATAAGTAAAATTTTTTTGTGGTCTTTCTTCTTGGGCCAATGGCTGTTGACTTTTTCCTTGGGCCATTTCTATCTTTATGAAATGAAATTTATGTGTGGGCTTTTTCCTTAGGTTAGTGCCAATGGTCTTTTTTAATTGGGTTAGTGGGTGCCTATTCCCCCAGCGACTCCACTGTAGCTCCGCCTTTGTCTTCAACCTCAATCTCCAGACTACGGTCTCTCCGACCTTGATTGCCCAACTCCGGTCCTGCCAATCAAATGAATATGTCAACATTCTCTTAAGAATAACTCTCATGTCTTTGGATTCTTCCAGCTCCAACTATATAATTTGATTTATGTATATTTTTTACATTGAGTCAACACATTATTCCAAGGAAGGGTATCATTTATAATCAATAACAAATACTAGTGGAGTTATTTCAATTAGGCGAGACTCCATGGTTTTTTTCCTTTTCAGGATTTTTCACGTAAAAATTCTTAATGTTTCTAATGATTCTTACACCCCTCTCTTTATCTGTATGTGTTGGATCTTCATATAAAACTAGGACGTTAAACTTACCATCTCTCTATTGCCATAAATATTCTGACACGCAATAATTATGTTACTTATTTTCTAATTAAGAGTCATGAAATTAATTTTAATATAATTAATCCCCCTTAGTTAAGTGATTATCATATTGGAAAGTTTACATGATTTCACATGATTCATACTTTGTAGTGAATTTATCAAAATGAGTTAAGTATGTCAAATTATGTTCATTAAAATTAGTAATTAAGCTTATACATTTTCTTGATTGATATATGTTGACGCAAACTTGAAACGATTTTCACCTTTGTGACCGTTCACAATCGCAAATCGATCTTAATAACTCGTAGATTAACCATCAATTAGAAGCATTTTGAATTTGTAATGACTGTAAATTCAAAATATATGCATCCATCCAACATCATCTTATAAGAATGACTCAAAGCAGATTCAATTAATGTCGTTTTGGAACAAGCACGAACTGCATCCAGATTTGCATGAACTTATAGCCATGGTACATTAACAAACATGGGTGTTGAAATGGCTGAATAAACGTGAAGAATCCTCTGGTAGAGTTCCATTCACACCACAGGAATCCCGGGCAGGCATCAGGCGAGCAGCGAGCAGCACGGGAGGACGGGCGGGCAATCGCCAGCGGGTGGCTGGGTGGGCGGGCAGGCAGCTTCATTTTTTAATAATTTTTTTTATTCTCCGGCGGCGTTATTCCGCCGGAAAACCACCGGGAATATTTGCCACCGGAAAAGACCGCCAGAAATATTTTTCCTATGTGGTTTTTACCGGCGGAAAATTTGACGCCGGTAAATTCCAAATCTGCCTGAAAATGCCGCCGATAATAGGTAATTTTCCTGTAGTGTCATCCAATTATTGAGCTAATAATTTGGGACATAAGATCACAGATGTCTTCCTCGTATAAAAGAAGGTGGATGTGTCCATTCTAGTTGGCTACACTACCAAAAAATAGGGTTATTGCAGCAAAAAAAACAAGCTTTTCTAACGGTTTTACCCACCACAAAGTTTTTTACAGCTGTTTTAAAATCACTGCACGACCGCTATAATTGTAATGCGCTACAATGACATTTCGCGATAGTTTTAGGACCGGTAGAGAAGGTTCTACTGTCATGAATTCTGTCTTTTGTTGTTCATATATAACTGAGATCTTTTCCATGCATAAAATTTTAATTAATAAGCTGATTATCATTTTTTTTTTCAGTTCAGAACTTTTTCTTCACTTTTAATTATGAGCTTATCCTGATTCAATATTTAATGAAGAGAATGTCAACTTTGGTAGGATAATTTTTATTGTAAGCAGAAGAAAATAAAAAAAATGTCTTGAACTTAGCTATGTCCACATCATATGTACCACCACTTGAAGTTCATATCTAGCTGAAATCTACCATTTTTCATGGCCTTTGTTTCTTCCCTTAATTTCAAACCGGAAGAAATTCTGAAAACCAACAAAGAAATATAGAAATCGAGTAGGTGTGAAAGCTTGGCTGTAATTATAGATTCTACTGCCATATTTTTTGTTGTTCATGCATGCATGCCTGCATATCAAAGCTTCATAGTCAGATCATCGTTATTTTTTTCTGTCCAAAAACTTCTCTTTCTTGACTTTAAACGTAGGGGATGATCATAGAATAAAAGAGAAACAAACAAGAGTGCAGGCTGGCCCAGCATTTATTGAAGATTTGATAATGTCAACTTTGGTAGGATTATTCTTCTTGCAAGAAGAAAATACAGCAAGGTTTTGAACTTACTAGTTTTATCCATATCACCACTTGGAGTTCATTATCAACATCAAGTCTATCCTTTTTAATGACTATTATTATTTCCATTTCAAACTAAAAGAAATTTTGAAAAGCAACATGTGAAACGATGCTTGTATACATTACAGAAAAATCACCCATTATCAGCAGAATTTTTCGGTGGATTTCCGGCTGTCAATTTTCTGGCGGATTTCCAGCGGTTTTTCGACTGGAAAATAATGCCGCCAGAAATAAACCGCCGGTTTTAGTTTCCTACGCGGTTTATACCGCCGTAAAGCCGCCGGAAAATCTAATCTCCGCCGAAAATTTGCCCATTTCCGTCAGTAATGGACAATTTCTATAGTGATAGAAAGAGAAAGACTCTTTATTAAAATGGATGATTAATTGAGTTGATTATATATATATATATATCTTATTGTTGAAATTTATGATGAAAAATTGTTTATATGATAATGAATATTTTAGTGTGTAACAGTTTGACACTATCTGTGAAAAGCGAATCCAAGTTAGGAACAATCATAACTACAACCTTTAAAAAACGTCTCATCAATATTTTGGGCACGATTGTAGTGAGGCTAGCTATTCCTTTGCTATTCATTGGTTTATCATTTGCGTAAAATAAACAAGGAAAGAGTCTAAATGGCCCTAAATCAAGGCACTAAAAAAAAAGTTTGAAACTTAACAACACTATTTAAAGGGCCAAAAGTTATTCAACTCCTGCGTGCTTATAATCAAAATAAATATCCCAACGAAAAAAATCCAACATGATCAAGATATATAACTCGGCTTTGATATCATTAACCTACTAAAATATATAAAAATATGATCGAACGAAATCATTCTAAGCCGTCTGATGAAGTGTCTGTAGGTAAAAAAAAAAAAATCAAAATGGTACTCCAAAAAATATTAAACAATATATTATCATAAGATAAGTGTTTTGAGACAATAATGAATATTTATAGAGAGAGAGAGAGAGAGACCCTAACCTGGTAAATGCCGCTCATTGGCGTTTAAGTGATATAAATTACCTGTTAATATCAGTAATGCAGTGTAAGCAAAGTTGTTTCTTAATACCAAGGACCAACGCAAAAGAATTATTGTGATAAGCTGGCAAATTTGACTTGACTTTGTGTTAGATTATCCGTTTAATTACCAAGCTGCATTTATCTAAAATATAGCAAATATGGCATCGACGAACAAGTTCATTAAATCTTTTGATTATATTATCATTTACCTTTTTTTTAACAGCAATCTATCTCTTACATGTTCATACGATAAGCATAAAACTGGTTAAACATTTATGAACTTCACATTCAAAATCAGTAAATTAGCTTACGACATTTTCATGCATGCACGTAGCTTAAAAGAGTTTTAATTATCATCTGAATCAGAACTTGAACTCGCCATGTTTACCCTTAAAGCAAGGAGAAAATCATATGAACTACCACCGTTTGCTTCAGCATTCAATTTAGACTTCATTTGAGATGGCTTTCTTACTGCTTCTTAGCAGTTTTTTAGTATAAAATTTTAATTTTATACTAAAAAGCTGCTTTAAGAAGCAGTAAGAAAGTCGTTCCAAATATATTTAATAGAAGTTTATAATTTATCTTTAGCATTCATTGTTGTTCGTATATAAAAATATTTTCAGTCCAAAAACTTCTCTTTCTTGACTGTCTAAGTATGGATTGGTAATTAAGAAGTCAAGGGGAAAAAAATCTACAGGCTGGCCCAACATTTATTCAAGATTTGATAATGTCAACGTTGGTTGGATAATAAGAAGAAAAAAAATACAAGGTTTTGAACTTAGTTATGTCCATATCACCACTTGAGAAGTTCTTGTCAACCTGAAATCTACTCTTTTTAATAGCCGTTGTTATTTCCCTTTCAAATCAGAAGAAATTTTGAAAAAAAAAAAAATGCATGATGCTTGTATAAGAAGGAAATTAACAAAGTCTTTAGATAAGAAAATGAATGATTAATTGAGTTAATTTTGTCTGCTATTATTATCGGATTCAAAATTATTAATAGAAAAACATCATGATCTAATTATTAGAGAAGAAATTTTGGCTCAACAAAGAGAAGCTAGATCTTAATGAATCACTTAAGAAATTAGTTTAGAAAGTATATATCCAGATAAACTCCTTGGCTCAAAGAAGGACGAGTTGAGTAGAGCTGCTTAGAAAAAATCCAGAAAGAAAGATGTTTCATGGGGAATTCTAGTAAAATTTTATATAATTTAGATATGCCCAGCCTTGACCAGTGGCCTTCTATTTATATGCAAAGATCAATGTCTACATTATATAATAGATTATATAGTGCAATTTCATAAGAAATGAATAGATTGAACTCGGTATATATAGGTAGTTTTATAGGAGGAAAGTACTTTGTTCTTTAGTCAATTAATATTTATGAAACTGTCGATGACTTTCAAATTGAGTGTGAGTGTGATAAACAATTTTTTTACGTGGTCCTTGGGATAGTAAGTATTATTTGTTAACTTACATATATGCTATAGTCTTGTAATTACTGTTATTCCCTGTTTAGACACGTGTACCTAGCTCATTGGTCTCAACTGACTCCTCTCTGCTATTTATATGAGGGTTATGTACATTGCATAATTGAATTAATGAGAAATATTTCTATCGGTCGCTTTCCTTCTTCTTCCCTGTATTCGACTGTTTCTTGGAATGTTACATGGTATCAGAGCAGGCTATTCCCTGCGTCCACTCAATTCGCCCCTGAGTATCTATGGAGGCGTCCACTCTCTCTACCGATGCTGACGCGCCGGAAGCCCTTCAAGATTCAGCCACATCATATAAATTCCCTCCCATCCCTCCTCAACTCAAATTTCTTATGAGCAACATCAAGTCTGTCATCTCCATTCCTCTCACCGCCGAAACCTACCCAATGTGGCGTTCCCATGTCTTTAAAATCTTCCGGGCAAATGGCTTCGCCGGGTTTCTTGACGGTAGCTGGACTTGCCCTTCCTCCCAAGATTCCACCGCCAGTTCTTCGTTCTCTGTCCAATCTTGGAACCTTCTTGACCAAAACCTGGCAGCCGCCCTCTACTCTGTTATTTCCCCCAGCATTCTTCCCTACGTGCTTTCTTTAGATCACTGCTTCGACATTTGGGAAACTCTTTCTCATCGCCTTCAATCCTCGACCAGGTCCCGCAGTATCCAACTTCGCAATGAACTCAACAATCTTTCCATGAAAACCCAAACCATGGCTCAGTATCTTCTCTCCGTCAAATCCAAAGTCGACGCTATTGCGGCGACCGGGTCTCCGCTCAATTCAGAAGAAGTGATCTTCTATACGTTAAATGGCTTGCCAGCTCAATATCAAGCCTTCAAGACGGCGATCCGTACCAATCTTCAACCCATCAGCATCGACGATCTCTATACTCTTCTCTGCAGCGAGGAACAAAATCTCGTTCAAGACACCACAAAAGATCTCCAAAACCTCCAACTCTCTGATCCCTCTACTGCTCTTCTTGCTCATCGCGGACGCGGTCGCGGACGCTCCAATTTCAATCGCGGTCGCAACTCTTATCCAAATCGTCCCTCTCGGAACTCCTCCCGTCGCCCAGACAAAACTAGCCAGAGTTCCATTACGTGCCAAATCTGTTCAAAGACTGGACACTCCGCCTTAAAGTGTTGGTACCGCCACGACGAGAATTACACCGAAGAATCTCAAGCTCAGAAAATGGCTTTGTTCTCTCCCTCGGACTCCAACAGCTCGGCCGAATGGTTTCTTGATAGCGGTGCTTCCACCCATCTCACTTCAGATTTGTCTCACCTTCAATCCACGAAACCTCACACCGGCTCTAATCAAGTGACACTCGGCAATGGCCATCAGGTCCCTGTTCAACATACAGGTAAAGGTCTTTTACCTCTTCCTCAAGGTAACCTTAATCTTCACAATCTTTATCACGTCCCAAACTTATCCTTTAATCTTATATCTGTTCATCGGCTAACCTCCGACAACCATTGCACTGTGAAATTCTTCCCTCACAAATTTCATATTCAGGATTCGAAGACGGGACGTCTACTTCTCACGGGACCGTGCATTAACGGCCTCTACCCCATCCGCTCTTCATCTCCCAAACAGCACCTGGCTCTCCTATCTACTCAAGCGGTTCCTCATCTTTGGCACAAACGTCTCGGTCATCCGGCGGCTAACACTCTTCTTCAGCTCTCCAAAAACATTTCTTCTATTTGTACCACTGATCAAAGTGTTTTTTGTAATTCCTGCCGGCTAGCTAAAAGCCACCGGCTGCCTTTCAATAAATCTCTTAACCATACTCATGCTTGTTTTAAAATCGTTCATTCCGATGTTTGGGGACCGTCTCCAATGTTCTCTACTAATGGTTACAAAAACTACGTGTGCTTTATTGATGATTTCTCTAAATATTGCTGGGTTTATCCCATTACGCACAAGTCGGAAGTTCTCCCCAAATTCATCGAATTTCACAAAATGATATCTCGGCAATTTAACAAACAAATCAAAATTTTTCGTTCTGACGGTGGCGGTGAGTTTATAAACAACCAATTCAAATTTTTTTGTAAACAGCAAGGCATACTTCACCAATACTCCTGCCCGCACACACCCTCTTAGAACGGAGTCGCTGAACGCAAGCACCGCCATCTTATTGAAACTGTGCGTAGCCTTCTAATTGAAGCTCACCTCCCTCAATCCTTCTGGGACGCTGCTCTTCTCACCTCTGTTTATCTCATCAATCGTCTTCCCACGGCTGCCATCCATCAAAACAGTCCTTACCAAATTCTCTATCAAAAATAACCTACATACAAGCACCTAAAATTTTTTGGCTGTTTATGCTATCCCTGGCTCCGACCCTACTCCGCCAACAAACTATCTCCCCTATCTACACCGTGCATTTTCATTGGCTATGCCACCTCCCAAAAAGGCTATCTCTGCCTTGATCCTAAGACCGGCAAGGTTTACACCTCGCGGCACGTTATATTTAACGAGGCTGTCTTTCCATATCAAGATGGGTCCGCAATCACTCAGTCTACCTTGGATCCGAATCTTCTCCCCCCTCTCACACTCGTTCCTACCTCTGTTATCTATCAATCGCCTGAAGTTAAACCGCAATCCCCCAACTCATCTACCCTCGTCCCCACTCACAGTCAGTCCCCCTCGGCAACTCAATCTGTCCCCTTTCTTACCTCTGCAGCTGATCCAACTCCCTCCGTAGCAAATCAATCCGACGATAATACTCCCCCAGCTGTAAATAGTTCGCACCATCCCATGCTGACACGATTCAAAACTGGACATCTGAAACCCAAACCCATATTTAATCTGCTTCATAAAGATACTCCTCCTGATCCCACAACCTACGCCGAGGCTGCTAAAGAATCACACTGGCGTCAGGCCATGTCTCAGGAATTCCAAGCCTTGCAATCACAAGGCACGTGGGATCTTGTTCCTCCTCCTCTAAATCAAAATATTCTCGGTTCCAAATGGACCTTTCGCACTAAATATCTCGCCGACGGCACCGTGGCTCGGTACAAAGCCCGCCTTGTTGCCCAAGGTTTCAATCAGGAATACGGGTTGGATTATACCGAAACGTTCAGTCCTGTTGCCAAAATTCCTACCGTCCGTGTTCTTCTAATTGTCGCTCTTCACCACAAATGGCCTATACATCAACTCGACGTCTCTAATGCCTTTCTCCACGGCAGCCTAAACCACACCGTCTACATGAAACAACCTATTGGGTTCAAAGACACCACTCATCCTACTTATGTCTGTAGGTTGAAAAAGGCCCTCTACGGCCTCAAACAATCGCCTCGCGAATGGTATTCTACCCTGTCAGGTTACCTTCAAACACTCGGCTTCACGTTTAGCTCATCTGATCCTTCACTGCTCATCTATAACATCAAAGGCATTGTCATGTATTTCCTCGTGTACGTTGACGATATTCTCTTAACCGGCAACTGCACTACCTCTATCCAAAATCTCCTCACCAATCTTAACTCCCGCTTCACCATGCGTGATCTGGGTTCTTTAACCCAATTCCTCGGCATACAAGTTACCCACACCTCCTACGGTCTCCACCTAAATCAGCAAAGATTCGCCCACACAATTCTCTCTCGGGCAGGCATGCTGAACTGCAAATCCGTCAACAACCTCTCCCTATTGAAAACTACCTCTAATCCAGATAACCCTGTCAGCTTTCCTAATGCCACTTTATATCGCCAACTCGCTGGCTCTCTCCAATATCTCACCTTAACCCGGCCAGACATCGCCTTCGCCGTCAACAAGGTATGTCAATCTATGCAAAATCCTCTCAACATTCATTTTGATGCACTCAAACGTCTATTACGGTATATAAATGGCACCTTACATTTTGGCATTTCTTTGTTTTGCAAATCTCCACTCCACCTGCACGCCTTCGTGGACTCCGACTGGGCCGGAGACGCCACCGATCGGAAATCTACTTCCGGCTATTGCACCTTTTTGGGATCGTCAATCGTCTCCTGGAGCGTCAAGAAACAGAATGCCGTCGCTCGTTCCTCAACGGAAGCAGAGTACCGTGCTTTGGCCTCCGCCGCTGCTGAGGTTATCTGGATACGCCGACTGCTTCAAGAATTCGGCTGTCCACAGTCCTCCGCCACTCCTATCTCTTGCGACAACACCTCCGCCATTGCGTTAGCTCACAATCCGGTCTTTCATGCGCGTACCAAACACATTGAGGTGGATTGTCACTACATCCGTAACTACGTCAAGGACAAGGCTATTCAAATTCACCACATTTCTACTACTGATCAGCTCGCCGATCTGCTAACCAAACCACTTCCCACACCTCGGTTCCAGCATCTTTCACGCAAACTCGTTACCTCTTCCGAAGCAACAGTTTGAGGGGGCCTGTTAACTTACATATACGCTATAGTCTTGTAATTATTGTTATTCCCTGTTTAGACACGTGTACCTAGCTCATTGGTCTCAACTGACTCCTCTCTGCTATTTATATGAGGGTTATGTACATTGCATAATTGAATTAATGAGAAATATTTCTATCGGTCTCTTTCCTTCTTCTTTCCTGTATTCGACTGTTTCTTGGAACGTTACATTATTGGCGAGTTGAAGAGTTCCTTAGACCATTCGCAACCGAACGGTAAACAAGTGTATGCCGTTCGTCAAATGATCCAATTGAACACGAAATTGTCCGCTAATCTCCGGGAGTGAACAGTATGACGTCAATATTGGAGTCGCACTATTCACCTATGCCAAAAAATTTGGCTTACTGGATTTGCGGAAGAAGCGTTCGAAAGAGGAGAAAGACGGTTCCTTTGCAACGAGATGAAGAAGCGCGCGAAAGAAGAGAAGAAATGAAGTTCGATTGGAGTTGAATTACTCCATTTTGAAGTTTTACTGCATTTTGGAGTGGAAAATGAGTTTTCGATTGAATATGCCCTTATGATAATAGTCTTCAGAAGTAGGTGACTGCATAATTGCCTTGTGTGAATTCAACAACTTATAACATGCTTGCGACAACTTTCTAACTAATATGCTTTTAAGATCCCAACCGCATGCACTTCTATTTGGCTCCTACTATTCTACAAAAATTTTTGTGATGAGAAACTACTTTTTCTAATCAAATCTATTAATATGCGAAGTTATAAGAAATCTACTATTTAATTTTTCAAAAAAAACAAAACATAATTATAATATCCACAGCAACATTCAAAAATTTTACTTTCTTACGACAGCTTCACAATCACCTTCATAAAATGCTGGAATCACTCCAAACAAATCCTTCGTATTGAGGATCAATTTAGATCTAAATCTTTAACGATTTTAAGCATTGTGAGTCTCAAGTTGTTGGCTAGCTCGAGTTGATTCTCTATTAATGACTTTCTTATAAATAAATTCTAGTTATCATCATAACTTGCTTGTCATTTCAGAGAAGTTGAGGACAAGAGATTAAAACATACTGACAAGCCTAATTCAGCGTTGGTACCTTATGTGATATAAGAAATTGATTTGGAGCGTTAGCTCAATAGAATGTATGGACTCTGATATGTCAGTAACAACACTTGTAAATTATTTGTTTGCGATTCATTTCTTGAATGTTTCTGTTCGACTGTCATCGATGCGCTAAAGAAACAGTTTACAGAGTTTGTCAAGCAAACTTCTTTTTTTCCATAGACTGTTCATCATCGAGGGAGAAAAGCCACCCTCAAAGAAAGTAAAGAGTGAGAAGATGGAAGAAAACTAGAAGGAGGACTCTACAAGCGCCTATGCCGAGTTCGGCTAAAGACACTAATGACTTCCTTGAAGTTGCTCAGGCAATCACAAATGAAGGAAAATTTGTAGGTGAAAGAATGTTGCATGGAATCACTTGCCTTCAATCAATGCCGAAGTGAAGATCCCTAAGCAGCCATAGCCTAAAAAATTCATTTGCATGAATGAGACCAGGTCTTGAAGAGCAATATACTCTATTTTATTGATACAGATAACCTGTTAATATCAGTATTTAATACATCAAAACTGAAAATATTTCTTAATATAATCACCAATGCAAGAGAATTATTGGGATAAGCTGGCAAATTTGACTTGACTTTTTCTAAGATTGTCAGTTTAACATACTGCAACTCTGAAATATAGTAAATATGAAAGCAATGGAACAAAACTTCTCAAGTGCACCTTAAATAATTAGAGAAGACTGATGATGATAAAGCATTTATCTTATACCAAAAAACAAGTTTTAGGCTTCGTTTGGGAAAGCGTTCTTACAGCTTCTTAAATCAACTTTTTAGTACAAAAAATAGTAAGAAAGTTGTCCCAAACGAAAACTTAATCTTGTGATTATACTATCATTAGAACAAAAAATAATCTATTATATAGTTTATTTATGATGAGATGAGCACAAAATTATTTATAAATTCATGAACTCCACATTAAACATTATATATAAAACATATATAAAAACGTTTTCATACATATAGTAAAAAAATTTCTTCTTGTTGACTCTTTCATTATGATCTGATTATAATTCAAACAAAAACACTGGAGGCTGGCTTATTGAAGATTTGAGAATGTCAACTTTGGTAGGATTATTTTTATTGTAAGAAGAGAAAAAAAATATTAGGTCTTGAACTTAGTTATATACACGCATATCACCACTTGAACTTGTTATCAATCTGAAAGCTAGTCTTCTTTAACGGACTTCAGTACTTTCTTTTCAAAGAAGCAATTAAGATTAATTAGACTCTTAAAATTTTGGTTTATAAAGAATCCCATCGGACATTTCTGAATAGAGAATGGTTAATCGAACTAAGCTACTAAGAAATATTCGATCATCGGTGTTACAGAAATTCTATGTAGTACAATTTTATGAGAAATAAATAGATTAATAGTACAATTAATTTTGTGTGGAAATGTACACAAGATATATGGTGAACTTTCTTCTTTCTTTTTTTTTATTTTGTTGAAGGAAGATAGAGATAGATCCATACATATTTAGGCTTCTTTTAGGATGACTTTCTTACTTTCTTAAGTAGCTTTCTAGTAAGTTGGTGAATATTTTGGGCTAGTTGACGAGTTTTTAGGCTAATACCCCCCGCCCCCGCCCCCACCCCTGCCCCTGCTGCTCCCTCACCTTTGATATCTAATGTTTCGTTTGGGATGGCTTTCTTATTACTTCTTAAAGCAATTTTTAGTTAAAAAAAACTAAAAAAATGCCTTAAGAAGCAATAAGAAAAACGTCTCAAACAAAGCCTCAGTAGTCTTTCTAATGTTTGTTGATTAATATTAATAAATTTGACAAGGCAATATATATCATGTTTAGAAGTAGTATTGGAGAGGAACTCTCAGTTGCCTTTGGTGACCAAGTACTTCGTCTCCTCTGTGGAAATTCCATGTTAGAGCACACAGAAATGCAGATTAGAAATATGGCGTAATGACCAACCTCATAGTGAACGCATGGGAGAAAAGTTGTTGTTAAGTCTACTAATCAAAGTCATTAAGATTAATAATCCATAATTGCATTTCCAAAACGAGAGAGAAGGATTTAATTCATTCAAAGGATTTTGGATAACCTTGAACATATAATTTATCTTATTATTATTATTATTATTATTATTTTTACAACTTGAGTCTAGCGCCTTATACCACTCGGCCATCCTGACGATCCAAAAAAGAGAATGCTGGTTAAAAAAGAGGCGCAACACGAGGACTTTCAGGAGGTCATCCATCCTAGTACTACTCTCGACCAAGCACGCTTAACTGCATAGTTTTGATAGGATCCAATGCAATGGTGCTGGTATAGTAGCACCCAACATATAATTTATCTTTATTAGCTTACTAATGCTTTATTTGGGATAGCTTTCTTATTGCTTTCTAAAGCAAGTACAAAAATATCTTATTCAAGAAATTTTTGTACTTAAAATTTGCTTTAGAAAATAATAAAAAAACTGTCTCAAACGAAGCCTAAATTTGTAAATGGCCAGGCTCATGGGCTAGCTCAAGCCTTTCATTACACACCAAATTTAAATTTAAATTTCTTTATTTTTTTAATAAATAAAAATTCTAAATAAAAAATGATATTTAAAGAAAATTTTTTCATAAAATATTTAATATACACATGTTTAATTTATTTTGACTATTTTTTCATAAAATATTTAATACTCAGCATATCTGACACATGTCATACGTATGTCATGTCAGATATGTATCGAACACCGCATACCTATTTTGAAGAGAAGTATTCGTGCATCATAGGTTATTAGATTACATTTATCTCAAATGAATTTTATGATTCTAAAATTTATTTTAAATAAAATTTAGTGGAAATATTTTGACCCAATTTTATTTATTAAAATTTGTGGGAAATATTTTAGCTATAGGAACTTCTTGGCAAATAAGGCTATTTTGTCTTTCCTCTATTTTCGACAAAAATAAACATTATTGTCAGATTAAGCTACAAGTTAACGCTATCTCGAAGAAAAATAATTCAAAAAAGGATGGCTTTAGTTTGAAATTTAGACAAAAGAAATAAAAATAATTGCTGACTCTTTGGATTTTCCGGAAGCTATAAGTTGCTTATCTCACACCTTTATTTGACCAAATTTACATCGTCTGAACTCAGTAATGGTTTAAGGCTTAAATTATTGTAGTCAGCAAATTTAATTAAATAAATAGAGATGAAGAGTTAGGATTTGTTTGGAATAATTTTTTCACTTCTTTTAAAGCAGTATTTTAGTACAAAATTTTCAAAGTTAAAATTTTTTTTGTACTATAAAACTGCTTTAAAAAGCAATAAAAAAACTATCCCAAACGAAGCCTTAAATATGATATATTTGATGATTTTTATATGTTATATAGATGGAATAATATGATTGCACTTAAGAATTAATATTGTAAGTTTAAAAGGAAAAAGAGATTAAAGAAAAATTTTAAAAGAATAAAAGGAAAGTTTAATAAAATTTTAAGTAGATTAGTTATAATATCTAGCTAACAAGGTGGAACTAGTCTCTTTTTTTACTTAGGGTGAAATACAAAAAATAATAATTTTTTTCGTAGAATTTTAGGCAAATATAATTATTGAGTAGAGCAAAATAGTTAAAATGCTTATTCTGCTAAAAGAAAAATTAATTCATAAGGGTGGGCAGCTGCCCACCTTTTTAGCTCTGCCTAGGTTAGCCCCCATTAGCTAGCATTAAGAAAATCATTAATAGTAAGTTTTAGTGTGATTTTAATAAATATTTTAAGATAAATGTGTGATAAAAATAAAAAAATAATAAAAATAATAGACCAATAATTGATTATAATAAAATTATGATGAAAGTAACTAAAAAGGAAAATTCTATAAGATGATGGTGAGACCTACAATGCTTTATGGTTCAACATGTTCATTAAAAGAGAAGCATAAAATTAAGCTCAGTGTTGCGGGATAAGGATGCTTAGGGGATGAGCAGTTTTACACTTAGAGATAGAACGTGAAACTGCTGGATTAGCTCCAATGCCACATAAGATTAGAGAGAGTTGTCTTAGATGCTTTGATTACATAAAAAATCGGCCCTCTGATGACCCGGTTAGAAAAGTAGATGTATTAGATTCGACCTATATTAAAAAAGTTAAATGTAGACCTAAAAAGAATTTATCAGAAAGTATTAAAAATAAACTTTTTTATTAAATTTAAATTGATATCAAATGATTAAGATTAGAAATGAATAAACTAAAAATAACATAGATAAAAAAAAATTAAGTTTTGATATCAAATGACTAAATTTCATTTGATAATAAATATTTTTTTTTGTGGACAGATTTATAGAAAATAATAATATTGATATTCAAAAAAATATATCTTAGTTTTGACAATAATAAAAAAAATGTGAAGATGTGTGCAAGATATAATAAGTTAAGTTGGATTAATTTTTATAAATTAAAAATTATTAAATCAACTTATTAAAAAATAAGTGAAAGAAAATTGTCAAATGATTCTTAATCTATCTTTTACTTTTTTAAATTAGAATTTATTAAATCAACTAATTAAAAATTAATTGAAAAAAATTGTGAAAAAGATTCTTAATTTATCTTTTATTTAACAATATTTGACTTATTATTATGATAATTGAAGATTCATATTGCATCACAAATATCTCAAAGAAAAACAATCTATTTCTTCGTATAAAATCTATAAATTGAACATAATTAATATACATAAATTATTTTTTTTTAAATTATTTAATTTATTTTACACATGAATTACTCTCTAATAAATTTATTTTCCTAAACTCATAGTGGGACTTACAAAGTCATTTATTCTCTCAAAGAACTCAATTACTCACCTAGATCACTCACCAATTGACTAAAATTTTCACTAGATGAACTCTTCAAGGGTATTCATCCTCAATCCAAAATGCACCCAAAGTTTGACTAACAGTTAGTTACAAGCCACTCGCTTATTACACATTTAGCTACACATAGTTCAATCATACACTTTTATGCAAGAACAATATGTAGGCAATTACGTAACATTAATCTTTATCTTATATTTCACATCGAAAGTCAATGGTCGAGCACAAAAATCCATCATATCTTATATTTAACATCGAAACATTATCCCATTAAAGACTCACTCACAATATCTCTAAGATTCTACTCAACATTTATCCTTCTAAATTATCTCTACAACTCGGCTTCTTCACTATCAAAAGGTTCAATAGGGTCCTTATATAAACCATGTCACTTAGAAAACCACGTCACTTAGATTTAGTCTCTCTCTCTCTCTCTCTCTCTCTCTCTCTCTCTCTCTCTCATACACAAACACAAATCCCTTCTAATGTTTGAGCATCATCCATATCTCTAGTAGGATCTTGGCATCTTTTTAAAAATAATGTAATCCAATATTCTATTAGGTGTGATGAGCATGGATCATGCAAAAGAAAAAGAACTAGAACATGTATCATCTTGAAAATAAGAAATGACATGTATACACCAACAACATAACTATTAAATGACCTTTAAGCAATGATAGAATATGCTTGATCATTTCATGAGGACAATCAAAATGAACTTCGAACACTTTTCAAAGGTCGCTCTTTTTGCTCAATCCCATCAACTGCAAAAATAAGTCATTTCTCTTAAGCACTAACATTGCTCGAAAGTTAAATGTGTTGCTCATATTGTTTCTAATGATGAGCCCTAACTCCATAGGTGAGCATAGTAAAGGCTTCTTTCACCCATCACCCAAAAAAGCATCTGGCTTAATCTATGAATGTTTTTTTTTTTTTCTATTTCTATTGGGAAGGCTCAATCATCTCTAGAGTTTAAGATGTCCTTGTTGGATTCTTATAAAGAATAGTCAAATCATACAACCATGTCTCTCATTTTGAGTTGATAATTTCTCTCATTGCCATCAATGATGTAGTGAAGTGTCCACTTTAGGGGATTTAACAAGTTGAGTAGATTCAAGCTTGAATTACCTCTAGCCTAAGCTTAATCTTGATTAAATAATCAAGATCAAGCTTAGGCAACGAGTTTGAGTTTACTCACAAGTTAGCTCATTTATTATGAAAGCAAGAAAATGATTTTGATTCAAGCAATTGTGATAAAATGATAAAAAAATGACACATTAGAATAAAAAAATAATGTCTCTTTATGTAAGGAAGTGAGATATAATTTTTAAATATTTTTAATAACTTTTCATTTAAATTCTTGAATTCTAATATATTTTAACTATATTTTTTAAACTAGTCGACTTGCGAGCTAACGAAATGAGTTTAAGCTAGCCCAAGTTTGACTCATTAGTTCATTGAGCTCGACACATGAGTCATTAATCAAACCAAGCCTGAACCAGCTCACGGGTTGGGTTGACTCGCTTAAAGTACCTCTAGTCCACTTATCTTCTTCACTTTTAAAGAGGCATCTTTGTGGTTGTTCCTTCATCTTCCTTCAAGAAGCTTGACCTATTTTTCTAACTTTTGGTGGTAGTTTATCACACAATTCATGAGTTCTCAAAAGTTAATGAAGAAGACACAAGCTCTATTAACATGAGGTAAGAGTAGAGATATTGGATTTCCAAGATTTGAAGCTTATTAACAACCAAGCACCCTGACACATAAGACCTCTAGGAAGGTCTATTTCTTAATACTCTCAAATTGTAGCATCCAAAGACATTGCCCGAGCTGCCTGATTTAGGCAATAATTTTATTAATGTGTAGGGGAATAAACCATCAGAATCATCAAAATAAGTCATTAAATAATAAAGATAAGTTTGTCAAGAAGTCTCATCACCACCACCACTAGAAATAACACATAGGATATTATCTTGAGAAGCACGCAAGAGGTCTATCAACCTATAACTCCTCAAAAAGGATGAGGCAACCTCTACACTCGAGGTAAACAATGTATACTCTACTCTAACTGTTATTGCATATATTAGGGATGTCATATATGAAAATTGATTAGGAGTATTTCTATTAACCCATGCGGATGCCTAAAACATTGATTGCCCTGTGACCCGTCAAACTATTATCTTTTATAAAGATCATGGCAAAAAATTATAACCACCTTTACTAGTTATATTTTAGGAGCTCATTAATGAAAACAATATGAAGGGCTCTCCCTTTGCCAACAAGACAATGAATCAACAAGATGTCGCACATACAAAATTATATATATATATATGATATATAAATTATTCAAAATAATATAGAATTTTCAATATTAAGTTTTATCTAACAATATTGCTCCATTATATTCACCACTTGTTGGGGATGAGGAGGAGTAAACACCACAATGAGGAAACAAGCAAGAAAGTAAAAGCATCTGAAAGTAAAGGGCACCAGGATTTAACGTTGAAAACCCCAAAATATGGAAAAAAATCGTGGAGCCACACCACACCAAGAAATCCACTATGAAAATTGGGAGAAATAAGTACAGATCTCTCTTCTCTCTTGCTCTCTTTTTATTTCTCTTCTCACTTGCATCATTCTCAAAGTCTACACACTCAAAAATAAAAGAGAAAGCCAAATAAAATAACCCCAAGGGATGCAATCCTTCAGAAAAATGAGGAAAAAAAACTGTCATGTCCGTCTCACAGCACTACGGCGCCAGTTTGGGGCGTTGCAGCGGTCAAACCTTAGTCTTGATATGTTGCGGCGCCGTATCTAGACTGTTGCGGTACTCCGCTCTCTGTCATTCAATGCTGGGCTCTCGGGAACACAACGCTGGGGCACTCGGATCTGAAACCCAATCCACCAATCAAACCTAAAACAATCGGATCAACCCATTCAAAATTATTATGATCTAATAATAATTTTGAGTTGAATTTCGATCTAATTTAACCTTCCCAAAATTAAGCCATTGACTTGAGATCTCCAAAATCCAAACCCCTTTGGACCCCACCAAACATAACTCAAATGCAATTAAGCAATTTACCAAACCTACATGACCTTAATAAAAAGTCAGCAAAATCATGCTCGGTCTGCCATTCTCATATCGAAATCACAACCAGACAAATTTAAAGAGCCTACCGGAAATTAAAATTATTTCATTTTCTTCAATAAAAAAAAAAAAACAAACGGCAGTGTTATTTAACAGACACGAGTCAGGTTGGCTATTAGCTTTATATAATAAATGAATAATAATAAACTGGGGACAAGTCGGGTCCCCGCCCATTTGTTCATACCAAGTCCGCGTCCGCGTCCGCGTCAGCGTCCGCGTTCATCAGCATGACTTCTCCTGCTCCAAAACGAACGGTTCTTCCTTCCTTCAATCCTTTTTTTTTATTCTTAAATTTATTACATTAACAATTAGTAAATAGATTTCAATCCTCCTATATAAAGTTACAAACTTTCATGGGATTGGAAGACAACGCACAGCAATCCCCACCGTACTTGTTTCTTTCTAGCGAGTTGCGCCCAAAAAACTATCCTTTTGGGTTTTTGAGCGAACCCTAGAAGGTTTGGAAGAGGTGGGTAAGATGGACAGTGGTATCATTCCCATGTGGCAGCCTCTTTGTCTCTCTGGCCTTCTTGGATTTGTTGTGGCGGCCTCGCTTTTGGGCATAACGAGGAGATTTCGATCGATTGTGCAGCCATGGGTTGTTCGTCGCGTTCAATCCGAACTTCCTCTTATTCTACAGATCCAGGTGAGCTTTTTAACCCATTGTTTTATTCTATAAAGTTTGATGAGTTTTGGGATCTGATTGTATAAAGTTTGTCGCAGAGATGGCAGCATAGGTACTTAGATATTTTCTTCTCCGTTGTCTCTTGTCTTGTCTCCGTTCCATTCTATACCGGATTCATCCCTATTCTCTTCTGGGTATGTCTTGTTCTTTCTTGCTTCTTCTTTTTTTTTTTTTTTTCTCTTGTGTGTGTGAGATGATTGATTGAGATGTTGGTTTTGGGGTTTTTTGTAGAGTGGGCATAGCAAATTGGCGAGGCAGGTGTCTTTGCTTATGGCTTTCTGTGATTATATTGGGAATGCTATTAAGGTATGTTTGATAACCTTTAGCTGTTTGTTATTATATTCTGTTAGCACTGGAATTGATCGTAAATTGTTTGATTGAATCAATGATTAGGATGCAATATCTGCCCCAAGACCTAGCTGTCCTCCGGTGAGGAGAGTGACAGCTACAGAGGATGAGAAAGAGAATGCAATGGAGTATGGATTGCCTTCTTCGCATGCTCTCAACACAGTTTGTCTTGCTGGGTATGTATATGGTCAATTATAACTATTTATGTTTCTTTCTGTTGATTTAGCAATTAGCCTTCTTGGTTAGTCCTGATTTGCTTTATTTATGGGCTTTTACAGATACTTGTTGCACTATGCAATAACAACATATGGTCATGAAATGGATGGTTTCAGAGTTTTGATTGGATTCTCCTTAGTTTTCTTGCTGGTCTCTCTGATTGGCTTGGGTAAATATTATCTTCTATGGATATTCTTTTAAGGAATTAAACACGTAAACGTGCATACAAAAATTTCAAATATGTTATGTTTGTTATAGAAATATAAGCTTTATTATCTCTTTATAGGGAGGATATACTTGGGCATGCATAGCTTCATCGATGTTGCAGCTGGCATCACCATGGGGCTTGTTTTTCTTGCTTTCTGGCTGATTGTTCATGACCATATTGATAATTTTCTCACCTCTGGACAGAATGGTATGCAGAATTTGATTGTTTCATTCAAATGTTAGTGATGATAGTTTATGTTTTCATAGTTCTTGTGTTGATTATATAAAGGTTTTGTGATTTTTTTTACAGTTACATCTTTCTGTGCTGGCCTCTCCTTCGTACTACTTTTTGCTTATCCTACACCTGAGGCCCCAACTCCAAGTTTTGAGTATCACACAGCTTTCAGTGGCGTTGCTTTTGGATTAGTAAGTTCTATGATTCTTCTGCTTCTTATGCTACTCAGATTGCCATACAATTCTTCCATTATATTGCAACTTTCTTGAGTGAAAAGAATCTAGGTTGTAGTGTTAATTGAGTTTAGAAGTTAAACCAATCAAAAAAATGGAAATTAGCGGAAATTGAAGCTATTCATACTGTTCATTTTACAAACAAAGAAATTTAAACATATTTTCTCAGAAAGTGTTAGAAATTGATCAGATTGCTAAACCTTCATCTTGTTCCTTGATGATTGGGAATACTGAATTAATAGATGATAAACCTAGTTTAGATTTTAATTCTAATTAGCAATTGTTTGTCCAAGGAAATAAACGCTTGAGCTCTGAAAACTTTTGGCTGGAAAAAGAATATTGATAGTTTATCAGAATTGTTTGCTGACCAAACTTCTGTTTTGATTCTTTGCAAAACCTCTGACTTATACTCAGATCTGCCTCTTTGATACAATGGAATTGAGAATCATGCATATTTGCACCTGAATTCATTATATGGTTAGATTAAATTTGTAAAGGTTGAGCTTTTAGATTTGATTATATAGTATAGTTTGGTTTGAAGCACATAGAATGTAAAGTAAA
Source organism: Dendrobium chrysotoxum (assembly GCA_019925795.1). Taxonomy (NCBI): domain Eukaryota; kingdom Viridiplantae; phylum Streptophyta; class Magnoliopsida; order Asparagales; family Orchidaceae; genus Dendrobium; species Dendrobium chrysotoxum. The sequence goes on from CM034300.1 coordinate 74,633,196, forward strand.
TATCTAAAACCTAAATACAATTAATTAATTTATTTATATCTTTGAAGATAGTAATTATGCTGTAAAAGTAACTATTATAAGCTTTAACTGTAACATACAGAGAAATCTCTTGTTCTAAGTTCTAAACTAGTTTATCTACACTAAATTGTCCAGGTCAGTGGCATCCAACAAACCTATCTTCTATTCCATTCGGAAGACATTCCTCGTATATTCAGCCCCGAACTTTCAATCCTCGTCTTCTTCGGAAGGTTATTGGCAGGCATTCCTACAATCCTAATTGTGAAGTTTTGCAGCAAAGCTCTTTCCAAGTGGTTACTTCCAGTTATCTGCAACACTTTAGGAATTCCAATAAGGTCATCTTGCTATATTCCTGCACTAAAAGAATCTGATAGCAGCAAAAACAAATCTGATAATAAGCAGATTGGTTATCTTCAAAGAGCAATTTCTTTCTTGCCTCACAAGACCTATGATGTTGATACAGGAATAAGGTTTCTTCAGTATGCTGGCCTGGGATGGTCTGTTAGTGACTTAGTTCCTTATCTTTTCACTCGCTTATCTTTGTCTTAACTTCTCTTCATCTTAGTATTTGTAATCAATCATGCACCCTCAATTTGGTGTATTTTTATTTTTCTTTCGTTTTTTTTTTCTTTTGTATCAGAAATTACTTTTAGACATGTTTATATGTAACATGTATATCAGCAGTGCTTCTGGTGATAAACAAAGCTTTCTGCTGATACAGATTGGCTTTGTTTGGGATAGCTTTCTTACTGCTTCTTAAAGCAGCTTTTGAATATCAAAATTTTAATTTTTGCACTTAAAAAACTGTTTTAAGAAGCAGTAAGAAAGCCGTCCCAAAGGAAGCCTACTGTTTTTCTGTAAATTGTTTATTTCTTTTGAGATCAACGTTTGATACCAGTTCTTTTTTTCTTAATATTTTCATGAATGATTTGTTCAAGTCTGCCTCCTGCTGTCCTCAAATGCTTATATATTTATATTGTTGAGTAACTATAAAAATCTACTGCTTTGGAATGTCCGAAGATGTCCAGATTTTTTCAAATTGTGAATAGTTTTTCTTGTCTTCAACAATGTCCTGTAGAGAAGCTATGAAGGCAGACTTAGTCAAATTTATTAAAGAAATCAGTCAAATAAGAAACAGCGTAAACTGGTCAATCAGCTAACCTTATATGTAGAAGTGGTATGTTTATAATTATTTTTATTGTTATTGTAAGAAAGTTTTATTAAATTTGGATAAATAAATAAATAAATAAGTTTAAAGTTTTGCATGTGTACAACAAACATTAAAACTAATAAATTACATTAATAACAAAATTAATTTATTTTTGAATAAATGGATTGAATTTGAATAAAATTTTGAATTTTAATAAATTGAAGCCAACGACCAACTAATCAAATTAAATGTCAAATGAATAGCTGCAGTTGTGGTGTTATTTGTAGCCTTTAAGAGACATACGGAGGGTTCAGATGGTTTTAAAGAAATGTAATGTAAAAGAAAATTTGGATATTTGGTACAAAATGAAATTTCAATGAATTCTCTTTCACACACAATTTCATGTTGTTTATATTTTAAACTTGTCCAATTTTGTGCAAGTGTCATCGCCAGCATCCGGCCACCCCCAGCCGCCGACCATCGTTGGCCTCTTGCCAACCGCCTATCACTGTCCGCCGCCTCCGCCGACCTCTCGTCGATTGCCAGCACCGGCTACCTCTGGTTGTTACCGTCGACCATGTTTTTGTCGTCAGTGAAATTGCATTATCAGACAATAAAATAACAATCTCTTACAATTTTTCTATATTTATCCAAACAACTTCAACAATTCAAATACATTATTTTTTTTGTGGTGCATTAGTTTTACTCTAAATTAATTTTTTCAACAAATCAAATAGCCTCTAAGTTAGATTGCATTGCCAAAAAGCTAGCAAAGGTAGCTTCTTAAATAAAAGAATTTTGTTGGGAATATATATACATCACAAATTTTTATTTATTTATCTATCTAATATTTAAATCATTTGTTTTAATTTTTATATTATTTTAGCTTCTAAATCACAGTAAATATATAGATAAAAAATTGTGTTTTATTTAAAATAATAATAATTTTATAAATATTTTAATAACTTTTTGAGATTTGAATGTTATATAAACAAATATAAAAATTCAACGTTGGATATATAAATATAGATAAATTTTGTGAGTAATATGAAATTACAAGAAAATAAAATAAAAGCCATTTCATAAAAATTGAGCAAGTAAATTAGTGCAAACCGTGTTCATAATCTATTATGTAAATTAAAATATTATGTACATGGTCGTTGAGTTTAAAATTAAATTATAAAAAAACCCTTCGTGGATATCTTCTGTAAATTTAGATTATAATACTCTCTCTACAATAGGCCAAGGGGGGGAAAATGAAACCTACTTCCACATCTTCTGGGGCGACATATGCCATCTTTCTTATGTAGGAGCTTCTAAGTTCAAACACTGAAAGATAGTAACAGTAATGATTACAAAATTAAAGCCATATAGTGAAGGCCTTTTTTTTGTTTTCACAAAAGATATTTTGTTACAAAATCAGTCATAAAATACTCAATCAAACAAAATATATAATATACAAACATTAAAAATAAAGTCAACTTCGTCCGATTCGTCCAATTGCATATTATCTTCTTTCTCTGGCTCATCATTAGCATATACTTCTTCTTCTTTTTCGTCGTCCACCTATATATCATCATTGGGTACCCACCCACCTACCCATACCTAATGGGTATGGGTACGCCCATAATCTCGTAGGTGGATACTCAACATCGGAGCTTAAATCAATTTACATTGCTAATCACTGTATTCCTTATATTATCGCAATTATCACTATGCAATGTGCAGCATTGAACCGCGCTGCGACCACAGTAAATTCTGATATGTGGCTTGAAAGTTTGTAATCAGAGCAAAGGGCAACAAGCCTCAAGGCCATCAGTTTGTAGCAGATTGTGTTCAAAAAGCATGGAAAGTGGGTGGGTATGGGTGGGTATGACATCCTGAAAGTCACCATGGTGGGCGTGGGTGGGCGAAGCCCATCCGCGTAGAGCATGGGTATCTAACTAGGACCCCATGTTGGGCTTTATTTCAATATGGATCATAAGTTTCCTTTAGATCTCTGTGATACGGATCGGATACAGCCATATGTGTAATTCTTGATATGACCACCAAAATCATACGCTCATCCTTCGGCCAAACTCCTCGCTCTAACTTGCATTTTACATTGAGGCCAAACTCATGTCGGGTGACACTCACCGCCTCCCTTTTGGAGATCTTAGCCCATTTATATTTTTTCTATGAATACTCCTTTTGAATAACATAGCGTAATTGAAAAATCGTTGATCAATTACATGAAAAAAATTCATTTTATTTATTCATCATAAGTAATAACTCATTCATTTCACAGTTATATATATGCTTACCAATCAACGACCTTAAATACATGAATAATGATAAAAAATGAAAGATTATTTAGGCTTCATTTGTCGCTTTTCCATAGATTTTCATCATGGCTTGCTATTAAAGATAAAATTTTGTAAAATCTCCATTTGGCGAATCCTTATTTCCAAAAAAAAAAAAAGATATCAATCATATTTGCATTATTTATCATATACTAATATAAGATTCACAATGATGATAATCATCGTCAATTTAATAAAATTATTATCTAATCATCACTAATATCTAAATAATATTAAACCAAATGACACCTAAGCCCAATTGTAAGAACTATCTTTGTATTATTGCACACATATTTACTCATTCCATCTTCATATTTGATTCATTCCTTCTTAATTAATGTTTGAGTGCTTTGCCTATTCAAAGCATTACTTCTTTTCATCTTAAATTAAATAATTTTTTCTAAGATTATTTTAATACTTATCACTATTACTTCAATGTATAATAAGACTTCTTTGAAAATAAAAAAAAATATATGAAATAGTTATGCTTCTCATCACTATCACATACATTGCACATACATATTTGTTCAAAGCTCTATAAACCATTTGTCGTAATGCGTTCAAGAAATTAATATAGTCGCAATGTCTTCAAAGTTCTTGTTGAGGAGGTTGTAATACAGTCATTGCGTGTCTGATCGTTAATCGAGAAAAGAAAGATTAACTGATATAGATCACTCTGACAAGTCACGATCACCGCTAGATTGTTAGGGGTTCAGACGGAAATATATCGACGAGGATTCGCAATAACGATAAGAAATACGTGAAGAAGAGAAAGAAAAATAAGGAGGATTAGGGTTCATTAATTTGATTTGTCAATCGTTTACAACTATAAAGCCATAGCAATAAAAATAAATAAATGAATGATCAATTGATCTTAAAATAAAACATTTGTCACAGGGCCTGATGACTGATCATAGTGAAAGGAACATTATTTTTTCTTATAGTGGTTGTTAACTTAGAAAAAAAAAATCTCATTGTACCATTTCAATAGTTAAATACTATTAGGGGTTAAATTGGGCTTACTTTAATAGTTCATTATCAGCAACGATTAATCCAATGGATAAGCACTACTAATAATTTATTTTTATGTTAGATTTTTTTTATTTTTTTTTATGTCAAACTTATTGAAATATTTCTTAATTTATTAAAATTTTTGTTGTTAGCATGTCGTCTGATATTTAGGATATTCACATACAAAGAATGTAAAATATAATACACATTTAACATCTGAATTTAATTATTTATATATATAGCACTCAAAATATTCAAATAATATAAAAAATAATTCCTCTCATTACAATCCCGCCACAACATCATCGATCCTATCATCCTTCGCACACTATCCGTCATCACTAAGCATCTCTCTCTCTCTCTCTCTCTCTCTCTCTCTCTCTCTCTCTCTCTCATCTCGATCTCCTTCTAAGGCTTCGTTTGGGACAGCGTTTTTACTGCTTTCTAAAGTAGTTTTTTAGCACAAACATTTATTGAACTGAAAAATTGTTGTACTAAAAAGTTGTTTTAGAAAACAGTAAGAAAGAAGTCTCAAATGAAGCTTAACTCTTTGCTCGCTCTCTCTTCATCCGCTCCTACAAAACATTGTAAAGTCGTAGGCAATCAAGAAGCAAGGGCATTGCACTAGGGCTTCGTTTAGGACAGTTTTAGACCGTTGTTTTTTCTCTACTTGCAAGACATTTTTTTATTTAAAAACAGCCTTATAAAGCAATAAAAAAATTGTCCCAAACGAAGCCTAGATCTAGGGGTGTCAATATTTGACACGACACGAAAACCCGACTCGAACCCGACCCGATTTCAAAACGGGTCGGGTTCGGGTTCCAGGATTCGACCCGTTTGAAAAACGGGTCGGGTTCGGGTTGACCCGTCGGGTTGTCGGGTCAACCCGAAAACCCGTTTACAAAGGCCTGACCGCACTGCACGATCTGCCCGCGCTCTGCCCCAGGCTTCCAGTGCGCTGCCCAAAGCCTGCCCGCGCGGTCCCGAGGCTGCCCGCTGCTGCCCTGCCTGCCCACGCGCGCCCGCTGGCCGCTGCTGCCCCGCTCTGCCGCGCGCGCCCGCTGCTGCCCGCTGGCCGCTGCTGCCCCTCCTGCCCGCACGCGCCCGCGCGCGTCTGCGGCTGCCCGCGCCCGCTGCTGCCCGCGCCCGAGCGCCCGCTGCTGCCCGCGCCCGAGCGCCCTCGCGCCCACTGCTGCCCGCGCCCGAGCGCCCACTTGCGTCCGCGCCAGCCGCCATCCGCCGTCCCGCCGCCGCAACCGGGTCGGGTCGGGTCAACCCGGCAACCCGACGGGTCGGGTCCGGATTCGAGAATCCGACCCGTTTACATATCCGGGTCGGGTTAGGGTCGACCCGTTTGAGCCCGGGTCAATTCCGGGTCAACCCGAACCCGACCCGAAACCCGATTTTGACACCCCTATCTAGATCTCATAGGCAAATGTATCAACAGTTCCAAACAGATTGTACATGAAACAAAGAAATCATGTTGGAACTCACAAGTAAAGACATCGACAGACCCAACGACAATTCGTTGACTTCCGATGAGTGTCTGCTGAGATATATGTTAACTCCGTTAATGAAAGATCATATCATGCAAATTATAAAATTTAAATGCTAAATATGTAAATCCGTGTACTTTGGACATAATGTCTATAAATCCCTCTTGATGTTTTTAATGCCTTGAACTTCCCATCGAGTGGTTATAGATTTTTGTACTGTGGCTGTGGGCAGGAGTGTAAATGAGTCGAGCCGAGCTCGAGTCACTTCAAGCTTAAGCTTCAGAATTGATTAATTAATTGAGTTCGAGCATGAGCTCGAGCTTTATTCTACGAGTTCGAGCCTGCTCACGAGCCAACTCGTTTATTTTGAAAGAGAGAAAATATTTATATTTCTAGCAAATATTATAAGAAAATGATAAAAGAATAAGAAATTAGAAGAAAAATATGAAGAATCACTTTATATAAGAAAATGAGATGAAATTTATAAATATTTTTAACAACTTTATACTTAAATCTTGAATACTAATATATTTTAAGTGTATTTTATATTCATATATTTTAAATAAGTCGGCTCACAAACTAACGAGTTGAGCCAGCACTGGGTCATGCTTGGCCCATTAGCTCATAGAGTCAACTCACAAGCTATTTATCGAGTCAAGCTCGAGCCAGTTCACAAGTCAGCTCAACTCACTTACACTCCTGCCTAACTTTTTAAAAATTAAAAAATTTCAATTTTATTTATTGGTCCCTTTTCTTTTAATCTACATTTGTATTTAGTTAATTTTCCAACAATTCTATTGGAGCGTCAAATTTATATATTTTACTTTGCTTTATACTTTTATTGCCCGCCGGTTCTCGCTTTCTCTAACACATTTGGCAGCCACATGAGTTATATATAAATAATTTTGTTATTACATCCCTCAATTAAAATAATTTTATTTATTAAATATCTACACACTGTGACGAGTGTGTTGTTTGTAATGTTGTATATTTAAAATAAATTTAAAAATATTTTATGAAAAAAATTAAATATTTATCATCAGATTTTGATAAAAAATAGCTGATTGATTTTCAAATATTTATTAAAATATTAGGTCTGAAATATCCTTAACCAATTTTAATGAGGATAATGTTAAGAAAATAACACAAACTATTTTTTATAATATTGTTTATGTTTATTATATATAAATGTCTCAATATTTTAATATCGCATACATTTCACAACAAATATCTTCATTGTTTTAATTTATCTGTAAGGGGCTGTTTGGTTGCCGGAAAAGAAAATACAGTGTAAAATAAATGTAGTGTATTCTGAATACTTTGAGACTGTTTGGTTGTCTGCAAAATAAACGCAGGAGAACTGTTTCCCTTATTTGGTTAGGTATATCCAGAATAAAGTAAAAATGATATATTTGTAATATTTTTTTTTGACATTATAACTAGTGTATTTATTTTTCTTGGCGAAGGTGGTGGCCGGCGGTGGCGGTCAAAGGTGGTGGTCGACGGTAGCCAGAGGTGGTTGCCGGTGGTGGTGGAGGTGGTGGCCGGCTGTGGTGGTCAAAGGTGGTGGTCGACGGTGGCCAGAGGTGGTTGCTGGTGGTGGGGGAGGTGGTGGCCGACGGTGGCGGTTAAAGGTGGTGGTCGATGGAGGCCAAAGATGGTTGCCGGTGGTGGCCGACGGTGGTGGCCGACGGTGGCGATCAAAGGTGATGGTCGACGGTGGCTAGATGTGATTGCTGGTGGTGGCGAAGGTGGTGGCCGACAGTGGTGGCCGACGGTGGCGGTTAAAGGTGGTGGTCAACGGAGGCCAAAGGTGGTTGCCGGTGGTGGCCGGTGGTGGCGGTCAAAGGTGGTGGTCGACGGTGGCCAGAGGTGGTTGTCGGTGGTGGCGGAGATGGTGGCCGACAGTGGTGGCCAGCGGTGGCAGTCAAAGGTGGTGGCCAGAGGTGGCGGAGGTGGTGGCCGGCAGTCGGAGGTGGCCGACAAGGGGTTGCAATGCCCTTGAGTTTGCAATGTATTTAGAAGTCGCCCAAATTGGAGGAATTCTAAATGCACCAAAAATGAACTAGAACGGAATACACTGCATTTGTTTTACTTTACATTGAATTTACTTTTCATCCAATCAAACACCAAAATTCTCAAAACTCTTGCATTTGAATTACTTTACACTCTAAATGCAGCAAACCAAACAGCCCCTAAATCAAAATCATGTAACGTTATATTATATATTTATAATAAAAATGCTATATGAATTTTTTAAATCCACTCCAAGAAAAATATCATCAAAAATGACGAATTACGACTTCGTTTGGGATAGCTTTCTTACTACTTTATTTTTTAAAATGTAACCAAAATTTTTATTTGGTTGCTACTTTTATCGTTTTTAAAAAAATTTGTGCTAGAAAACTACTTTCTACAAGATTTAAAAAAGTTAGTTTTTTCTGTAACAACTTTATAAAGCAATAAAAAGAAGAATTACATAAAAGAAAAACAAACAATAGAAACCAAAGGAAGAAGAAGAAGAAGAAATCAAAGGAGAATGGCATATAGACTTTCATTAATTTGTTAGGGAATGGCACAACAATATTTTTCTACTCATGACTACTCTCATTCATTTCACTCTTCCACCAATCTCTAAGGCTTCGTTTGGGTCGATTTTTTTATTACTTCTTAAAATAAAATTTTAATACAAAAATTTAAATTTTTTACTAAAATTATGTTTTAAAAAGTAATACAAAAATCGTCCCAAACAAAACCTAAGTCTTTATTTGGGACAGCTTTCGTACTGTTTTATATAGTTATTTTATAATACAAAAATTTTTTAAACTAAAAGTTTTCTACTTAAAAATTGTTTTAAAAAACAGTAAGAAATTTGTCCCAAATGAGATCTTAATCATATGAATAAGTTTTGTTCCCGTATTGATCCACATATGTTTGGCTCATGCTTCTCAAGAGAATAAGCTAATCCTCAAGGTTAAGGTTGGGATGTGTTGTACATAACTCATCATCAAAAATTCACATTGAGTCATGTGTTTGAAGCTCGTCCAATGATATAAGATGCTCCCATTAGGATTTTTTTTATTATCATAGAGGAGTTTATGTGATTAAAGGATAGGAAGTGACCCACCGTTGCTTAGTTTGATTGGTGGGCGAGTAAAGTTGAGAACCCCCCAACCCGTTCTCGATTCCCCTCGAGCGACAGCGCCTCTTAAGTGAGGCCCAATCAAGTGCGGGCCAGAGGTTTCTGAGGTGGGTGCCTCTTCTAGGTCAACCGAGGATTAGTCATACCGCCAAGCGCCCTTTCAGGGGTGGCAGCGGGTGGATACCTCGTCCCATTCTAGTAGTTAATGTTAAGATAATGTTTATCTATTTACTATTTAATGTGTAGTTGTGCTTGGGCAAGGCTATCGCGGAGATTTCTTAAACCTAGTCCCATTCTAGTAACAATCATGCACTTATGTTGAATTAGAGATTTGACCAATACATTATTGAATAGAAAGAGGGGCTTGATCGTATAATAAAAGAATATACAGATGTGTTGTAAGAGATTTCTTCCCGAGGAAAAAATTTGGGTCACTATTTTGAGTCATCCATGATGTAAAATCATAAATATTATTCAAGGCTCTATCTTTCACCTCAAACTGATTGACCATTTCTTAATGATGAATAGTACTTACAAGAAGTTTGGTGCCAAGCTTATTCAATAATGCTTTCCAATAAATGCTCAGGAAGGTGTAGTCATCGTTTGAAACCATCATCTTTGGAATTTCACAAAGATGAAATATATATTTTTAGATGAAAAAGGATGTTATAGACACTATGAAAAGCTATGAGTGTCATATTTTAATATAAATATATATGATAACCAATCGATGATGAATCGATGATTATAATTATTGATTTTCCTTAAGTTTGTGGTAGTTGGGTGATAAGTAGGGGTGTCAATATTTGACACGACATGAAAACCCGACTCGAACCCGACCCGAAAAACCTGACTCGAACCCGACCCGAGCCCTAAACGGGTCGGGTTCGGGTTCAGGAATTCGACCCGTTTGGAAAACGGGTCGGGTTCAGGTTGACCCGACGGGTTGCCGGGTCAACCCAAAAACCTGTTTAAAAGCCTGCCCGCGAAGCCTGCCCGCCCTGCCCCACTCGCGCCCGCGCTGCCCGAACTCACGCTCGCTGCCCGAGCGCCCGCCCGCGTTCGGCCACCTGCACCCGTTCCGGGTCGGGTCGGGTCAACCCGCCAACCCGCCGGGTCGGGTCCGGGTCCGATTTTCTGACCCGTTTCCCTACCCGGGTCGGGTTAGTGTCAACCCGTTTAGAGCGCGGGTCATTTTGGGTTCGACCCGAAACCCGATTTTTGATAAGCTACATTATCATGTCTTCTCAAGCTGTAGTGGGTATGGCAATGGTTTTAAGAGACCGGTGCGAACGTCTAACATTTGGTGTCTTGATAAATTGAGTAACTCTATACAAATTTGATGATATCCTATATTAATTGTGGGCAATAAAAATACTCTTAGATAGATTATATCACCATCTTTGTGGATATTTGAAAGAGCACCATCAAATGTGTTGAATTTTATAGATTTGTATTCAATTCTAAACTCAAAATTGCATAATTTGATTAAGAATCTTTCATTTTTCTAGTGCTTGTATGACCTAAGAGATCATCTCTAAGTACTCTTTTGGCCGATGAGTATGGTAAATTTTGAACTAATGCCACTTGGATGTAGCTTATGTTGAAAAGCTACCCGGCATAAGTAGATTCATGTTGCATGCAAGAATTTACTTTTTTTTTTCATAGAAGACGGTCGATTAGTTATATTGATGGAGAATAGTGTTGATGTCGATCGCAAATGTGTCGGTGTTAGCTATGAATGGTTTAGTAAAGTCGGGAGGCATGAGCACCAGTGCAAATATGGTCTACCATTTAATGAAATTTTTGTAATGAAAAAGAAAAATAAATGCAAGTGATTGAAACTGCTTCCTCTATTAGGAGGTAGGCCCCTCATTTCATGGAAAAATTTATACTCTTTTTTTTTTCTTAGAATAATATTGCCCGAGAGTTTATGTAAGCTCTATAAATAGTATTAGAATATAATAAGAACATGTAGTTCAATTGACATTAAAAATAAGAGGAAATTCTTCTCTTATTGGGTGGAGTTTGGTCACTAACCGTTGACCTTAATTGGTGGGAAATTGTAAATGAATCTTAAGTGATTCTTGAGAGAGAATAAGGTCATACATCTGTGCTTATTTTTCAGTTTATTGTCCTTCACTTATGGCATTTTCTCTCTTTCAAATATGTCCATCATATTCCCCTACATCCTAAATATCACTTAAGGCCAACTGTCATCACCCAAAATCATCAAAATAAATTTGAAATCCTCTTTAAGGCTATGAATCAAGACACCATATGGGTGCAAACGAGTCGAGTCAAGCTCGAGTCAAGCCTAACTCGAGCTCGACTCGTTGTACAAAGCTCGAGTCGAGCTCAAAAGACGAGCTCGAGCTCGACTCGTCCCACTTCAAACGGTTCGTCAAGCTGCTTGATTCCGCAAGCTGCTCGACGAGTAATTAAATCGAGCCTTCTGCGGTTCAAACTCGAGCTCTAAATTCTACTCGAACTCAAGCTTGAAACTCAACAAGCTCGACTCGCGAGCTCGTTAAAGAGTCGAGCTTGAGCCGACTCGGCTCACTTGCACCCCTAGTCCACCATCATCCTCTTGATTCCTCTTCCTCTCATAAGACCAGCCATCACCAGCCCAATTGTAAAGCCCACTGATGATTCTTCTTTCCAAAAAACTAAAGAAACAGCCCAATTGAGGCCTAATATTGCCGTGCCAAAATAGGAAGCCTGTGGGTGAACCCAAACCAAACTAGCACAGAAAACCAAATCAAACCAGAGTAAAAACTAAAACTGATATTCTAATTATAATAAAAATTAATTATTTAATTAAATTATATTTTTAAACTTAAAATATTTATATTACATCTTGATTTTTCAAATATACCTAAGATATTTCTTTTGCATAAGTTCATTAGATGTAAACTAATAAGTCGAATATGAAATAAATGTTTAGGCATCTTATCAAACATCAAAAACATTAGGCATGAATGCAATTATATTTGATACATCACTAGATAATTCCTTAATCTAGCACACATTTTGATGCAAATACACAAATAAAAAAATTTTAGATTTAACTTTAGGGCCATTCAAACTTTGTTTTCAAAAATCTCAAGAATAAAAACAAAGGATTGCATGAGATGGATCCATCAACATCAAATTTGTATTGATCTGAGACCAAATGGGCCCAAATGAAGGACTTTAAGCATATTTTTTAACTCCATAATAATGTTTAAGAGATTAAATGAAGTTCAAATTATGGGTGCTTATAGTTCAAATGGGCATCTCAACACTTAAATGATTATAGAATGGTCTATAATTAAGAAAATTAATATAGGTCATCTGATAGAATGTTTGGAGATTTTAAATAAAATAATCAAATAATCACTGTAAATTATAAATAGACATGCATTTTTCATGTGTGAAAGAGATCTGAAATGGGAGAGAGCTTAGATATCTAAATATTTCTAAAGTTATGCCTGGCAATAAACACTTGGGATATTCATCAGGAGCCACCTTGGTCTGAATTTTGGCTCCCAAATATCATCTTATGCCTATTGACATTTGTCATTATCTAGTTATGGCCGCCCAATACCAATGTACGTCATTGCCCAATGATTATCTTCTAAAATTGTCAACAAATGTCAATGACCATCATCATTTAAATAGGTTCGATGATGGTGGTCGAGCGGTGAAGGTTCGGAAATGACAGTTGATCGATGAAGTTCATATGGCGATGGTGCTTAGGTGGGGCTCCGAGATTTCGATCCTTTGAGCTTTATTGAGTCTCTAGGAAAGTTCCAAGCTCCAAGTCCTTCTCCTCTCATGTAGAGAGTGGGGGCCCAGGGGTGCAAATGAGTCAAGTTGAGCTCAAGTCATCCATAACTCGAACTTGACTCTCGAGCCAAATCCCGAGCTCGAACTTAAGCTCGAACATGAGTCAAGCTCAAGCTCGACTCACGGCAGTGGATGTCGGCTTGAAGCCAGCTCGCGAGCCTTATTGATTTCACGTATGCGGCCTGCTTCTGCTTCAAACTTCCGCGATTCAGCCTTCCGCATACGCTCCCGCACTTCCTCATCCAAGCACGTCCAAGCCTGCGCCCACATAGTTCCGTCTTCCACGTCCTAGCCCGCCCTCGCGATTCTGCCTTCCGCTTTCCATCTTCCGCCTTCCTCCTTCGGCTTTTGCAGTTCCGCTTTCACACTCAAGGTGCTCGACGAATAATCGAGTAAAGCATTATATGGATCGAAACTCTAGCTTGAACTTCTGCTCAAGCTCAAAACTCGATAAGCTCGACTCACGAGCTCATTAACTAGTTGAGTTCGTGCTGGCTCGACTCATTTGCACCCCTATGAAGGCCTATTCATAGCTTTTTTAAAGGCATGCCCTGTAAATATGCCAAAAATCCATAACACTCCATTGGACGGCCCAGATTAATTTCATTAATCATAAAGCATTTGTTCAATATTTAGGTGCATTTTTAATGTTAGAATTAAGTACTCTTAGGCACATTAGATTTTTCTCATCGAGATGCCCAATTAGATTATAAGCATCCCAAATTTGGGAATCATTTGGTCATCCAATTAGCCTCATGATGTTTCTTATTATATTTTCAACCCTTGATTTGGGCTCATATGGGGTCGGATTGGACCATTTTTTATGTCATTGAATTCGTCTAGTCAAGACATTCTTTTCGACTATAAACTTGCTAAAATCAGAGTCCATATGATCCTGAATTTAATTTTGAAAATCTTCAATTTAAATATGCATTGAGATTCATGCCTGATCAAATCGATTTTTTTTGTAATGTATCAAGTATAATTTCTTACAAACATCAATAAATAAATAAAACTAAAAAAACAAATATAAATTTAATAAAAATGTAGTATAGTACATGTCACTCACCAAACCACATAATAAGATATATTAATAACAGCTTTCTTATGTTATATATTTTCAAACATTTTCCAAACATAATGATAGCAGTGCCATATTTCAAAAAAAAAAAAAAAGTACCAAATATCAATCTCTAGATTCATGAATAAAGAAAATCAAAAGCAATTAAAATTTTGGTAAAAAAACTTTCAACAACTTGCTACATACAAATAAAAATAAATTCTCTATATTTTAAGACTTATTTAAAATTATATGATAGAAAAATTAACTACACAATCTCTCATTAAAGACCTGTTTGCGACAACTTTTTTATTATTTTATTTTTTAAATTACATTCATAATTTTATTTGGCTATTTCTTTCTCGTTGCATTAAAAAAAATTTATGCTAAAAAATTATTTATTGCAATAATTCTCAAAAAAATTAATTTACTCATAATAATTTTATAATCAACTTTACAAAAAAATACAGCTGTCCTAAACATACCCTTAATTAAGACGAAATTCTACTAAAATTTTGTCTAAAGCCAATTAAGGACAAACTAGCCGTTAAAAAAATTTAAAAATAAATGATGTGGTTTTTCTACTCCACCCTTTATCTTGTGGCTCTATCTTTAATTATTTATATATATATTTTCTTAACTTTTTCCACTTATTATATTATATTATATATATAGATATATAATTTTTTATAAATTTCAAGCAAATTTAAAATCATTAAGCCTTAGCTTGATAAAAAATTTACGCTCACATAAGAAAAATATTTAGAATTTATTTTGAGATAATTCATCTTAAAATAAATTTGAAGATTTTAAAGCTTGTTATGACAAAAAAAATTAATTAGGAAAATCTAAAATAATTTTTCTCATAAAAATTAATAAAGAGAAAATATTTAATAAAACTAATAAAATTTATTAGATTCAATATTTTTTATATGTAATTAAAAGTTAATATTGAAATTCACAATAAAAGCTCAAATCATTTATTTGTTCGGTTTGCCAAATTTCTAATGATTTTATCATGATATGTGCAAACACACATATTTAGTTTTGTAAATAATTAAGATTTGAGAGTTATGTATAAAATTCATAAGAAAATCATGCAAACATATACACATCCTGTGAATGATTAACTTATATTTTACAAGGGAAAATTTTGGGTAAATATGTTAACTAAATTTCAATTATGAACAAAATTATTGCATTTATTTTTTACTTAGTATAAAATATGAGTAATTAGTGACAATATTTATTACACTTATTGTGAGCTAGAATATTCATGATTACATCTAGGCGTATGAAGATCTAACTCATATACAGATAAAAGAATATTATAAGATATGGCAAATTTTCTTATGTGAAAACTCAAAAAAGAAAAAAATCATAAGGCTTAGCCCAATTAAAAAAATTACACTAATTTGTGTTGTAGTTTACAAATGATATTTTTGTTGCAATCTGGGAGACTGACTTTGTGGTTTGATGATTATAAATATTTTTTTATGTTTATTTACTTATTCCTACTTTTACATATGGATATTTTTCATGTGTGTCACTAACCATTTCAGGTTCAACATACACTGATAGTGTTGAAGAAATAAGACTCAAGAGAGTGTAGCATCAGTGTATAAGCCAGTCTTTATTTAACAGAGTCTATACTTTTTATTTTTTGAGATATTTTCTGTATTAGGTGCATGTTGACTAAAAACCATGCACACATATACAAATGAGAGTAAAATTAAATATCTTAATTTTTCATTGAATCATATTGTATGATCCAAATCATATTATATGATCTGTTCAAATAAAAATTAATTAAAATATTTTATTAAATAAGATTAAATTAAATTGGGTTATAACTAATTATATTGTACGACCACCACATCGTACAAGAAGATCAGCTATTTTTAGAAACTCCACTGTAGAATCCTAGATACTTTAAATAGGCAAATTTAAAATTTGAATTGATCTTACAGTACGAACATTAAATAAAATTGTCTCTAAGTTAATTCTGATGATTAAAGAATCGAATTAGATCAAACTAGCATTAATGATCGTACTATACGATTCACCCGAGAACTTGCCAAACAAACCTTGGTTCATCTTGGATGATCTCCGTTGGGCCGAGGAGGTGAGAGGAGTGAGATTCTTCATAGTCTGTAAAGGTTATTCTCCGCCTGTGATAAGGGATAAGGCCTTCTCCGCCTAGCTGTGTGCTAAAGGAGTCCATATTAGTACAATACTCAAAGAGGAGGACCTTTGAGGAGTGGATGTAGGTGGATTCGATTGAATCACTATAAACCTGGTTTACATATTCTTACTTTTCCACAATTTTCTTTTCTTATAATTTATTTTACTACACTCTAATTTTATTTTAATTATCTTTTTGAAAGAGGTTTTTAGTGAATAATCCCTGGTTGAACTTTATTTTGAAAACAGAAAAAAAATATTTATTTTCTAAAAGTTTAAAAAATAAAAAAAAAATCTTTTGCATTTGTTTTTGGTTTGAACCTTTTAATCTCCTTCCGCATATTTCAAGTTCTATTTTTAAGCAAAAGATCCTCTCTCAGTTTGCCCTCAGGCACTTTAAATTGGTGTCAGAGCAGGTTCTCATATTTTTATTTAAATATTTTGAGTAAATCCGCATGGCACACTTTGGAAACTGTAACACTTTAGAAGGGTTTTCTATACCCTAACTGCCGCTTTTTGATAAATTTTTTTTTTTTTATTTCTAGAAGATCTGTATGTCCACATTTTTACAATCTATTAATTTTCGTCTATGGCATATAATCTAAGCTGACTATATTTAACCTTTTCAAATTGTGAATGGAGTTAAAGTATGGATTCATTTTACTGAATGGTGAACTAATGCAACTTAATGCTAAATATTTGAACTTTTTTTTTTTGAAATCTAAAGGTTACATGTGTGTTTCTAGTGGAGAGGAAATATGAGATAGACTTTGCATTATTTATGAAGACACTAGCGAAGTTAAACAATTACGTATGAATCTACTTTTACATGAATACGAACTCTTTTGCATGTAACCTAGTGAATTCATTTTTGATATGTATACTAGGTTTATAAAATCATAGCATCATTGCATGCTTTGGGTAGAGATATTTCAAATTAGAGAAAATTAATAAAATTTTATGTTATTTACTTGAATCGTGGGATACAAAAGTTACTGTGATATTTGAGTCAAAAGATTTAAATTCATATTATATTGATAATCTTCTTGGTTCTTTAATTGCATGTGAGAAAAATGTTAGTCAAAGAAATATAGACTCAGGAGAAAAGAAGGAGCAAATAATAATGCTAAAGCCTAACAATGTAGAAAGTAGCAATTCAAGAGCCAATGGAAATGATGATATTGTATTAATGACCCGTCAGTTTAAAGGATTCCTAAAACATAAGCAGAAGCGCCACTTTAACAAACATAAAGGTAAAAATTTAAAATCAAATAAACTTTTTACTGATGTAATTTATTTTGAGTGCAAAAGGCCAGGACATGTTTGATCCGACTACTTGAGTTTAAAGAACCACCTTGTGAAAGAAAAGGGTAAGGACAAAGGAAATACAAAGAAGGGCAACCAAAAATATCAAACGACATTTTGGGTAACTCAGATTCAGAATAATCAAAATCTGAGGCTGAAGAGGAGGTGACTGACTTGTGTTTAACGATCAAATATAATGTTGGTGGCTCTGATAGTGATCGGGTATGTGATTTATCATACGATGAATTATTCTCTTTTTCTGAACAACTGCATGATACTTACAGGAAATAAAAAAAACATCATTCACACCTTAGAAGAGAGAATTCATCATTGAAAGAGGAGCATACAAATCTAACTAGTAATTATTCAAACTTAAGAACAGATTATATTCCATTAGATAAAGAGCATGAATCATTAAAAGAAAAGCATGTTGCATTAAAAGAAAAATATTAGATATTAAACAAAGAGCATGTTGAATTAAAAGTACTTAAAGAACTTGAAGAGTTGGCCTTTAAAAATGGATAATAATGAGCATGAAGTATTAGTTTAATCAGGCAGATATAAAAGTGCAAATGAATGCTTGAAAAAGAAAATAATAGCACTTCAAGAAAATACATTAGGGCTGACACACATTGAAAAGCCACACCTTCAAACATAGCATGCATTGCTATCTTTCAAAAGAAGATAATATTATTCATATAGATTAGTGCATCAATTTCCATGTATCAAATGTTATTCTTGTGACATTTTAGGACACATTGCATGCATTTGCACACACAGAATGCACTGTAAGTCACATATGGTCTGGAAGCCCAATACACCATTTGCACAACATAACATACATTCTTCTCAGCATAAGGCATGACCAAAACCCACTTGGATTTCCAAAATTAACCCATGATTGATATTGTAGGTGTGATCTCATAAGAGGTCTAGTAAGAGTATGTAGTAGCTAGATAGCAGATGCTCATAATACATGATTGGAGATCTAAAATAATTCATCACATTGGAGGCCAGGAGTGAAGAAAGTTACACTAAGAGACAACACAACTAGAAAGGTAGTGGGTGTAGGTACTATAGGTAAAACTGAAGGTTATATAATTAAAAATATTTTATTAGTTGAAGGATTAAAACACAAGTTATTAAGCATTAGTCAACTTTGGGATACAGGTTTTAATATCAAAATCCTTTCTACCAAATGCTTAATAATATTAAAGGGAAAAACTAATTTAGAAGGATTAAGAATCAACAATATTTATATGATTAACTTAAACTGATTACATTGATAAATAATGTAATGTTTATTGTTTGAAAACAATGATTGATGAATATTGGTTATGGTATAGGAGACTAAGCCATGCAAGTATAAGAACTCTTAGAAAAATCACTCAGTTAGATTTGGTTATGGGCATTCCTAAGCTAGAATTTATCAAAGAACAACTTTTTTATACATGCCAAATAGGATAGCAAACCAAGTTATCGTTTTATTCAATTAAGGAAGTAGTAACCACGAGACCTCTAGAAATTCTACACATGGACTTATTTGGACATGTTACTACAACAAGTCTAAGAGAGAAATCATTCAGATTCATAGTTATTGATGATTCACTTGTGAACTCGTTAGATAAACCTTGGTTCGTCCTGCACGATCTGTGATTCAAATGAACTGATCGTATTTTACGAACAAAAGTATTAAAATTAAAAATTATGATTTTGGATAGCCCACTTTATAAACTCTTGTTATGTTTTTAGGATAAGGATTATTGAGCAGTCAGAGACATTTTCTTTTTAGTAGATAGCTTGGAGAGTCCACTTCATAAGGGAGAGGGAGGAGGAGAGGATGAGTGAGGGAGAGTGCCTTGGCGGGGGGGGTCAAGGGGTGTGAGAGGGTCACACGGTTGCTCTAGCTAGCCTGCACCTTGGGTCCTACAATTATATTTTGGTGGAGCACTTGGAGAGGAACTCTAAGAAGGAGAGTCTTTGGTGCGAAAGACTCTCTAGCTGAGGAGGCTAGGGATGGCATCTCCGCTGGGCATGGAAACAAGAGAAGGGATTGAATCTTCGCCATTACAAGGGTTAGAAGGAGGATGGCATCTCCGTCGGACCAAGGAGGCGAAAGGAGAGACGACCTCTCCGCTCTCTTGAAGTTTTTTTTTTTTTTTGAGAACATGTATCTTTTAAAGTTTTAGCTTTTTAAGATTTTCGAAAAACATATATTTATAAGGCTTATACCTTTTCAAATTTTTTGGAGAATATGTATTTCTTAGGGCTTATGCCTTACATATATATATATATATATATATATATATATATATATATATATATATATATATATATATTGAAGCTTTAGCCTTTTAAGATTTTTTGAAGAGCTTATATTTTCTTAAGACTTTTAGAGAATATGTATCATGTGAGGCTTTAATCTTTTGAGATTTTTAAATGAGTGGAGATCCTATTTTTCACTCGCTCTCATGAAGTCTTTCTAATGAAGATAATATTCACCATCATCTGCTGCTTGCCCTCATGGAATTTTTTAATTGGAAATTAAAATGCAATATTATTTATAAAACTTATTTAGAAAAAGTAGATATCTACTTACCTCTATAAGGCATAAAATATATATTGGTTATTATGTTGGATATGTTAGATATACATGATAATCAGGAATGAAATGTTGGATAATTGCATCATTCAGGATGAAGACTCCTAAAAATTATGACTATGAGTTTATTGTTTTATATTCCTTAAGGAAAATCCCTCCTAAATAAAGTGTTAATCACTTATGAGATCACGAGTGAGGTCGATTCAAGTCTACTAAGGATGCTAGAAGATTAAAGGTTGGCAGAGTACCACAAGAAGGATGGGATGAACTAGTTTTCCCCAAGAGGTCTTAATAAGGCTATGATGAAGGAAGAACTTTAAAGTGAGGGAGCATTCTTCTAAGAGCTAAAGTATTTGATCTGGATGCTCTCCTATCATGTGCAAATAATCCTTTCAAACCAATCTTGGATGGTTTTCACCAATTGTGTTATGTTATCCTTCATTGAGGGATTAGTTGTTTACTATTGATGAGTATTTATAGTATATTAAGAATGTTTCTCACAAACAACTTTAAACTATTATGTGCTAGAATATTCATGATGATAGAATGAGAGATTAATATCTAAGCTTTATACGAAGATCTAGCACACCCACAAATAACAAAAGATTGCAAGCAACATCAAAACTTTTATTTGAAAATTAAACAAGAGAAAAAATTATAGTGCATAACTAAATTAAAATGATTCCACTCGTGTATATCGTAGATTATAAATGATACTCTTCCTCATAATTTGGGAAATCATTGATATGATGTACTAGGCATGAAATGTTGACAATAGATCATGAAATTGGAAGAGCCTTAAGACATTAAAGTTATATTCTGGTTTCCATTTTTGATATGTTTGGTCATTCTCCTTTGAGGAGTGAATACCACAAACCAAGAAAGCTATTATGTTTTCTTAGTGTTGACATTAAAAATCAAAGTTGGCGTTGACATAGTGTATAAATCTTTTTAGTAATGGTGTGTGTCAATGTCATGCGAGATGGTAGGTGATGATATCGATGAGTTTGGCCTTGGTACCAATGTAATATATCAATCTTATAAGCAATAGCATGCATCAACAACATACCTTGACTTTATAGGCTTGACATACATTAGTGAGGTGCATTGGCCTTATAGGTGATACCATACATCAACATTATTAATAATGATAAGCGAAACTCAATCGATGTCAGTGTAGTGGGCGATAACAATTATATTATGGCGGTTGAGAGATAATAGTTGGCTATAATAGTTAGACTCTGGTTGTTGAGAGATTGTAATCAAGCGACATTTGTAAGGAGACAATAGTTGTGCCACAATAATCGGGCAATGACTGTCAGGAACAGTAGTCCTCCACAATATTTGGATGACAATAGATGGGCAATGGTGAAAGTGCCACGACAATTAGAAGATGGTGATAGCTGACAGTGATCATTAGCATAAAATGTTGAGTAAAGATATAGAGTTCTGCAAATTTTCAAGCTCTCCATAATCTCAAGGCAATATCTTCTTCAGGTAGAGCATGTTGCTCTCTTTACTGTTTTCTTATTGATGTTTGATAAATTTAGCCAAAATTAAAAAATATTGCATTGAATGGACTATATTGATTATTTTTAATCATATATAATTCTTTTTGTATGTAAATATCTTAGCAATCTCGAAATTTAGTGATTTTGGCTTTATTGTTTTTCTCTCATCGAGAAACTCAATGTGACTCTAAACATATAAGTTTTAACGATCATTTGATCCTTCAATTAATGCCACATTGTCACAAACTGTGGTCATTCGGAATTAGATCAACTCATTTTTAATATCATAGGCTTTATTTTGTTGAAACATTCAGTTTGACTATAAACTTGCTGAAGTCTAAGTTCAGATGATCCTGAATTTAATTCTAAAATTTTCAAATGCAAAGATTACATCAAAGTTTGTATTTAATTAGATGATTTTTTCAATATTGTATCAACTATCAACACTAATATTAAAATAATTCTAATAATTTTAAATTTATTAGAAAAAATAATTAAAATATTTTAACCTAATTTTTCTTTTTGTGAGTTTTTAATGGCTAAGGAATACTTTGAGGGTATAAAAGGAAAGTTCTTAAAGAACTTAAGCAATCTTTTTAATAAATGAATACTCAATCAAAAAATGGTGGTGGAGGGTTGAAGTTGTTGAATTAGATCAATATTAAAGAGCTTCAGTTGGTAGGAAGAAGAAGGAGATGCCTCTCCGCACACGTTCTGGAGGCGGATTTTTCTTTGAAATCTAGACTTGGAATCAAACAAGGAGAAAGACTAAGTTGACGAAGACCTCCCTTATCGCTCTTCAGAGGAAGGAAAGGCCTTAACTTTGCATCCTTTGAGGCAAAACCCTTGCTGTGGTCCGATGCACGCTTCAGTCGAACCAGCGCAGACAGCTACCCAACGAAGAGCTCGAGTCCAAGCTCCCCTGGCAAGTCCTTCCTCTCTTTCCTTTTTTTTTTTTTTTTTTGCTTTTGAGAATTTTTAGCGAATGATTTTAGGGTTCTGGCTTTTGTAAAGAGCTTGCCCTAAATTGCTAGGGCAGCGATTGAAGGGATTATGGCTGTGCATAATGTGGGTAGTGAGAGATTTTTGCTATTTTGGGGATAAATTGAACGACATTGATAGTTTTGATTGAACGGTAGATATTGATTTTGCTTCTGCTGTCCGAAGAGGCCGGTTTTGGTGTTCCTGCATGGTTGGAAATGGTTAGTTTTGGTGCTTATTGCAGAGATCTAAGTTGTTACTATCCCAGCTATTTTAGAATTTGTTCGCATATGTTACTAATGGAAATCAGAATGACATTGCGATACTTCTGCTGCTATTTTTTTTTCTTTGTTCATGTGCTATTTGCTGCATTCATATTGTTAAGTGGATGGGGGCTGCGGCTGATATATGTTTGCAAATCCAGTTATAGGTTTCTGTAGTTATGCTGAAGATGTTTTTCAGGTATGAATAATGCTACACTGCTCAAGTAAGTCTACACTTAAAATAACGCCAAGTTAGCTGCCTTAAATGTGACTAAAAAATCAAATTTAAAATTACTGCTATAAAAATATACTTTGAAGTATTGTTCTTCAAGAATTCACATATCTGGATCAAATATCTTATATCTGGGTGAGCATCTTATATCTGACTAAAGACCTTATATTTGATTAAACATTATGCTAGGTCAAAAATCTTATGTCTGGGTATAGGACATTATATTTGAGTGACTAATCATATACATTGGATAAAATCTTATATCTAAGCTAAAGATCTTATAACTAATAAACCTTTATATCTGAATTAAAAACCTCATGTGCTAGCAAACTAGATTGTATTTGAATAGTACATCTTATATCTGAGTCAAAAATATCTTTTGAAAAAGGCTTGGGAATATCATTGCACTCTTTTTACAGTTTTAATGAATGCTAACTAATGTGGCTCTATTTTAAATTTGAATCTATTATGAGAGTGCAGCATTACTCTTCTGGTTAAAGACCAGCATGGGGCTAAGTAAATGTTTTGTTTCCTCTTTATAGTTCTTAATTCCTTGAATCTTACACCCTCTCTATTTTTGTTTGCTAAAAAAACACTTAACCTAGGCTGTGTTTTTTATGCTATATAGAGAATGGGTTTATGTAGTTAGTATTTTGTATTACAGGCGAAATTCATTAGCAATACAGGTTTATGTGTGTTGTGAAGCTAGGGTAGCAATGTAGCATCCATTTTTCTAGTGCTTAACTCCAAGCTTCTTGTTGTAGTTCTCCTGAATTGCTATCATCTTCTCTTAACAATGAATCCACTTAAAAAGAGCTGCAGGATATTTTCTTCTTTTGTAATATTTTCTCTGTTACCCACTTCACAATTTGTCCTGTGAGCTTTCATACGTAAAAACCAGATTTTATTCTCAGAAAAGGCAACGAAAGGTGCTGAGAGAAGAGAAAGTAGTGTGATCATATTACATTATTTTGATCAAGGGAATCCAGATGGGAGGTAAATAATTTCTTTTTTTTTTGGATGAGCTAGGAAAATGAGGATGCTCTATGACTGTGCGCATGATGTAAAGTGAATCATAAAACATCTATGCATTTATTGGCAAATTAGAAAATGTGATTGATGGAAACTAGTGAATTGCTATAAATTATTCATACCTTCATTACTTTGCTATAATTGGCATTTATGCTTTCAAATTGATAGTGTTTTGGAATATCTGCTTATGTTTTTTGGAGTAAAATGATCCAACAATTTTTGCATCATGTTTTGGAATATCTCATGTGTGTTTCTGCCACTCTGTGACAGACTTTGGCTTTTGTTCTTAAAGTAGATTTAACTGGTCAGTGTCTGACTGTTGATGCTTTTCATAATCATTGAGCAATGTAAAATAGCCCTTATTGATGAAATGCTCCCCAGGCTTAAGCAAAATCTTTTTTAACTTGAGAGAAACTGAAGTAAATGTTAATGTGCTAGGCAAGCAAAAGGGCTGGAGAGCCAAGAGCTTCAGCTGAACTGTATTGAAAATATCCAATTAGATCAGTTGATGCCAAATGTGCATTGACACTAAAATAGCTCCTAACTAGAATGATTGATAACGGAATTGTGAAGACAAACTAAAAGGTTGAGATGAGGAATGGAATCTTGTCGGAATGTGGCCTTGATTGTGGCAACCTCTGGATATTTTTTAATTTTGCACTGTTTTTGACTAATTTACCATGATTTCAAGGGATGAATAATTATCCTCCATCTAATCTAGGTTCTACTCTTTACAAAGTCATAAAATTTCAATGCTGGGAGATTTATTCTATGAATTATATTTTCTTGTTTTCTGTTTGAATGATGCCAGTGAACTCCATCTTCTTTGATGTTGTGCACCTCTCAAGGTCATGGATTCTCATTTACCTCTGAAGCAGATGAAATTAACTGTTGAATAGTCTTACTTTTTCTTGCTATAGGTCCACAATCAGTAGCTCTTCAATGCCGGTGATTGGATTTCATCAATTAATGAATGAAGTGTCAAAAATAAGTGTGTTTTTTAAGATAATTCAGTGACACGTGTAGCTGATGTCCCTTATGGCATATCATCATTTTGCTTCAATAAGAAGACTTAAGTGAATTTAGCTTTTATTGATTTATACAGTAGATTAGATACTAAAGATGGTGAAAGATGTATGTATAAGTTATCCAAGCAAAGAGATAGGAGAAGTTTAGGATTTAGTTCAAGTGAAGTGCATTAAGGATGAAGATCAATAAGTGCTTTTATTAGAAGAGGATATTCAACAAAGGTGGATGAGATATTTTGATAAGCTTTTAAATGAAGATTATGAGAATACAATTGACTTTAGTGACCTTAGCTGGTGCAATCTAAGTTCTATAACCAAATAAGAGAACACTAGGAATGCAACAAGACACTTCCTTTCAATAAAACATAAATCAACACCAACTTAATGAAACTTAATAATTAACAGATATAAGTAAATGATTAGGAAATTTTACAAAGAAACAAACTAAAACTTAAAATTAACTACCCTCAGAACAACCTAGAAAGGTCACCTCACATGCAAAATCCAAAATAGGGAAGATGCTCAATGGAAAGGACAAATTAGTGGTTCACCACAAAATTTTTGATCTAGCTCAATTCGGCACTTCTCTGGCAAATGCCAACAAATAGAGCACAACAGCACCTTGAAACTCACAATATTTGGAGAAGAAAGATACAGGTGGAATGGGAACCGTGGAGAGAAGATTAAATAGAAGACCGAGACAAAATAGAAGAAGGAAGGTAGAAGAAAATAGCTCGCAAGCTAAATAACCCACAGGTTTTAGTGTGATTACACCAGCAACAATAACAACCAACCCCTTCCAGCAGCAAAACAACCCATATATATATATATATAGGAGAAGAAGGGGGAAATGGCCATAAATTGCTCACTTAGTTATGCCACCCAAACAACCAATAGAAGCCTCTCAAGTTAGCCCATTTAATGAGGAGTTAAGACACTTAGTATAGGAAAACATCAAGGTGGAAACCAAACAACCAACAACAGGGAAAAACGGGACAGCAGATGGGGAAAAACAACAAGCATAGGGAAAGCCAACAACAGGGAAAACGGGACAACGGCATGAGGAAACACAACCATCATAGGGAAAGAGTTGGGACAAGCCCAATAAGCAAAACAACCCAAAATAAATATCCAACTAACCACCAAAGAAACTAGATCAATACAAGTGGAAACCAAAGGAGTGAAACTTCCTAAGAACACCAAACCCAAGCATAATCACAGGTTGTTTTCTATTATAGGGTATTGTAAATTAATATATATATATATATATATATATATATATATATATATATATATATATATAGTCCAAATTACAAAGAGTCCAAAACATAGAAAAATAAAGAAAACATAAATTGACAATTCTTGATTTGATTGCATCTCCCATGGTGGAAGAATCTCATCTCTTGATGAGAATGCTCAGTAACTCGTTTAAAGATATCAGGTCAACGAATCTACAACTCTTCAGTTTCAATCCAAGATCAGTCAGTCAGAGGTCGTCCAGTCCACCTAACCAAAAATCGTTGGTACACTCCATGTCTAGTCTAAGTAGTAAGGATGTCCACAACACCATCAATAAAGTCATCATTGGTCTGAACTGGAGTAGTAAAGGGTAAAGTTTCAATGTCTACAGAATCAATCAACTCTCATTCATATGTAGTAATATTGGCAACATTGAACATAAGAGAAGCCCTAACAGAAGGTGGAAGATCCAACATATAAGCATTTGTTCCCAATCTTCGCAGAACTCGGAATGGACCAAATTTTTTTTAGGCTTAATTTGCCAAATGTGCCAATAGGAAAGCATTGTCGTCGAAACTAAGCCATGACTAAATCTCCTTAAAAAAACACTCTCTCCGATGTTTGTCAGCTGCTGTTTTGTATTTAGCATTTGCCAAACGAAGTTTTTCTAGAACCTGATGTAGGATTGATTGAATATGATCAACAATTTCTCTAGCTTCAGCACTGATTCTACCAAACATGGATAATGAAGTTAGGTCTAAGATGTGGGGAACAGGTTGGCTATAAATAATTTCAAATGGGATTTTTCCAGTGGATCAGTTAAGTGAATTGTTATAAGCAAATTCGGCTTGGGGTAAAATCAAATCCCATTGAGAAGGTTTTTCTCCAGTAAGACACCTAAGCAAATTTTCTAAACTTTTATTTACTACTTTAGTTTGTCCATCAGTTTGTGGATGATATGCACTACTGAATTGGAGAGTAGTCCCTAATTTTGACCATAGTGTTCTCCAAAAATGACTTAAGAACCTAGTATTCCTATCAGAGGTAAAAGTTTTAGGTATGCCATGCAGTCTCACAATTTCTTTAAAAAATAAATCAGCAACATGAGATGCATCAAAGGTTTTCTTACCAGGGATAAAATGTGCCATTTTGCTAAATCAGTTAGCGACAACAAACACAGAATCAAACTTTCGGGCTATTATAGGTAATCCTAAAATGAAATCCATAGTGATATCTTCCCAAGGTTTATTTGGAATCGGAAGAGGAGAATATAACTCAGTGTTTTGGATTGTTCCTTTAAATGATTGACAGGTTTAACATTGTTTTATAAACTTTGATATATGTTTTCGCATGTGGGGCCAATAATATTATTTTTCAACTAAGATTGTAGTCTTTTCTTGACCAAAATGTCCTCCTAATCCTCCACCATGAAGTTCTTGGATGACTTTTTCACGTAAAGAGCCTTGGGTGATACAAAGTCTAGTTTCCTTAAATAAAAATTCTTATTGGATGGTAAATTGAGCAGAGGGATCATTTCCAAAAGTACAACATGATTTCCAAATAGTTTTAAAATCTGGGTCAGTGGCATAAGTATCTTTCAAGGAATCAAGAAAAATCAAAGTGGGGTGAAGAGTTACCAATAAGTGGGCTCGTCTGCTTAAGACATCAACAATTTTATTCACAACTCCATCTTTGTGTTTAAGATGAAATGTGTACTCTTGTAAAAATGATATCCATTGAGCTTGTCTCCGATTCAAATTTTTCTAAGATCCTAAGTATCGTAGTGCTTCATGATCAGAGTTTAGCACAAATTCTCATTGGATAAGATAATATCTCCAGAATTTTAGGGCCTTGACAATCGCATTAAACTCAACATCGTAAGTCGAATATCGGGATTTGGTATCATTGAATTTTTCACTAAAGAAAGCTATAGGTCGACCCTCTTGATTAAGGACAACTCTAATGCTTACATGGGGTGCATCACAGTCTACTTCAAATATCTTGTTAAAGTCAGGTAACCTAAGAATAGGTGCTCGGCTCATTTTTGTTTTAATCAGATGAAAGGCCTTTTCAGCTTCACGGGTTCATTTAAAATTGCTTTTTTTTAAATCAGTGATGAGTGAAATCAAAGTACTGAAATTTTTCATGAATCTTCGATAGAAAGAGACTAATCCATGAAATCCTCTAACTTCACTAATATTTTTCGGGGTTGGCCAACTTTGGATTGCTTCAATTTTTATGGGGTCAACTTTAATACCATCAACAAAGACAATGTATCCAAGGAAAGTCAAACTATAAGGCATGAAAGAGCACTTTTTTAAGTTGATGTATAAGCTTTGTTCTCTTAAAGTTTGGAGGACTTGTTTCACATGTTCAAGATGATCATTGGGACAAGTGTTATAAATCAGGATGTCGTTAAAGCAAACCACAACAAATTTTTCAATAAAAGGTTGTAAGATATGATTCATGGTTTGCATAAATGTGCTAGGAGCGTTTGATAGTCCAGAGGGCATAACTAGCCATTCGTAGAGTCATTCCTTGGTTTTAAAGGTTGTTTTTCACTCATCACCGGGTCGTATTCAGATTTGGTGATATCCACTTCTCAAGTTAATATTGGAGAAAATTTTGACACCACTAAGCATGTCTAGCATATCGTCAAGTGTTAGGATTGGAAACCTATACTTGATTGTTATCTTATTTATAGCCCGGCCGTCAACACACAACTTTCGAGTTCCATGTTTTTTAGGGGTAAGCAGTGCTAGGACAACACATGGACTCATGCTTTCTCCGATTAATTCTTTAGTTACGAGTTCAGTTACTTGTTTGTGAAGTTCTTCATGTTTAATATAACTCATACGATAGTGAGGCAGGTGGGGTAAATTTGCTCTGGGTACAAAATCAATATGGTGTTGGATAACTCTTAGTGGAGGCAAGGAATCAGGTAGTTCTTCAGGAGTTATTTCTTCATATTCATTGATTAGAGGTTGAATTTCTTCAGGAATTTTTTTGTTTACTTCTGTCTCTTTTCCTACCACAAGATAGATCACTTCGGTGCTTTTGAGTTTATTTGTATTGAGAAGCAATTCAGGAGTAGGTGACTTTGAGGTCGTTTGGACAGATTTTGTGGGAGGGTCAAAAAGTTTCTTTTGGGGATATAGGGTGAACTCCTTATTGTCTTGAGTCAGGGTGTAAGTGTTTTTCTCTCTATTGTGAATGGTCTTATGATCGTATTGCCAAGGTCGACTTAGAAGAATATGGCATATCTCGAGTGGCATGATGTTAAATAATACTTGGTCTTTGTAAAGTTTTCTAATTGAAAGACTGGCAAGGCATTGCTGAGTGATTGGTACCTCTGCTCCTTCCTTAAACCATGATATTTTGTAAGGCTTGGCAAGGGGTTTTGGTTTAATTTCAGTTTATTCGGAGCTACCACTATCAATCATGAGGGTACACAATTTTCCTTCTACAGTACATGTGGTTCGAAAAATAGTTCTTCTAAGTCATTTATCTCCAGCATCTGATTTGGCAGTCAAGACCCTTCGGATAACTAAATAATGATCTCATTGGTCACCTTCAACATCAATTGATTCCATCTCCTCCTCGTTTTCTTCTTCAGGTTCATCTTCTTCCACATTTTCATAATTATCCTTTTGTTCAATGTAGTTGGTTTGGGTGGGTTGTTCTTTCTACAGGCTGCTGAAAGATGACCATATAAACCACGCTTATAACAGGGTCCAATTGGTTTTGTTCCAAATACTCTTTTTTCCTTTTTCATTATCTTGAGCTTCATTAGGTTTTGGTCGAAGATTTGATTTGAAGAAGTTGACCTTATGATAGCCTGTGAAGTTTGAGTTTTTCTTACCAGAGATTGCTTAGGCTTGGTTGGATCAAATTTTTTATTATTGTTTCTTTGTTGTTGTTTCTCAATTTTCAATGTCATGTGATAGGCCTCATCGAGTTTGATTATGTGGTGAAGATTTAGTTGATCTTGGATTGACCACTTGAGTCCATTGATATATCGAGTTATGGTTCGTTCCTCAGTTTCATTTAAACTATTTCTGGATTGCAGTTTGTAAAAATCTTCAGTGTATTCTTCTATAGATCGAGTTCCTTGCGAATGTTATTGTTTTCTTGGAATAAGGTTCGGGAATGGTCAGAAGGTAAAAACTTTCCCTGCATTTTCTCTTTCATTCGACCCCAGGTTTGAATTTTCTCTTTGCCTCTCCTTATTCTATTATTTTGAAGGTTTTCCCACCAAGTTAACGCATGTCCAGTCAATTTTAAACTAGCAACCCTAACATTTTTGTTTTCGGAGATTTCTTTCCATTCAAAAAATTGATCCATTTTCTCAACGCTTTTAAGAAATTGTTCAGGTTGTAATTTTCCTTCAAATTCAGTGATGTCTATTTTAATCCCATTATCTATTGTTTCTATTTTGGTTTTGTGGTGCTTCATCATCACTTTCATTGTTTGGCCATGAACGTTGTTTACATTTAGAGCAGCCATGGTATTAGCCAATGTTTCCAATTGTTGGTGTAAGTTAGCTATTTGTTGCATAATCATTTGTTGCTGCCAATTCGCTTGTTTATTATTGTCGTTTTTTTTATTTTTAAAGAAAAAGGAAGACTCACAACAACTTAAAGTTCTGATACCAAATTGATGCAACCTAAGTTCTATAGTCAAGTATGAGAACACTAGGAATGCAACAAGAAACTTTCTTTCAATAAAATATAAATCAACACCAACTAAATGAAACTTAAAAGTAAACAGATATAAGTAAATGATCGGGAAATCTTGCAAAGAAACAAACTAAAACTTAAAATTAATTACCCTAAGAATGACCTAGAAAGGTCACCTCACATGCAAAATCCAAAATGGGGAAGGTGTTCAAAGGAAAGGCACAACAGCACCTTGAAACTCATAATATTTGGAGAAGAAAGATACAGGTGGAATGTGAACAGTGGAGAGAAGATTAGATAGAAGACCGAGACGAAATATAAGAAGGAAGGTAGAAGAAGATAGCTCGCAAGCTAAATAACCCGCAGGTTTTAATGTGATTGAACGGACAACAATAACAACTAATCCCTTCCAGCAACAAAACAACCCATATATATATATATATATATATATAGGAGAAGAAGAGGGAAATGGCCATAAATTGCTCACTTAATTATGCCACCCAAACAGTCAATAGAAGCCTCTCAAGTTAGCCCATTTAATGAGGAGTTAATACACTTAGTATAGAAAAACAACAAGGTGGAAACCGAACTGCCGGCAGCAGGGAAAAACGGGACAACAACATGGGGAAAAACAACCAGTATAGGGAAAGCCAGTAGCATGGGGAAAAATAGCCCGCATTGAAAAAGAGTTGGGCCAAGCCCAATAAGCAAAACAACCTAAAATAAATACCCATCTAACCACCTAAGAAGCTAGATCAACACAAGTGGAAACCAAATGAGTGAACCTTTCTAAGAGCACCAAACCCAAGCATGATCACAGGTTGTTTTCCATCATAGGGTATTTCAAATAAAAAAAAAACATAGAGTCCAAATTATAAAGAGTCCAAAACATAGAAAAATAAAGATAACATAGATTAACAATTCTGGATTGCATCATTAGCACTCTAAATAAAAATTCTTATTTTTATTTTTTATCAGCATATTAGTAAAATCAAAGTTAGAAAGGCTTTAAAGAAAATAAAGTATGGAAAAACGGTTAGACATACGATTGACTTTAGTAATCTTAGCGCTCTAAATAAAAATAAGGATTTTTATTTTTATCAATGTATTAGTAAAAACAAAGTTAGAAAGGCTTTAAAGAAAATAAAGTATGAAAAAACTGTTATATATGATGATATTCTAATAAAGGTGTGGAAATGTTTAGGAGATGAAGGAATTTCTTAGCTTTCAAAAATTTTCAATATTATTTTGAAGACTAAAAAGATGTCAGATGAGTGGAAGAGTATGTTGATTCATATTTTAATAATAAAAGTGATGCACAACAGTGTGCGAATTATAGAGAAATTAAGTTAATGTGTCATACTTTAAAACTATGAGAGAGAGTTATTGAGCATAGGTTACGATGTGATATTAATGTTTCTCAAAATTATTTTGGATTCATGCCGAGTAGGTCTACTATGGAAGCTATGCATTTATTGAGAGGTTTGATGGAGAAGTATAGAGATAATAAGGAGGATCTATATATGATATTTATTGATTTAGAGAAAACTTAAGATAAAGTTCCAAGAGAAGTGTTATGGAGAGTTCTAGAAAAGAAAGGGGTTAATAATGCTTATATTCAAGTTATTAAGGATATGTATGCATGTTCTGTTATTTTTATTCAAACACAAGGTGATTTGACCAAGTATTTTCTTGTTTTAGTTAGGTTACATCAAAGATCAGCTTTAAGCCCATATCATTTTGCGTTAGTCATAGATGTTCTTACTAGAAATTTGCAAGAGGATATACCCTAGTGTATGTTTTTTGTTGATGAAATTCTTCTTGTTGATAAAATTAGTGAGGGAGTTGAAGGTAAACTTGAATTATAGAGGTCAACCTTATAGTCCAAAGGTCTTTGTTTGAATAGATCTAAAACTGAATACATGGAGTGTAATTTTAGTAGTAATAGATTTAGTGACTTTGGGTGATCAAGTCATTAAAAAGAGTACATATTTTAGATACCTCGGGTCTGTTGTCCAGAGTGATTGTGAAATAGATGGGATATTATTAGTAGAATTCAAGTTGGATGGTTGAAGTGGAGGAATGCATCGGGCTTGTTGTGTGATAGAAAAGTACCCCCTCAAACTTAAGTGAAAATTTGGTGAGACCTGCAATTAAAAGAGCAGCATAAAATTAAGTTAAGTGTTGCAGAAATGAGGATGCTCAGGTGGATGAGTGGGTTTACTCTTAGAGACAAAATGTGAAACGAACATATACGTGAAAAGGTTGGAGTAGCTCCAGTGGCAGATAAGATTAGAGAGAGTCGCCTTAGATGATTTGGTCACATAAAACATCAGTTTTCGGATGACACGGTTAGAAGAGTAGATGTATTAGATTTGGCCTATGTTAAGAAAAGAATAGTAGACCTAAAAATACTTGGTTAGAAAATATTAGAAATGACTATTTTTTATTAGACTTAAATGAGAATTTGACTCTTAACTTGACACAATGAAGAAAAAATGATTCATGTAATTGACCCCATGTAGTGGGATAAAGGCTTGATGTTGTTGTTGTAAGAAGGCTTATGAAATCATTTCAAGTATTACTTTTTCTATCATAAACATGTGCATTTATGTTTATTCTATTACTGAACATATTGCAGGTCGATTCAGTTTCGTGCTATTGTAGGGTTGATACTGGTCTGAAAACTGTGGTTGGAGCGAGGAAATTTGTTCCTGGAGCTAAAATATGTATCCAACCTGACATCCAGCCCAATGGACCCAAGCCTAGAAATCCACGCAGAGAGAGATCCAGAACTCAAGCACCTCTTCTACCCAACCTACCTGATGACCTTGCTATTGCTTGCCTCATACGTGTACCTCGAGTAGAACACCAGAACCTTCGGTTAGTTTGCAAAAGATGGAACCGCCTTCTAACAGGAAACTACTTTTATTCCCTAAGGAAAAGGCTGGGTATGGCCGAAGAGTGGGTTTATGTCATCAAAAGAGATCGTGATGGGAAAATATCTTGGCATGCTTTTGATCCAATCTATCAGCTTTGGCAGCCACTTCCTCCTGTTCCTGTGGAGTATTCTGAGGCACTTGGTTTTGGCTGTGCAGTTCTTAGTGGTTGCTATCTCTACCTGTTTGGAGGCAAGGATCCACTTCGAGGCTCTATGAGAAGAGTTGTTTTCTACAATGCTAGGACAAACAAATGGCATCGAGCACCTGATATGCTACGCAAGCGCCAATTTTCTGGTTCCAGCGTCATAAATAACTGCCTCTATGTTGCTGGCGGTGAATGCGAAGGGATCCATAGAACTCTTCGCTCAGCTGAGGTATATGACCCTAACAAGAACAGGTGGACTTTCATTGGTGAGATGACTGATGGGATGGTACCTCTCATTGGAGTTGTTTATGAGGGGAAATGGTTCTTGAAGGGGCTAGATTCTCATCGCCAGGTTGTGAGTGAAGTCTATGCACCCTCTACCAACAACTGGTCAGCGGTGAATGATGGCCTGATGAGCGGTTGGCGTAATCCAAGCATTTCATTGAATGGGAGGCTTTATTCATCAGATTGTAGGGACGGTTGCAAGCTTCGTGTCTATGATGATGCTACAGACTCATGGAGCAGGTTTATGGACAGTAAACTTCATCTTGGTAGTTCCGTCTCCTTGGAGGCTGCGGCATTTGTCTCTCTGAACGGGAAGCTTGCTGTTATCAGAAACAACATGAGCATCAGCCTTGTAGATGTGTCCAACCCTGGGAGGAGCTTTGAGACTAACAGTGCTCATCTCTGGGAAACCATTTCTGGCAAAGGCCAGCTGAAGACTTTTGTATCAAACCTATGGTCGAGCATCGCAGGTCGGACTGGGCTCAAGAGTCATATTGTTCACTGTCAGGTGCTTCAAGTTTGAGAATTGAAGTCTTTCTGATGTATCCTTTCTCCCATTTCCATACAGAAGGAGCACAAGGTTATGTTATGAAGCTGTCAAGGTACGAATTTTTGTAGCAAGACCCTTTGGAGAAGGAGAAGGGGGTTGCTTGTTCTCTCACAATATCTTTAGTTTTAGACTTTGCTGTATTTTAGGGAATCTCAACTCAATATCATTCTGGCCATCCCATGTAACATTCTGCACCAGATCAATGACAGATTGCAGAGGTGAAAATGTTTCTGAAACATTGGTAGCTTCTGGAGTTAAGTTTGATTTTGACATGACAGAAGTAAGTGTTTCCGAAACATTGCACTGTTAGGTGTTAGGTTTTGAGTTGAAAACCTTGAAAGCTGCTTTGAAGAATATGCTATGTGGCTTTCAGCCTGCCACACTGTTGGTCTGTGCTATTGGTTCAGGTATGTAATGTAATTATTCCAATGCATGGGAGTAGGATTCTGTTGGAAAGTGAATAAAAAAATTGCAGCTCCTTGATTGAGAAGAAAGCGTCTTTCTGCCTTGCAAATGATTTTTTTTAGCTCATTTGTTTGGATGCAAATTAAAATTTAAGAATTATAAGCATTGTTCTGATGTGTTATAATTTTAATACCATTTCAACATTTTTTTTTTGGAGTAATCTTCTGATGAATTTTAGATCCAAAGTTAATTGACGGTCATTTCAACATGTTTGGTGTGATTTTATTTTTACAAATCTTTTTTTTTTCAATTGTACAGCAACAACATTATCAAGCCTTTATCTCACTATATGGGATCAGCTACATGAATCCTTTTTCTCCATTGTGTCCTGTTAAGAGTCAAATTCTCATTTAAATCTAAAAAAAAAAGGTCATTTCTAATATTTTCTAACCAAGTCTTTTTAGGTCTACCTCTACATTTTTTAACATAAGCCAACTCTAATACATCTACTTTTCTAACCGAGTCATCGGAAGGCCGTCGTTTTATGTGACCAAATCATCTAAGGTGACTCTCTTTAATCTTATCTTCCACTGGAGCTACTCCAACCTTTTCACTTATATGCTCATTTCGTATCCTATCTCTAAGAGTAAATCCACTCATCCACCTGAGCATTCTCATCTCTGCAACACTCAACTTAATATTATGCTTATCTTTTAATGGCCAACATTCTGCACCATAAAGCATTGCACGTCTTACAACCATCTTATAGAATTTTCCCTTAAGTTTGAGGGGGGGCTTTTCTATCACACAACATGCCTGATGCATTTCTTCACTTCAACCATCCAACTTAAATTCTGTTAATAATGTCCCCATCTATTTTACCATCACTCTGAATAATAGACTCAAGATATTTAAAACGTGTACTCTTATTAATGACTTGATCACCCAAAGTCACAAACCCTTCACTAGATCTATCACTGCTAAAATTACACTTCATATATTAAATTTTAGATCTGCTCAAATGAAAACCTTTAGACTCTAAGGTTGACCTCCATAATTCAAGTTTACCTTCAACACTCTCTCTAGTCTTATCAACAAGAAGAATATCATCAACAAAAAGCATACACCAGGGTACAACCTCTGGCAAATGTCTAGTGAGAACATCCATGATAAAGCAAAAAGATATGGGCTTAAGGTTGCTCCTTGATGTAATCCAATAGAAATCGGAAAATACTTGGTCAAAACACCTTGTGTTTGAACACAAGTAACAGCACCTTCATACGTATTCCTAATGACTTGAATATAAGCATTATTAACTCTTTTTTTTCAACTGTAATACTCTAAAACTAGCTCAACAAGTTTTGTGTGGAGTTGTCCTATTTTGAACTTTATATCCACTTGTTAGTTGAAAATTGATTTTAACTTTTCTTTATTGTAATATTGTATCTTAAGTTCATCGCAGCCTCGATTTCTCAAAATTTTTTCTTAGCTTCGCAGGTCTCGTGGCTTGTACTTCTGCCCTTCTCTTCAAGTTAAGTGATCGTCTGAACTTATGAGTGTTTTAGGGAGGCAATTCATTCATGTAAATCAAGCTATAGGAGAAAGCAACTCGGTCATCTCTCTCTCTCTCTCTCTCTCTCTCTCTCTCTCTCTCTAGTATACTTTTTTTTAGGCTACTTGCACTTTCGTCAATTTTGTAAACCACCTTAAGGGTGTGACATATTTTTGCGGTTCTCTTTGCCAAAAGTTGGTCGTCCTTCAACTGATACTCTCGACCATGTAATAGGTCATTGAGAAGAGAGTATTTCTTCTACATCATCTTGCTTTGAAGTCTCAAATGGCTTTAAAATTACACATTCATCATGAGTAGATTTCCATGCAGTCAGGTATAGCCTATTGGTTTATGTTGCCCACAATCTTTTTCAGAATCTTGAAATGCCCACGCTTAATAGGTTTGATCTTCCAACCTTCTCTCGTCAATCTCTTCTTGATGATGTGGGGTCGGACAATGCCCTTCAAACTTCTTTTCTACTTGATGCCAATCATGTCAATATTTGTTGCGTTATTGTGAATTAGCAGCTTGTCTTACCTAAAAATGATTTTTTTCTAATTCCTTCTAGGATTTACCAGGCTGTCTTGCGCCTTCATCAGGACACTACGTTTTTTTTTCTACGGAGAACTTCAAGCCAAAGGAACTCTGAGGCAAATATCCTAGGCATACCTTGACTGGAGTTTAGTTTATGAAATTGTGTACCATCCTATTTAGCAAACTTAAAACCCAGGTCTTTGGAGATGCAATTTTAACAAGTGCAAAATAAATATATTTATAATGTAATTCTAGCCATCAATTTGTGTATGGAAGGTTGTACTCCTATTCAGAATGATATCCATGATGACCCATTAGTGATTTTCTGAAGCTATTAAGAAAATGAGAGTCTTTGTTTGAGACAATTGAACTCAATGATCCAAAAAGTATTTAAACATATAAAAAAGAGAAATATTGCTTCTTAATCTGTGCTGCACTTCTTACAAGTCATAAGCATTATCATCTTCTAGAACTTGTCAACCACAATAAAAATATAATTATAAACACTAAGAGTCGAAGACAGCCCTACAGGGAGATGCTTTCCCATGGCCATTTCGACGTAGGTAGAGAAGTGAAGGTGAATTATTGATTGATATATGCATTTCTGTAGGTTTTGAAGTGCCTTCGTCAACTTGAAGTGTTTGACTACCTTGAAAGTGAGCACTTCTCTAATCCACTTTACCCAATCACCATCCATAGAAATACAAGGTTGATTCCCTTTTAGAAGTCTTTCTTTGATGATTTATTTAATCTCTCGGGTTCCTGCCAAAACTTGTTGGAAGTCTTCACCAGGCTTGTACAGATGAAAATACTCCTGGCATCGAGGAAGTTGCAGTCGCATTATCACTTATAAAGTCATCTGAGATCATGAGAACATATCCACAATATTGTTTTGCACTCAATCCTTGTATCAGATGACCAAGTTAAATTGCTACAAATACATCGTCCACTTTTTGTGTCACACTCGTTGGAGCTTTGTTTGAGTTTGGAGGTATTGGACTGGTTTCTGATCTGTATGAGGCACAATCTCTTTACTGAGTGAATAAAGTTGCTACTGCTTCATTGTTTGTTGAAGTGCGATAAATTCTGATACGCCTTGGTATCCAAAACAGCCCACGAACAGGATAAATTCAGCACAAACAGATTTTATTGCTAGGAAAATAAATAACAAGAAGTAAGATACAATTGATCCCTAATTTGAGAGGACCAATCTCTCCTAAGTCTCACGACGTTGTTAGAGACCAAACACCAAGACACTAAGAAAAACAGAACTCTCACAAAACAATAGCATAACCCTAGCTCTCCCTTTTCTCTCTTATTTAAAGCCTTCACAAAAATCAGCCCCCATGATCCACAAATCAGTCGCCCCCCTTCATCTTGCCTAAACTAGAATTCTACTTTAGGTAAGGGATCTCCTTTAATTAGGCGCCCCATCTATAATGCCAAAACAAGCTTCTCAATTTTAGTCGTGGGCCCCGTCAATCAGCCGCCCCCTCCTTTTGCCTAATTGCCTCTTTCCCTTTCATGTCGTGGACCCCATGGGCCTGATTGGCTGGCTAGACGGAACAGCTGGCATGCGCCGGCTGTAAAATAGGGGCTGGTCCCAATTCTGGACCGGTCTATCAATACCCCGTTCCCAAAGAACCACCTTGTCCTCAAGGTGGAAGGCTAGAAACTTTTTTTGCATCCTATCGTAAGGTTCTCATATAGCATCATACTCGAGAAAATTCTTCCATTTGATCAATACTTTTTCATTCCTCCTTCTCCATGGTGTACACCTTGCAACTCTAGTGGTTCCAGTACCACTTCCAAATCTTTAGTTAGTGTTTCTAGAAACACTGGGCTCGTTGTGTGATCCCCTATAGCTCTTTTCAGCTATGACACATGGAAAATCGAATGTATGGTTGCGGTCGACAGTAGCTTTAGCCGATATGCCACTGCTCTAACCCTCTCTTCTATCTCAAACGGGCTAAAGTATCGCGGGGCCAACTTCTCGTTCCTATTATTGGCCACGATCTGCTGTCGGTAGGAGCGAAGCTTCAAATACACCCTATCTCCTACCTGAAATTGGACATCCTTTTTGTGCTCATTTGCCTGCCTTTTCATAATCTGTTGGGCTCTCAACAGATGTCTTTTCAGTTCTTCTAATATCTTCTCCCTCTCTTCTAAGTACCGTTCCACTGAAAAGATTGAGGTGCTACTTTGCCCAAAGTGTACCAAATGAGGTGGATCCCTGTCGTACAATACTTTGAACGGAGTCATCTAGGATGTTGAATGGTACGAAGTGTTGTACCAATATTCTGCCCATGCCAGCCACTTAGCCCATAGTCGAGGTGTTTCTGAAGCAAAACATCTAAAGTATGTCTCCAAGCTCCTGTTGACTACCTCTATCTGTCCATCAGTCTAAAGGTGGTAATGAAATGCATTTACTTGCTTGTAGATGGCGGTAAATAACATTTTGCTAACCTTATAATGAATTTCAAGCCTGAAGTGGAAGGTAATTTCAACATGTTTTGCTGTGAGTTTGCTTTCACTAATTTTGTAGGTGGAAAATAACAAATTTTTAAAAATGTTTGATAAAACATGCAAAGGCTGGATTTGGCTGAAAACCTTATAACACAACAACAACAACATCAAGCCTTTATCCTACTACATCAGGTCAACTACATGAATCTTTTTTCTCTATTGTGTATGATTAAGAATCAAATTCTCATTTAAATCTAATAAATAAAGATCATTTCTAATATTTTTTAACCAAGTCTTTTTAGGTCTACCTGTTACCTTTTTTTAACATAAGCAAAATCTAATACATCTACTCCTAATCGGGTCATCGGAAGGCCACCATTTTATGTGACCAAACCTCTCTCTAATCTTATCTCCCACTGGAGCTACTCCAACCTTTTCACATATATGCTCGTTTCGTATCATACCTCTAAGAGTAAAGCCACTCATCCATCTAAGCTTCTTCATCTCTACAACATTTAATATTATACTTCTCTTTTAATGGCCAACATTTTGTACCATAAAGCAAAGGTTGTGTCCTAATAGCCAGTATACCAGAAAGGACATTTTGGCCGTCCTCACATAAATTTTTTCATTATTATTGAGTTACCATCCAAGGTTTTGTCTGGTATTTCCTTCTGTGAAAAAAAGGTCAAATTTCATTTCTGTTTTTATTTTTCAGCTGCTGCTGCTTTATACATTTGCTGAAAATAGGACTGGTTCATCGTCGTATCATATGGCAATATCTTCTTGCAAGCTGGTGATTAGATAGGGAACAAGTAATGAATATTTGTCATTTGGTTTGTTTTATTAGTTTACTTCTGATTTATATTGAGGTTCAGTAGGTCATCAATCTCCATACTTAGGCTTCGTTTGGGGCGACTTTTTTCCTGCTTCTTAAAACAACTTTTTAGTACATAAGTTAAAAATTTTGTACTAAAAAGCTACTTTAAGAAGCAGTAAAAAAGCCGTCCCAAACGAAGCCTTAGTCAACTCGTATTCCACCTTCAGATTATCAGATTTAACGGGTTTTTTTTTTTACAGTTGAAGATTTTGACATTTATGCTTTTGTTTTAAATTCATAACGTTGTGCTTTGAACCCCCTTTTTGTTCTGTAGCAGTAGGATTTGTATAGGATTTTACTATATGACACTTTGCTCCCTTACATAATTTTTTCAATTTTGTAAAAAACTTTAATAATATTATTAAAAATATAGAAACTTTGGCATGTAAAAATTTTAATAAACCTTCATATATGTGCAAAGATTATTATTTTTTATATTAAAAATCTAAAAACTGTTAGTGCTGATTTGTTCATTCCTGTCATTGTAGTTTGTAACCATATCTGCTAGAGGAGTATTGCAACTGTGAAATTGTAAGGTGAGAAACTGTTACAGGTGGCTGGTATTCAACACAAATGCTGATAGTTCATGAATTATTGTACACTTGAAAGCAAAAACCATTGGACTGATTTTGAACTTAAAAAGCTCAGCTTGATTATCAATGGTAATTGATAGTTCATACTGAATTATTTTAATTTGTTTAAAAATATATTTTTTTAATATTATTTTTACTTTTTTTTCAAAAACATTTCAAAAAGAAATTATCACTTATGGCTGCTGCCATCGCTGCCGCCGGCGATCAAAATCAGATGATCACAAACTTTAGGTTTCGTTTGAAGCAACTTTCTTACTGTTTTATAAAACAGCTTTTTAGTATAAAAAATTTTGACTTCAAAATTTTTATACTATAAAATTGCTTTTAAAAAATAATAGGAAAGCTATCTCAAAGGAAGCCACGGTGTTATTTTGAAGATTGTGTGGCACTGGCGGAAACAGTGATCCAAGTTCCAGAGCTCCCAAGGTAGGCAAAGCAGCAAGAAGAAGCTGAAACTAGTGACCCGAATGGTCTAGAATACATTTAGCAACAAGAAAACTTTAAATAATCCAGAATAGAAGAATTCAAGAAAAAAAACCTCAAAATGTATCAAAACACAAGCTTGAAAACATGAGAAACAGATAGCAAAGCAAAGCAAATTATGCTACTAGAAGCAAACCCACTAGAAAAGCACAATCCAACCAACTCAATAGTCCTCTCCTTCTTCTCCATCATCTTC
Source organism: Dendrobium chrysotoxum (assembly GCA_019925795.1). NCBI lineage: Eukaryota > Viridiplantae > Streptophyta > Magnoliopsida > Asparagales > Orchidaceae > Dendrobium > Dendrobium chrysotoxum. The sequence continues at coordinate 74,675,333 of CM034300.1, forward strand.
AACAGCCTCAGCTCCGACTTCTTCGTAGTCTTTCTCGAGAGCAGCAAGATCCTCCCTCGCCTCTGAGAACTCGCCTTCTTCCATTCCTTCTCCAACGTACCAGTGCACGAAGGCCCGCTTTGCATACATGAGATCGAACTTGTGGTCAATGCGGGAGAACACCTCGGCAACAGCAGTGTTGTTACTAATCATGCAAACTGCACGTTGCACCCTGGCGAGATCACCTCCAGGGACAACTGAAGGAGGTTGGTAGTTGATTCCACACTTGAAACCAGTTGGACACCTGCAAATTAGATTGTGCAAATGCTTAGTTTGATGAGTTTTACTCCAACAGTTCTGATTTCAAGACAAGATAACAAAATGGGATTTTTATGACTGACTAAGAAAAACTATAGATGTTTGTGAATGAGGTGAGGTGCTATGCTTGTTGGTTGTTCATGTTCAACTTGTTTGATAAATAACCAAATTGAGCTTAAATAACATTTTCCAGCTCAATTTCTAAATGAGTCTAGTATTATTAATAAGACCAAGCTCCACTATATTCAGCTCAATAAGGCTCAATGCATATGAATAAATAAAATTCATACTTATTTATGTTTTTTAATGTAAAAATATTAAATAAACTAATAAATGAATGACACATTTTAAATTCTACTATGCTTAAAAGGTTTTTATGAAAATCATAAGTTATCATTCATGTAATCAGAAAATTATGGATTATATTTGATTATATCAACTTTGCTCATTGTCTGTGTTCGGCTGATAATAAAAGGGCCGAGCACAAACAAGTTTTTTCATCTTCTTTTAACGAACTAGAGCTTGCTCTTAGCAAACCAATTCAAACAAGAGCCGAGATCGTTCATATTTCAACTCACTTGCACAATTACTCACCAATCAACAAATTGAACTGTCCTCTTTGTCTTGATTGTGGCAACAGCAGCATTAACATCCTTGGGAACAACATCTCCACGGTACATAAGGCAGCATGCCATGTACTTCCCATGCCTTGGATCACACTTTGCCATCATGCTCGATGGTTCAAACACTGCATTCGTGATTTCAGGAACTGAAAGCTGCTCATGGTATGCTTTCTCAGCAGAGATGACAGGAGCATATGAGGAAAGCATAAAATGGATTCTTGGATAGGGAACGAGGTTGGTCTGGAATTCGGTGATATCCACATTGATAGCTCCGTCGAACCTAAGAGATGTTGTCAAGGATGATATGATCTGAGAAATCAAACGGTTTAGGTTGGTATAAGTTGGCCTCTCAATATCCAGAGATCGCCTGCAGATGTCATAGATGGCTTCATTGTCAAGAAGGATAGCAACATCAGTGTGCTCCAGTAAGGAGTGTGTGGATAGGACACTATTATATGGCTCTACAACTGCTGTAGAAACCTGCAAAGTAAAAAAGAGAATTGCCCGATCAATAAGAAATTAAAAAACTTCTGATTGATATTTTAATATAAAACACACTTAAGAATATATTAAATTTCAAGAATTTTAATAAAAATATTTAAAATTATATATCTCCTTTTTTATCTCAAGTGATTTCTAATTATTTATCCTCTAATTTTTCATTTATTTATCATTTTATTATAATAATTATTGAAATCAATATCTTCTTCTCTTATTCATGATATATGAGCAGGCTCATGAGCCAATTCAAACTCCTAGAATTTGAGCTCAAATTTTAACTCGATTAATTAATCAATTAAGCTGAACCGCAAGCTCAAACCAGAGATAAATTAAGCTCACTTTGTTTACACCTCTAATGCCCAAACATGGTTGAGGACAAGCTAGGCATCAATCCAAGCCTGCTCAACAAACGCTAAAAAGCCCAGTCTCCTTCATCATGACCTATTTTTAAAAACAGGCACATAGGGGCAGAAATCTACATCTTCCTTCGCATATGGTTAGATTAAATTAAGGTCATGTTTGGCGCACATAAATGTTGGCTAAATCAACTGACATTTAGCTGTCAAGCTACCTGACGATCAAACTAACCATATATATATATATATATATATATATAATAATCACTGTTTATCTTTCTACATAATATTACATTATTTAAGATAACATTGAATCAAATACTGCAACCGAAAGAAAATAATGTGATCCAAATAACATTATTATCAAGATGACACCATCACATGACATTGAACCAAATAGGCCTGAAGGTCAATGGACTTCAGTTGCATTCTAATAATAAATAAAATGATATAGAAGGAGCATCATATATCGTAACAAAGAAGATGACAATCAAAATAATACCATAATCAAATCAAATGAAGGGACAACAGAGGAGTATGTTCTGGTTTATGGTACCTGTGGGGAAGGATAGATGGTAAAGCCAAGTTTTGACTTCTTTCCATAATCCACAGACAACCTCTCCAACAACAATGAACCCAATCCAGATCCAGTACCACCACCAACAGCATTGAAAACTAGAAACCCCTGCAATCCAGTGCAATTGTCTGCTAATTTTCTCACCCGATCAAGGCACAAATCGACAATCTCCTTTCCAACTGCATTTTACATTTAAAAAAAAAACGTGATCCTTGAGCCATCAAACACAAATAATCTCTTACTTTCTACAAGAAATAAGGCAAATGTTTGATACCTGTGTAATGTCCACGGGCAAAGTTGTTTGCAGCATCTTCCTTCCCGGAGATGAGCTGCTCCGGATGGAAGAGCTGCCTGTAAGCACCAGTCCTCACCTCATCGATGACAGTTGGCTCAAGATCAACGAATAATGCTCTTGGGACATGCTTACCAGCACCTGTTTCGCTGAAAAAGGTATTGAAGGCATCATGGCCAACACCCACTGACGTATCACTGCCAAAACAAATTTTTAAAAAATTAGTTCATATACAACAGTTTTAGTTTTCCAAATAAATGCAACACTCATGTAAATGTCCATGCAATTCAAAAATATGGAAAAATATCAAACATCAAATAGCTACATACAAATTGAAATCATCATAAATATGTCAAGAAGACAATCAACTACCAAATTTCAACAGATTAAAACAAATCTAAAAGAAATAAATCAATAATAGAGATAAGAAAACAATCAACACCCTGTAGCAAGAAGATATAAGAAAACCAGTTACATGATTGTTAAGAACAACTTTAACATCTCAGGTAACACTCGACAAGAATGAATGAAAAATGAAGATTCACAAAACCAACCCCAAATAGTTGAGATAAGGCTAATGATGATGATTATGATGACAATGACATGAACTAGTAGTACTTGGAAATAGGGATTGATGCACCAAATCAAATGCAAAAGACTTGAATAACCAATCTCCAAAAATCCAATCAAAATTCTGAGGGCTATTTTGGTTTCATATAGATACAAAACATGCTTTAGAGAATGATGACTTTGTTTTCACTCATTTTGCATGTGAAAAATAAAATCATTATGTTCAAGGGAAATTGAAGGTGTTTGCAAAGTTTAAAACTAAGACCACCACCACAACAACAAGCCTTTATCCCACTACATGGGGTCAACTATATGAATCTTTTTTTCCCTATTGTGTCATATTAGGATCAAATTCTCATTTAAATCTAACAAAAAAAGTTAATTTTAATACTTTCTAATAAGGTTTAAAACTAATATTGATTTTTAATTGCATCCAATCAAAAAATGTAATCTAATAACTTAATAAGTTTTCAAATATGTTTTTTAGCCAAAGAGAATTCATGTAGCTCACCCCACATAGTGGAATAAAAGCTTCTTGTTGTTATTGAAGCTTCAAGAGACCAAAGAGCCCCAAGGCAAAAGCACACCCATTTATCCCAAGGAAAAAAAAGACCAGAGAATTATTTCCCAAAGAAACAAACAAACCGTAAAAGGGACATACTCTACATAAAAAACACCAAAATACATGTTCCTCTACACAAAAGCTTGATCACCAGCTCACTCAAATTAAAGAAAACAGTTAGCAACAACCTAATTTGAAACAGATCGGAGAAAATCCATGACACTAACAAGGTCAAAAATCATTGATCCTTAGATTTTTTTAAAAAAAACTCTGCCTCACCTAACCCCAAAGCCTACACCAGATTAAAAAAAAAAATTAAAAGAGTAGTAAATAGTGAGTTTTACCTTGGCATACAACAGCCAAAGGACTGAATCCTTTCTGCAAGAAAGGTGAAAAGATGGATCCATGAATACAGGGACAAATATGTGCCAAGTTGCCTTAATCAATCAAAGGGAACTAGAGAAACAGAAATAATTGCAATCAATGAATGCTGCACATTCCTAAGAAAAAATTTAGTTAGGATCAAGAGAGAATTAACATCTATATTTTATTCAAACAAGAGTAGTTCGGTTAATAGTAAAATTTTATTTGTTAGAATTTAGGGCTCTAAGAGTAAGGATCCGAATCTAAAAAAGGCGAGGACAGCGCCTCCCCTTGGTCGCTAGTAGTTTTGCTTTCACTGCATGTCCCCTATCTGTATCATGCAGGGACGGAACCAGCTGGAACCAGCTTCTCTTATGAGGGTGGGCAAAATAGCTAAAATGTTTATTTTTTAAGAAAAAAAGATTTATGAGTGGCCAATTACCTATTCTCTTAAGAAAAAGTAAGATTTCATGGTGGACAATTGCCCATCCTCAGCTCTTCCACGTTCCACCCCTAGTATCATGCATCATAGTTTTCTTCTCATTTGCTAATCCAAAAGTATGTATTATATTTTTTAATTTCATTATTTTCTCTATGATTCTAACTCCCAACCAAGCTATTAAAAAAAATGGCTCCCAGCAACCTAATTAATTCGAAACATATCAGAAAGCAAAATCCATGCGGTGAAAAAGGTCAAAAGGCCAAAGACACCACTAAGAAACAAAATTTGCCGTCCCAAACGCTAAAGTCTTCAACCACAAAAAATTGAATTGAAAGGGTAGGATATAAGGGTTTACCATGGTAAACAACAACCAAACTTCAGTAAGATTAAAACAAATTGATACACCAAATCAACTGCAGCAGACTCCTGCACATTCAATGCTGAAAAACCAAATCCATATACTTTTATCGTTCAATCGCACCAATTCACCCAAAGGATGAGAAAAAGCCAAAATTTTATAACCTAGGAACATCTTCCGCACATACTTGCTAATGAACAAATAATGAAAATTAACAAATTACTACAAAAGAGGCAAAACTGCTAATTCATCAACTCAAAAGCTTGATTACCAGTCCCTCCCAAAAACAATAAAGAATAATTCTACCCGCGGCAATCTAATGCAAAACAGATCAGATAAAATCCACACCACGAGCATGGTCAATAGACGTGATCCCCGCTCAAAAACAAAAAAAAAAAACCAACACACTCCGACACACCAAATCCTAAACCCCTACAAACCCAAAATTAAACAAAAAGAGAACCAAAAAAGCAAGCTTTACCTTGGCATCATGCCATCCGGCTGGATCCCGTGCTCGAGGCAGTACAGCTCCCAGCAGGAGTTGCCCACTTGAATCCCCGCCTGCCCTATGTGAATGCTGATGATTTCCCTCATCTTTCCTCTCCCTTCTCGATCCCAGAACCGAAACCCTAAAGCCTTGTCCTTCGCGAGGAGAAGTAGAGGCCAAGGAATCGATCTCTGTGATGAGGAGAGAGAAAGCAATACTCCGACAGAGAATGAAACTAATTAGGCGCCATTTTAAAGGTCGGGGGAGGAAAATTTAGCATATTAAAATAAAATTAGCAAATTATCGTTAATGAAATGATTAAAATAGCCTTAATTACTTTGTATAATCCGACAATGGGACCCACCACAGTCGGCCTTACTATTCTCTTTCAAATGACAAAACTACCCTCAGGAAATCGTCATATTAATTAGTTTTACTATTTTGTATTAAAAAAATTAAATTTAATGTCATTTTTTTAAGGGTTGTTCAGTTGCAAGAATTTTAAATATATTTATTTTAATTGCGCTATTAATTAAATCTAATATATTGAAATATTTCCGGTTATTTGATTAATTATAAAATAAATCAAAAATATTTTTTTAATATTTAATTGACTATCAAGTAAATTAAAATAAATATATATCTAAAACCCAAATTTGTATATTTATTTAAATACTACTTATATCTCTAAGTCACATAAAAAATCACTAATATTAATTTATTAAAATAAAATACACATTTTTATATGTATTTTTTATATTATATATATATATATATATATATATATATATATATATATATATATATATATATATATATATCCCTATAAAATAAAATATTCTTTGTTGCGGACTCAAATATACGCGGCGATAGAGTTTAAATTTCCGTCTCAGCGTTGTACGTATATCCAGCACACAAACAGAAGAATGAAATAACACCAGGATTTTTACGTGGAAAGCCCTGGAAAAGGGAAAAACCACGGGGCCACGCCCAGTTGAAAAAGTTCCACTAGTATTGTTTGAAATACACAAGGCTGATTCGTCCTTTAAATTCAGGACGATCATATTACAATGAGTATCAGTTACAAGGACAAGCAGAGTTCCGACGTCACTCGGGGTGTCGAGCAGAATTCCGGCGTCACTTGGAAAGAAGTCCGGCGTCACTCGGGCGTCGGGTAGAATTCCGGCGTCGACGTTGCTCCCGTGTCGGGCAGAGCTCCGGCGTCCCTCGGGCGCCTGGTGGTGTTCCGACGGAATTCCGGCGAAGTTCCGGCGGTGGTCGAGGAGGAGCTATTCCCTCCTACCCTTTTCTTCTTCTTCTTCTCCTTCTCTTCCTCTCTTCTTCTCTTCTTGGCTTGGGTCCCCTCTTAAGAGAAATGAGGGGCTATTTATAGTTTTTCTGGAGTGGCATAGCCCGTAAATAGATGAGGGATCATGGGCAAATAAGGAGTGATCCGGATGAACGGCCGATATTGAATCCCTTGATCATGAACTGTTTATTGAGCATTTGAAGGTCTTAATGGTATCAGAATTCTACAATCTTGGGCTCGTTGGATTCGTCTCGTCGAGCCGCTCGATTCGACTATAAGCTCGTCAACATTGGAGACCGTTTGGTAACTCAAATAGCTGTTTGATGCTTCCAACAGCGCTTCAGGTACTTGATTTGGACTCGTTTGAGCTCGGATTGAGTCGAATTTGGTGTTGTTGGATTCGTATTTCCGAGACGCTCAGTTCGACTATAAGCTTGCTGAAATCGGAGTTTAAATGGTCTCCGAATTAATTTTTGAAGTTTCCAACTTGAGTTTTTCCTCGAGATTCGTGCCCGATCAAGATAATTTTTTGGCGATATATCAGTTGCCCCCCTATTTTCGGACGTCGAAGCTCCACGAGTCCAAAAATACTTATTCCGGTATTTTACATTGGCCGAATCGCAAAAAATTGCGTTCCAAAAATTAAATGTTTGCTCGAACTTGATCATAGAGGCCCCTTTGAGCTCCGAAAGTGTCAAAATTGAGTCCGGAACGTCGAAAAACGTGTTCGGGGACCTCAAAAACGTCGAATTTGGACCGTCCGGGCCCAAAATCGGAGCCCGGTAACGCGTAGGCGGCCGAACCGGCCGGCCGGCCCGCGCGGGCGCGCGGGCAAGGGGCGCTGTAGCAGTTGCTTTAAATTTTTTTTTTTTGCTGTGGGGCCCACAAAAATTATTTATATATATATTTATTTTTTTTTATAAAATCCGAAAACAACTCTTTTTGAGCCCAAAAAATTTCGAAAAAATTCTGAAAAAATTCGAAAACCTTCTAGAAACTCTCTCCCTCCAAATTTCAAATATTTTCCCCCTCTTTTTTTAATTTTTCCCTCTCTTTCTCTCCCCTTTTCATCCTATAAATACCCCCATTGGGGTAGGGGACAAAATGCCCCTTTCTTCCTCTTCTTCTGGCCTTCTAGCTTTTGGCATTCTAAGGCTTTCCGTCGTTTTTAAGTAGGTGACTTTCCCTACTTGATTCGGCGCCCCTCCTTTTGCGCAGAAGTTAGCGGCTTTCCTCTCTTCTCCCCTCTAGCTTCTGGCATTTTGAGGCCTTCCGCTGTTTTTGAGTAGGTGATTTTCCCCACTCGACTCGGCGCCCCTCTCTTTGCGCAGAAGTTAGCGGCTTTCCTCTCTTCTCCCCTCTAGCTTATGGCATTTTGAGGCCTTCTGCTGTTGTTGAGTAGGTGATTTTCCCTACTTGATTCGGCGCCCCTCCTTTTGCACAGAAGTTATCGGCTTTCTCTCTTCTCCCCTCTAGCTTCTGGCATTTTGAGGCCTTCCACTGTTTTTGAGTAGGTGACTTTCCCCACTCGACTCGGCGCCCCTCTCTTTGCGCAGAAGTTAGTCGCTTCCCCTTTTTAGGAAGGGAAGAAGTTCAGCATCAGGTAGAAGTCCGACGAGGGTCCGACGATGGGTAGAAGTCCAGTGTCAGGCAGAAGTCCAACGAAAATCCCGGGCAAAATTCCAACGAAAGTCCGGCGACGGGCAAAGACCCAGCAACGGGAAGAAGCTCGTCGTCGGGCGGAGGTCCAACGAAAGTCCCCCGACGGGTATAAGTACAACGTAGGGTAGAGGTTCGGTGTCGGGTAGAAGCCCGACAAACATCTGACGAAGTCCCACAACGGGTAGAATTTTGGTGTCGGGTAAAAGCCTGACAAACATCCGATGACGTCCCACGACGGGTAGAATTTTGGTGTCGGGTAGAAGCCCGACAAACATCCAACGACGGGCAGAAGTCCGACGTCGGGAAGAAGTACGGCGTCGGGTAGAACTCCGACGAAAATCCGTCAGCGGGCAGAAGTTCTACGACAAGCAAAAATCCAACAATGGGAGGAAGCTCGACTTCGGGCAGAAGTCAGATGAAAGTCCCGGGAAGAAGTCCAGCAACGGAAGGAAGCTCGGCGTCGGATAAAAGTCCGACGGAAGTCCTAAAACGGGCAGAACTTCAGCAACGGGAGGAAGCTCAGCATCGAATAGAATTTCGATGTTAGTTTGTCGATGATGGACGATCGGGTGGAAGTCTGTTGGTAGTCAACGACCAAGTTGGGAGCAGAAGGAGAGAGTTCAACGATGCTGCTATCAGCAGTTGAACGAGAAGCCGATGATGGCTGATATGAAGTAAAGGACCGCCGGCAGATATCCGACGAAGGGTCGATGATGGCGGGTGTCCAGTGGCATTGTGTTAAGGCAATATTCATCCATACTGAAGTGTGCCAACATCAGATATTACTGGATCAAGGGGCCGAAGTAGTGTGATATGCCAACATTTTGACAATACACTAACACTGAGTGGAGATCTGATGATGATCCAGTTATGTCCTTTCTTTGAAGGAGCAGTTGTAGGAGATGCTTGCGTGCAGTAAGGGAGAAGTCACTTAAATCCACCAAGGATATTTGATTGTGTTAAAGTTGCTTATTGCTTGATGATACTAGTTTGTACGGATGATGCCAATGTACTTTTCAATTTCAACTTCTAGTGAGAATAAATGTACACCTGAATCTGGATTTATGTAACTCCAATGATATTGTATATGAAATGAGGATTTGTCCCCTAGAGGGACCTGAATTGTTATTGCATCTGTAAGACATGCTTTGTGCTTTTGATGTATTATTAGTCTGAACGAATGTGAGAGACATCCTTTTAGGATGTTTGACATATTTGAGACTGTAGGTCAAAGCCCTTGCTTGATGACGTTAACATGTATGGAAAAGGTCGAGAGAATCCACCAAGGATGTGAGACCTTTCCGAGGTTGTATGTCAGAGCCTTTGCTCGACGACGTTAACTTATATGGAGGAGGTCGAGAGAATCCACCAAGGATGTGAGACCTATTCGAGGTTGTATGTCGGAGACATGCTCAATGACGTTAACCTATATGGAAGAGGTCGAAAGAATCCACCAAGGATGTGAGACCTATCCAAGGTTGTATGTCGGAGCCTTTGCTCGACGACGTTAACCTGTATGAAAGAGGTCGAGAGAATCCACTAAGGATGTGAGACATATCCAAGGTTGTATGTCGGAGCCTTTGCTCGACGACGTTAACCTGTATGGAAGAGGTCGGATCGAATCCCCCTGGGATAGATCATCCAGTGATTGAGACACAATAAAGATTGCGTATTTCTCGAATCAAGGATAAAGAGACTATATTTGTCAGTAGTTTTTCACTGTCATTTGTATTCTTTTTAAAGAAAGAGACAATATCAAAACTGGACGAACAACACATTATATTACTGTAAGACAATAGAATAATTCCCTTGTACAATAAAAAAGATACATATAGGGACAACCACATCATTTGACTTGGTAGAAATACTAAGGACATTAGAGTGACATCCTACTTATCATAGAAGAGATACACGATGACACATGACAAGTAGTATTACTAATACAACTACACAAAGTGCGTGGTCATTCAATCTCGCCAACCATTTGAATATTATTCAACTGTTGTCTTTGTTGTTGTTGATTTTGCCCCCAGTGGGGCGAGCTTCTTCTCGGGTAGGTGGGTTCCCAATAAACTGTCGAAGATAGCCCTGGCGGATAAGTCTTTCAATCTCATCCTTAAGTTGCCAACATGCTTCAGTAGTGTGGCCACGACTACGATGAAAGTGACAGTACTGATCTTGATTTCCTGTATTTGGCTTCGAAGGATGCGGCCATTTCACTTTGTCCTGATCTTGAATCGCCATTAACACATTTGCTCGAGATGTGTTGAGCGGAGTGTACTCTTTCTCCTGCCGAGGTTCTCGTTGTGGTAATGGGGGCCTAGGAGGTAGATTGCTATTCCCTTACTTTTTCCGTTGTAAGGAAGAATTATCCATCCCAGGAGCACCTTTGCGCTTCCCATTTGTCTGCTCGAACTGCTTTCTGTGAGCATTTATGGCTTCATCTGCAGAGATTTGTGCCTCCACACGATGAATCAGGTCGGCGTATGAATGAACCGTATCTTGCATAAGAGCTGAATAAAAGGGGCCAGGAAGGAGGCCACCAAGAAAGACTCCTCTCAATAATTCAGGATCTACTCCCGGAATTTGTCGAGCCTCAGTAGAAAATCGCTGAAAATACTCTTTCAACGATTCTCCCTCATTCTGACAGATTCCAGATAGGTGGGAGGAATCCTTAGTGATTCTTTGATTGGCTACAAACTGTTCCACGAACACTTTAGCCATTTTATTGAATGAAGGGATCGTTCTAGACGGAAGCGAATAGAACCAAGTTCGTGCTTGTCCCTTGAGGGTAGCAGGAAAAACCTGACATAGGAGTGCATCCGAAGCTCGCTGTATATGCATAATTGTTCGATAATGATCGATATGCTCATATGGGTCGGATGTCCCGTCGTAGGATTCGATGCTCGGTAGCTTAAAGCCAGCCGGAATAGGGTGTTGAAGAATGGCTTCCGTCAGGGGTGACGACTCCTGGAAGTCCCACTGATGAAGAGGTTGTCTTACACCTCCTGTAGGAAACTCCTCTCGAACCAATCGTCGCAGTTCGTGGCGTAGGGTATTGCGAGGGAGCTCAGCAATGTGATGTTGGGCTAGCTCCTCAGGGAGGTCTTGAGGAAGGAGAGATTGCCGACCTGTGTGCGGAGGATGGGTAAAACTTGCTGTATCAGCCAGTTCGTTATCTTGATGTGACTGCGAACGCCTCCTGGGAGGACGAAGAGGAATCTCAGCTTGAAGATGTTCGATTTGAACAGCTTCAACACGTGGTGGATCTCGAGGGAGAAGAACCTCCTCCTGTGGTGCTAGTTCCTGTGGTGCTAGTGCCGGTTGTCGAGTCTCTCGCAGGAGTTGTAGGATCTCATTCTGAGACTCCTCCATCTTCCTGATGCGGTCTTCAATGGACGGTCCTGAAATTCCTTCTCCCATAGCGTCTTGCCCCCCAGCATGAAAGGAGGTGGATACTTGGGGTCTATGATTCATAGACTGATCCCGAGATTGATGTGAATTGGAGCGGGAGGCTCCCAAGATGTGATTGCTACGCCTGTTGGCCATCAAAGTGGTGCTTAGGATAGTGGGATTTGTTTCCCATAGACGGCGCCAAACTGTTACGGACTTAAATATACGTGATGATAGAGTTTAAATTTTCGTCTCAGCGTTGTACGTATATCCAGCACACAAACAGAATAATGAAATAACACCAGGATTTTTATGTGGAAAGCCCTGAAAAAGGGAAAAACCACGGGGCCACACCCAGTTGAAAAAGTTCCACTAGTGTTGTTTGAAATACACAAGGCTGATTCGTCCTTTAAATTCAGGACGATCAGATTACAATGAGTATCAGTTACAAGGACAAGCAAAGTTCCGACGTCACTCGGGGTGTCGAGCAGAATTCCGGCGTCACTTGGAAAGAAGTCCGGCGTCACTCGGGCGTCGGGTAGAATTCCGGCGTCGGGCAGAATTCCGACGTTGCTCCCGTGTCGGGCAGAGCTCCGGCGTCCCTCGGGCGCCTGGTGGTGCTCCGGTGGTGTTCCGGCGGAATTCCGGCGAAGTTCCGGCGGTGGTCGAGGAGGAGCTATTCCCTCCTACCCTTTTCTTCTTCTCCTTCTCCTTCTCTTCCTCTCTTCTTCTCTTCTTGGCTTGGGTCCTCTCTTAAGAGAAATGAGGGGCTATTTATAGTTTTTCTGGAGTGGCATAGCCCGTAAATAGATGAGGGATCATGGGCAAATAAGGAGTGATCCGGATGAACGGCCGATATTGAATCCCTTGATCATGAACCGTTTATTGAGCATTTGAAGGTCTTAATGGTATCAGAATTCTACGATCTTGGGCTCGTTGGATTCGTCTCGTCGAGCCGCTCGATTCGACTATAAGCCCGTCAAAATCGGAGACCGTTTGGTAACTCAAATAGCTGTTTGATGCTTCCAACAGCGCTTCAGGTACTTGATTTGGACTCGTTTGAGCTCGGATTGAGTCGAATTTGGTGTTGTTGGATTCGTATTTCCGAGACGCTCAGTTCGACTATAAGCTTGCTGAAATCGGAGTTTAAATGGTCTCCGAATTAATTTTTGAAGTTTTCAACTTGAGTTTTTTCTCGAGATTCGTGCCCGATCAAGATAATTTTTTGGCGATATATCATTCTTAATGGAAGTAAAAAAAATTATCTTTTTACAATAATATAACTGACAAACAATATCCCAATAATTATCCAAAAATAATTACTATTAATTTTATAAAAAATTTCTATTACCAAGAAAATAAAGATAAAGACAAATTGAAAATAAAGCATTACTCTTCATTTGCTCTACCTACTGCACCAACAAAACATTTAATAAATGATGGACAATGAAACCCTAACTATAACAAGTAATTTTTTAGGGTTTGTCTTAATGCCATTGTTTGGTCCTTCATGACTAAGTTGTCCATCCAAATAAAAAATTGTTTTGGATTACATGTAATTTCATGAATGCAAGGGTATGGATGTAATAAATGGAGTTGGAATAGGGCTTTTTGTTATTTGTGTTGCTTAATTATTTTATCCCATCATTTGATGTTATTAAACATCACTATTAGAGGTGAGCAACTTTCTTTGAGTGTTGCTTAAGATAGTGAAGTAATGAGTGAATTGTGTACAATTTTGTTCTATTTTTAGATTTTTTTTGTCTCATAAATTAAAAAGCAAAGCTTACTTAAGAAATTATGCAAGGAAATGGGAGTGGTTTAACTTTATTTAGATAGGTTTATATATATATATAATCATTTTGAATAGTCTATGAAAAATTTGGAGCTTCAATTCTTAGATAGTAAATCATCATTAGTCTTAATTGCATTCTAAAAGTCGGGTTGGGATGGCTGCAATTAGGGGTGCTAATATTTGACATGATCCGAAAATTTGACTCGAATCCGACCCGAAAATTTTGTGTTAGAGTCAACTCATTTGTGAAACGGGTCAGGTTCAGGTTTAACAAACCGACACATTTTAAAAATCAGGTCAAGTTTGGGTTGACCCGAAAACCCGAAATGACACAGCTAAACCCGCTGACCGCGTCGAGTGCCTGCGTTGCTCGCCGTCTGTCCTCGTCGAGTTCCAGTCATGTCGAGTCGCATCTCTTCGAGTGAGTCACGGATCACGTCACCGTCGCATGAGTCGCATCTCATCGGTTCATCGCGTAGAGTCTCTCGGGTAGCGTCTGACGGCGTTGCCATGTCCGCGGGTAGGGTCAGGTCAACCCGATAACCCACGTCGGTCGAGTCTGGGTAGAAATATCTGACTCGTTTGCAAAAACAGGTCGGGTTCGGGTCAGGTCAACTAATGTCGGGTCAACTAATGTCAGGTCAATTCTGGATTCGACCCGAACCAGACCAGTGACCTGATTTTGACAGCTCTAGCTGCAATGTTTTGTCTTGCTGGCTGTAAAATTATTATGAAGAAAATAATTTTTATAAAAATTGATGTACATATTATAAATGTATTCTTAAAAAAAATTAGATACCTGCTTTCTTACAACTATCACATACTAAAAAAATCTAGTTGTTAAAAATAGCTTCCTACCACAAAACACTCATAAAAGAAGCGAGAAAATAATAAGAAAGCAATAGTCAAATGAAAATTATGATTATGACCTCAAAAATAATAAGAAGAGTTGAGTGCCCTGGCCAAAGTGATCCCAATGGGAAATTAGATTGTTGCTGAACCAAATAAAAAACGACTGTGTAGGGATGATTCGTTAGGCCCTTAACCACCATGCTATATAATATGTTGTTAATAATTGCTTCTCAGACCTCCATAAGTACTCAAAGGCTTATGATAGGATGTCAGCTGGCTATGAAAAAATATGGGACATTCACTTCAATGAGCAATCAATTCAGATTGAGGCCCAGCACCAGTTGAAGAGTATAGTAATTCACAAAAAGTATTGCGCTGGTGATTTTTTTTTTTGTAATTCAGAGTTGAAGTGCACTATATTAAACTCAGGCTTCGTTTGAGACAACTTTTTTATTGCTTCTTAAAACAACTTTTTAGTAAAAAACTAAAAAGTTACTTTAAAAGCAATACGAAAATCATCTCAAATGAAGCCTTAAAAAGTAAATTGCAAATAAGAAGATAAAAGATTAATAGTATAAAAAATTTAGGGCTTGTTTTTGACCATTTTTTATTGTTTTATTTTTCAAACTGCAACTATAATTTCTATTTAAATGCTAATTTCTCACTATTTTTAATAAATTTATATGCTAGAAAATTATTTTTTATAATAACTTTAAAAAGCTATTTTTTCCATAATAACTTTATAAATATATTTACAAAAAACTACAATCATTCCAAACAGATCCTTAAACACAGCTACACAATTCAGAGTAATAAAATCAAACTAAATTATAAAGGCCAAAAGAGGGAAGGACTCAAAGGATGTTCCACAGAGAATCTAAAGCAAATAAAAAAGTTGCAGAAAGATCCATGGACACCAAATTCCTCCTTCCTAACATAAATATCTAAGCCACAATTGGAAGATGAAGAAGTGATAGCTAAGCAACCCAAAATAAACAAAAAAAGTCAAAAAGGTCCATGAAACATTCAAGAACAGACAAAGCCAATCTAGATCTCATAATTGTCCTATATAGAAAAAAACTATCAATATAAAGTTCAAAAATTTATAACTTGAGGAAGGACATAAGAAAATTGCTAGCTTGAGCCTCCAAACAGCTAAGGAAGAAAAATCTCATTCCATTATTTATGTTCATGGATGAATAGGAAAAATATTAGGCCATTTCCAATAATTAAGTTTCGTTTGGGACGACTTTTTTATTACTTTCTAAAGTAATTTTCTAATATAAAATTTTCTAGTTCAATTTGTATTAGAAATTTATTTTATAAAACAGTAAAAAAAAAATCCCAAATAAAGCCTAAGTTTACATTTATATTCATGATAGTAGAGCTACTAAAAATCTTATTATTATGCACATGCCAAGTTAATAAGTTAAGGATTTGAGTGATACAAACGTTCCTATTATCAACCACATACTGCAAAAGGTGGGTCTAAGATGGGTGAAATTATTCTGTACAATCATCGGACGCTATCCGGAGGCGAATCAGGATGCGCCACGTCACTTTTTTGATGTATACCAGTGATGTGTACCATTATGTACTAGGTGACGTGACGCATCCTGATTCGTCTCCGAACGATCTGGTGACCGCACAGAATAATTTCTCTTGAGATGAACCCACAGGTATTTGATTGCCAAAGAAATGCACTTGTTTCACAATATCATTTGAGAATAATTAACATAAGAAAATATAAGTTGGTTTATAGTCAAAATGATAGAAGTGGTAGACTTTCAGGACATCAATATTCATTATTCTAAGTGACTGTCAGCAGCTGCTAAGTCCATCAGTTTCTATAGGGATTATTAAATGTATTAAATTCATTAAAAATTTTGTATACAATCATATATTTCCTTATATATATTTTGTATGGTTTTGTATAGAAATATTCTACTTAATCAGACATAAATAAAATTTATATAACTTTATACAGAATAGTTGAACCAGTCAAGCTTCAACATGACAGAACAAACAACAACAACAACAATAACAAAAACAAATTTTTATACTACTATGTATGGTCGGCTACATGAATCCTTTTTCTCCATTGTGTCATATTAAGGATCAAATTCTCATCTAAATCTAATAAAGAAAGATTATTTCTAATATTTTCTAACCAAGTCTTTTTAGGTATATCTCTACATTTCTTAATATAAGTCAAATCTAATACATCTATTTTCATAACCGGGTCATCAAAAAGCCGCCGTTTTATGTGACCAAACCATCTAAGACGACTCTCTCTAATCTTATCTTTCACTGGAGCTACTCCAACCTTTTCATATATATGCTCATTTCGTATCCTGTATTTAAGAGTAAAGCCACTCATCCACCTGAGCATCCTCATCTCTGCAACACTTAACTTAATATCATGCTTCTCTTTTAATGGAACATGTTCTGAAAAATTAAACACAGATAACACTCAAGATTCTTTCATAGATCAGAAATATAGAGGCAAATAACTTGTGTGCATGTTTCTCTCTCTCTCCCAAATTCTTACTAGAGTTTTCACGGAAAAACTATATGAACCAGTCCAGATGGTGAAGTTAATAAACCAGAAATCCACATTGTTGAACATTAAACTACAAACAGACTTGCTTAGCCTCTCAACCAAGTGTTCCTGTAAGAGGAGTTGTCGCGCAGAGATGCGTCATGAGGTTTGTACTCCATAACATAGCTAGGCGGAAGCTTTAGGTGCCGCTTGATTGAGTCCCTTAAGGCCATCACAGCCTGGAGTATTAAAAAGAAAGTTGTTAGTAGTAAAAGAAAACTTTTATATTTATTGAAAATATGAAGTATGATGGATTCTTGACCTGGTGATCCGATGCATTGCGATTCCAAACACTTAGGATATCCTCATTGAATCTAATGCTGAGAACAGCACCACATATGTTCTCGCCATAATCTAGCTGATCACCAATCAATGCAAGAACCTACCAGGAGATGCAACAAGGCTACAAAAATCAAATCATAATTATATATTTCAAGAGAATGAAACAATCATAGAACCAGGAAAAGTTTCCAGTCCAATTAATCCAGGCATACATTCTTGAACAGTATTAGCTAGAAAAGATGGTCATAGTCAATATCAATACACAACAAATTTAATTTAATTGCAATCTTACATTACTACATCAAAAGTAGGGGGTGTCAAAATGGATCGATGAGATGGGTTTAGGTCTGACCCGAAAGTAACCCAACCCGAATCTAGTCAACCCCAACCCGACTCACTCAATAAACGGGTCAAAAACACCGTCCCAAACCCAACACACTAGCAACATGTATGACCCTAACCCGACCCATTAACCCATTTTGGTTTCAAAAAAATTATAACTTATTAACTATAAAATTTATAATATTTGATAAATAATAATAAGATTAAACCAACGTGTAAAAGAAAATTTAAGGAAAATATATGTTAAACGGGTTATTTTCGAGTAAAAAATGGGTTCGCGGGTCAATTCGAAGCCGACCCATTTAACAACGGGTCGGAAAACCCAACCCGATTGGGTCAAGTTAGCGGGTCGGGTAAAATTTTTACACCCCTAATCAAAAGCATTAAAAGGGTAAACTTTTTCCCTGCCCCTGACACACTTCATAATTACCTAAGGTAATTACCTAATGTAAATGGGTTTTTGTTTCCTATTCAACAAATTCCTTCATTTATTTTAAGGTTCAAGGTTTGTGAAATCTCTTAAATAAAAGAAGCTAAATTCTTAAATAATCGAGGCGACTTTTGGTGTAATGGTTGGTATTTCACTAAGAAATTCTGCAATTAAGCATGCTCATCCGGAAATCCTGGGATGAATAACCTCCTGGGAAGTTACACTAACAAGAAAAAACCGTGAGACCCTTACGTCAAAACAGACAATATCTCGATAATTAAGAGTTTGGATTGTTACAAATGATATCAAAGCAATATACCAGCAGGAAGATGAGAACTAAGTGTCATACAAGACAAAGTGCTACACCATGGGAGCCACCTCTTAAACCTTATATGGGACAAAGTGCAATGTGGCAGGAGTCATGATAGGAAATACTTGAGTTCGCAAGCAACCCTATCAATAATTGGAGAAAACAGTAAAAAGAACACAAGAACGATGAAGAAAAACCACAAAAGCAATAACTTTTATTATAGAAAAGACATTCAAACAAAACACAAAGAAAGATACAATTGATCCTCTATTCGAGAGGAGGATCGTCTCTCCCAAATCTCTAGATAAGAGTCTAGAGCCTAGGACGCCAAAGGGACTACAAGAGAACAATCACCAAAAGCATGCCCTAACCCTCCCTTCTTATGCCTATTTATGCCTTAGCCACCCACCTCCTTTCCCAAAATAGATTAATTTAAATAAATTAATTCAAACCTCCTTTCCCCCACCTCCTTTCCCAAAATAGATTAATTCAAACCTCATTTCCTCCATCTCCTTTCCCAAAATAGATTAATTCAATTAAATTAATTCAAATAGGGCGTGGGCCCCTATGCTAGGCGGCAACCAAGGGAGGCGGTTTGAACCGCCTCTTGTAGACCATTGTCGGCCTAGGTGGGGCCAGCTGGGTTGGTTCTAGATGAACCGACCTATCATTACTGCCCTCCCAAAGAACCACCTTGTCCTCAAGGTGGAAGGAAGGAAACTAATGTTTTACCCGCTCATAAGGTTCCCAGGTTACCTCATAATCTGGAAGATCCTTCCACTTGATTAACACCTCCTTTATCCCTCCCTCTCCCTGGCGCACCCCTTGTAACTCACAGGGTTCCAAAATCACTTCTAAATCCTCTGTTAAAGTGACTGGTAACTCCGAGCTGGCGGAACAATCTCCAATGGCTCTTTTTAACTTGAATACATAAAAAACTGTGTGTATAGTTGCTGTTGGTGGTAGATTCAGCCGATGTGCTACTACCCCAATTTTCTCCAAAACTTCATAAGGTTCAAAGTACCTTGGAGCGAGCGTCTCATTTCTTCTATTGGCCACTGTCTTTTGTCTGTAAGGTCGGAGCTTTAAGAAGACCTTCTCTCCAACTTCGAACTAGAAGTCCTTCCTATGTCCATCAGCTTGTTTTTTTCATAATCTGTTGAGCTCTCATTAGATGTTTCTTCAGTTCTTCTAACACTCTGTCCCTTTCCTCCAAGTATTCCTCTATTGAAGAGACGAGAGTGCTGCTACTCCCAAAGTGCACCAAGCGAGGAGGATCCCTTACGTACAACACCTTGAAGGGGATCATCTGCGAAGCCGAATGATAAGAGGTGTTGTACCAATATTCTGCCCATGATAGCCACTTGGCCCATAGCTTAGGTTTGTCTGACACAAAGCACCTCAAATATGTCTCCAAGCTCCTGTTAACCACTTCTGTTTGGCCATCTGTCTGTGGGTGGTAGGCAGTACTCCTCTTTAGAATTGTTCCCTGTAATCTGAACAACTCCCTCCAGAAATGGTTGAGGAATATATTGTCTTTATCTGATACTATTGCCTCTGATACTCCATGTAATATGACTATCTCCCTGATAAAAGTTGCTGCCACTGTTGTTGCGGTGTAGGGGTGCCATAAAGGAATGAAGTGTGCGTACTTGCTTAGTCTGTTCACCACTACCATAATGACTGTGAATCCTTCTGATTTTGGTAGACCATCTATAATTCCATGGACACTTTCTCCTATACCATGTTTGGAAGTGCCAAGGGTTGTAGTAATCCCCCCGAAGCCATTGCCAGGTACTTGTTTCTCTGGCATACCTCACATCTGGCCACCATGTCCGCCACATCCTTATGCATCCCCTTCCAGTATAACTCAGCTGCCAGTCTTCTATATGTCTTATGTACTCCCGAATGGCCTCCAACTGCACTTCCATGAAATTCTTGTAGTAGATTAGGAAGGATGGAAGTTCTTGGCATCACAAATCTTCGTTGATGTAAGAGTCTTCCCCCCTCGAGTATCCTGGATGGCTACTTATATCTTTTACCAAATCCTCCCTAATCTTTCTCAATTCTTTATTCTGCATGCTTTCGTCCTTGAAGGCCTCCCAGTCCATCATCAGGGGTACTGAGTGGTCATCTCCTGAAGCTCTCCCCCACACCTGGATAAGGCATCGGCCGTCTTATTCTCCAATCCTAGTCGGTATTGGATCTCAAAATCGTATCCCAATAATTTAGACAACCATCTCTGAGGTTCCTCTGTCACCATCCTCTGCTCCAATAGGTATTTTAGGCTCCTTTGATCTATTCTGACGATGAAGTGCCGTCCTAGCAGGTATGGTCGCCACGTCCAGATAGCTAATATGATGGTCATCAATTCTCGTTCATATACTGACTTCAATCTAGCCCTAGCTGACAATACCTTACTGAAGTAGGCTATGGGTCTGTGATTCTGCATCAGCACTGCCCCCAACCCATATCCGGATGCGTCTGTCTCCACCACAAAAATCTGACTGAAGTATGGTAATGCCAACACGGGTACTGTGGTCATTGCCTTCTTAAGTTTCTCGAAAGCCTGGGTAGCCGCTTCTCCCCACAAGAAGCTATCCTTCTTTAGCTACTCGATCAAAGGCGAGGCTATGTTGCTATACCCCTTCACAAACTTCCGATAGTAACCCGTCAATCCTAAGAACCCCCTCAACTCCCTTAAGTTCCTAAGTAGAGGCCACTTCTGCATGGCTTCAATTTTGGCTGTATCGGCCGCCACACCCTCCTAGGATACCACGTGTCCCAAGCACTCCACACTAGTTTGTGCGAAGCTGCATTTCTTTAGGTTGGCCCTGAGCTGATGCTCTTGTAGTACTCCAAAGACCACCTTTAAATATTCCAGGTGCTCCTCTTCGGTTCTGCTATACACCAGTATGTCGTAAAAAAAACTAGGATAAACCTCCGTAGGTACGGCTTGAACACCTTGTTCATTAATGACTGAAAGGTAGCAGGGGTGTTTGTGAGCCTAAATGGCATCACCAAGAACTCGTAGTGTCCCTCGTGTGTCCTGAAAGCCGTCTTCTGAACGTCCTCCTCTTTCATCCTGATTTGGTGGTAGCCCGACTTCAAGTCCATTTTAGAGAACACTACCGCATCATACAGTTCGTCTAATAGTTCATCAATCATAGGAATGGGAAATTTATCCGGTACTATTCCTTTATTCAACGCTCTATAATCCACGAAGAACCTCCAGCTCCCATCCTTCTTCTTGACCAGTAAGACTGGACTAGAGAAGGGACTTACACTTGGTCTGATGATCCCAGCCTCCAACATCTCTCTAATCAGCTTTTCAATTTCATCCTTCTGCATTTGGGGGTAGTGGTAGGGTCGTACACTGATCAGTGATACCCCTTCTTTAAAGAGGATTGCATGGTCCTGCTCTCGGGATGGTGGTAAGCCTTGAGGTGGCTGGAACACCTCAAAATTGCTGTATGATTGGTTGTATTGCAAGAGGAATGTCTCTCTCTTCTCCCACCTGACCCTCTCCAAACACTGCAATTCCATCAAATATCCACCTCCCACCTCCTGTATGGTTCTAATCATGGATTTGAGAGATACTCCTGCCCTAGATAGTCCTGCATCGCCCTGGATCACCATTCTCCTTCCCCCCACCACCAGTTACATCCTCAGTGCTCCCCAATTGACCTTGGTCTCCCCCAAGGTTTGCAGCCATTTCATCCCCAGGATGACATCCGTGCTTTCCAACTTCAAGGGCAGAAAATCCTCCCTCACCTGTAGTCCTTGAAAGGTCAATACCACTCCCCTACAAACTCTTCTACCCATTTCTACCTTTCTTGTACCCATCATTACTCCGTAGCCTCCGGTATCCACTAATTTTATCCCCAGGAGATCAACAATCTGAGTGGAGATAAAATTGTGGGTTGCCCCACTATCTATTAACACGACCACCTCTTTATCGGCTATTTCTCCCTTTACCTTCATAGTGTGATTTGGGGTAAATCCTACTACGAAGTTGAGGGAAATTTTTGCCACTTCTAGATGTAACTTATCTTTTTCCTCTAGCTCTAACCCACTTCCACCTCCCTCTTCAGCTTCCTCGTCATCACAGACGGTGAGAACCTGAAGAGTTCGGTCCTTACAGCTATGCCCTGGCATATACTTTTCATCACACCTAAAACACAACCCCTTTGCCCTTTTATCTTGTTTTTCTTTTTCTGTTAGTCTTTTAAAATTTCCCCCTCACCTCACCTGTAGTCCTTGAAAGGTCAATACCACTCCCCTACAAACTCTTCTACCCATTTCTACCTTTCTTGTACCCATCATTACTCCGTAGCCTCCGGTATCCACTAATTTTATCCCCAGGAGATCAACAATCTGAGTGGAGATAAAATTGTGGGTTGCCCCACTATCTATTAACACGACCACCTCTTTATCGGCTATTTCTCCCTTTACCTTCATAGTGTGATTTGGGGTAAATCCTACTACGAAGTTGAGGGAAATTTCTGCCACTTCTAGATGTAACTTATCTTTTTCCTCTAGCTCTAACCCACTTCCACCTCCCTCTTCAGCTTCCTCGTCATCACAGACGGTGAGAACCTGAAGAGTTCGTTCCTTACAGCTATGCCCTGGCATATACTTTTCATCACACCTAAAACACAACCCCTTTGCCCTTTTATCTTGTTTTTCTTTTTCTGTTAGTCTTTTAAAATTTCCCCCATTTTCCCCTCCTCCAGTTTTCTCCTTGGGCCTTTCTTTTAGACTCCCTGGTGCTGGCCCCTTGGGAGCTAAAAAAGTGGTAGTCATCCTAGATGACCCCCCTGAATTGCTTCCTTTAGTTCCTTTTTCCAGCTGCTTCTGATCTTCTACTAATTGGGCTAGCTCCATGGCCTCCCATAGGTCTCTTGGTCTCATCACCCGAACTGCTGCCCTTATCTCTGATTTGAGTCCTTTCATAAAGTTCCCTTCCAGTACTGTCTCAAAGAGTCAGTCCAACCTGCTGGCCAAGTACTCGAATTTGTCACGGTAATCTGCCACGGTCCCCTCCTGTGTTAAGGCAAAGAATTGCTCATAGAAATCTCCTTCCCGACCGGTTCGGAAACATTCTAATAAGCATTCTTTGAACTCCCTCCAACTACTGATGGGTTGCCTTAGGTCTCGCCATTGATACCATGCCAGTGCTTTTCCTTCCAAACATAGCCCTACTGCCGTTAGCTTCTCTTCCTCCGTCAATCTGTTGACGATGAAATATCGTTCCATTTTGTAGATCCATCCATGGCCTTCCTCACCCTCGAAGATGGGCATCTTTAGTTTTCTTACCTTTAGGTCATCTCGGAATCCTCCATATCCTCCCATCTCATGAAGAGGAGGTGCTCCCCAGTTGTCTTGATCTTCTCTCCGGCGATCGTATCCAAACATGCTATCACAATCCCCTCTTCGTCTTTCATAATCAGCTCCTCGGTGGTAGAAATCTTCTCTTCTTCTGGTAAAATCAGTAGCTCTTCTTTCGAATCCGGTGCTTGCTTCCTCCCTAGAAAGAGGTTCTAGAGGAGGCATTCCTTCTTCTCCCTCCAAGATTTCTACCTCTGGATTTCCTCTTCTCCTCCATGTATTAGGGTTTCCTCCCCTCCCATGGTCTTCGAAAGTATCCTTTACTTCCGATGTCGCCGGGTTGGTCTTTACTTCTACTAATTTCTTTAACATGTCTTCCATTATTGCGAACTTTCCTTCTATTTTTGCATTATTGGAAGAAATCTGATTTTGAAAATCAGAAAACCTTTCCTCCAAATCTGATTTGATTTGCCCGATTTCACCTTCCAAAACTTCCACCTTTTTCCCGGCCATCTTCCTTCCCAAGAACGGCAAAAGATCTTCTTCCGGATGCGTTTTTACTGCTGAAATCATAGAATTTTAGCCGCTGATGGTCCCAAGATAATGCTCTGCTACCAATTTGATAGGAAATACTTGAGTTCGCAAGTAACCCTACCGGGAAATACTTGAGTTCGCAAGCAACCCTATCAATAATTGGAGAAAATAGTAAAAAGAACACAAAAACGATGAAGAAAACCCACAAAAATAGTAACTTTTATTATAGAAAAGACATTCAAACAAAACACAAAGAAAGATACAATTGATCCTCTATTCGAGAGGAGGATCATCTCTCCCAAATCTCTAGACAAGAGTCTAGAGCCCAAGACGCCAAAGGGACTACAAGAGAACAATCACCAAAAGCAAGCCCTAACCCTCCCTTCTTATGCCTATTTATAGCCTTAGCCGCCCGCCTCCTTTCCCAAAATAGATTAATTCAAATAAATTAATTCAAACCTCCTTTCCCCCACCTCCTTTTCCAAAATAGATTAATTCAAATAAATTAATTCAAACCTCATTTCCCCCACCTCCTTTCCCAAAATAGATTAATTCAATTAAATTAATTCAAATAGGGCGTGGGCCCCTATGCTAGGCGGCAACCAAGGGAGGCGGTTTGAACCGCCTCTTGTAGACCATTGCCTGCCCAGGTGAGGCCGGCTGGGTTGGTTCTAGATGAACCGACCTATCAAGTCACCACTTGAACATGTAGGGGCCACCTCTAGAATCCTATCTGCCTAGTGGATGATTATGGGATAAGGATACTAACGAGGACTTTAATTACTTAAGAGAGATTATGAAACCCCTTAAGTAAAAGAAGTTAAACTCTTAAACAATCGATGAGCATTTTGGTGTGATGGTTGAAATTTCATTTAAGAAACTTCGCAATTAAGCGAGCTCATCGCGGAGAAATTCTTGGATGGATAGCCTCTTGGGAAGTAACACCAACAGGACAAAACCATGAGACCCTTAAACTAAAGTGGACAATATCTTGATAGTTTAGACTTTGGGCTGTTACAAGGTTCCCCATGGACGAGTACATAATGGCAAAATAGAGTGAAAAACATAGCGCGAGAGAAAAACAATCTAGTCATGTAGGGTTGTCAAAATGGGTTTTTCAGTCGGGTTCAGGTGAAATTGACCCGCCTTCAACTGATTGAACCCAAACCCAACCCGATTAGACAAACGGGTAGAAAATCCAAACCTGGACCTGACCCTAACCCGAGTTGACCCAACCCCACCCGTTGAACCGGGCAACTACACGTGTGAGGCTGGTGAGAGCACGCGTGCAGGAAAGCGGGCTAGTGCGAGCAAGCCTGGCGAACACGCGCAAGCAGGCGAGCTGCAAGGGTGCGAGGGGCGTGCGTCATGCTGGTGCTACATGGCTCCATACGGGAGTGCAGATTACGGAGCAGGCAACCTGGGTCTGCTTGAGGGCTTGCAAGCGCGGGGCGAGTACGAAGGAATGGTCTGCGAACTGCGACGGACTGATGAGCGGATGCCGGATAGGACGACTGACGAGCGGAGTGCGAACGAACAGACCGCGACCATGAGGAGGCAAGACGGACGGGTCACTTCCGGGTTGATTTGGGGTTTTGGGGTTGACCCAAACATGACCCGAATTTACAATTAGGTCAGGATTTGAAACCCAAACCCGATCCATTTTTCAAATGGGTTGACCCAAATACGAAATTTTCGGATTGGATTTGGGTCGAGTTTTCGGGTTGTGTCAAATATTGACACCCCTATAGTCATGTGAGATCATTGCACTAATGCAAAACACATGGTTGCAATTCTTGGGAAGAAAAATACTGGAAAGCCATCTGGCCTTTTTAGGATCAATTTTATCTTCTATTTTTATTTTTGTTTTTAAAAACATGTTTTTTAGTTTGTTTTTAATTATTTTATTTTTTATCTTTAAAAGCAAATCAAGTTGTATTTTAAAATACTCAAAATAAATTTTAGGTGTTCTACATATTTTTAAAAATAACTATCATTGATAGCTATCACAACCAACCGGCAACCACCACCGGGTATTGTTGTTCATCACCTCCACCACATAAATAAACAAAATCAACATGTTTTTTATATATCGAACATATTTTTTTCATGTCAAAATATAAAAAATAAAAAGAAAATAAAAAATAAAAAACAAAAATAGAAGTTGCCCCAAATGGCCTCTTTATTTTTTCTCTACCTTGCTCTTTCTCCTTTACTTCCTACAATCATATTCATTTTCCTCTACAAATGCACAACTGAATCTTTTTAATCTTCCTTCTGTTTTGATTGTCTATTTCCTCATTTAGTCACTCAGTGGCTAAAGGAATATTTTTGATATATGATTCTGTTTCAATCATGAAAGATTTTGAGAAGGGGGATCTCAGACATGGGTTATATCTCTCTATTCCTTTTGTTTTCATCGTGCGGAAAGGTGAAAAATGGCTTTGATCTATCTGATTGCAAACTTTCAGTGACGAAGTGTGTAAGAGGTGCGAGAAGAAAAAAATGGACAGGCCCCTTTCTTTTTACCTTTGCCTTTGCTCTCTTTCGCTTCCCACGTTCATATTGCTTTCCTCAAGAAACCTACACAGCTTCATATTTGCACTACTACTCCTCGTTTGATTGCATGATTGATGCAAAAAGTATGTCTTTTATTGGTGAACAAAAGGAAAATTCTGCTTCCTACTTCTTTTCCAATTGATTGCAATCTTCAGACAAATGATCTTTTTTTTTTTTTTCACGCTTAGGTAGTGTGGTATGGGATTTCAAACATTGGTTATTTCTTTTCTCTGTATTACTTTCTTCATCCTTTGATGGGCAAAGGCAAAGAATGGCTTTACTCCACCAGGCCGCAAACTTAAGACGAAGAATTGTGTAAGGGCAGATTTATTGTGACACCTGTAGGTTCAGCATCTAGATATTCAATTATGTAGCTTCTGCATATAGCCATATACTGTAGTGTAGATATATTTTGATGAAATGAAAGAAATCTCGTAGATGAGTTTATTTTCAGTATTTGAATGTTTTAGTAGCTCTGTAATCTTTAGTTTATTTAAAATGAATATTGGAAGACAATCTCAAACATTCCAAAACTATATCTTGGAATTTGTCTGTCACAGCTCAATACGATAGGACCTATCCTGATCGGATTGGGTTGTGACATTTATGATCTAAGAGATTCAAGCATAAAATTAACTCATTCAAAATGCAATCGAAAAGTCTTGGGCAAGCTTCTAGAACGCTCCTAAACAAGTTCCTGAAACTTTCGAGAAAACCAAAGGAACCTTGCAAAAGAACTGTCAAAACATCAGAAGAACGTTTGCTAAGATCCAAAAATCCTTCCAGAAGGCTTGGGGAATCTTCTATAGATATGAGAATGGTTACAAAGTCAAAACTTTCTCACCTAGAAGAAAGGGGTCAATCAAAAATTAATGATAGAGAGATAAGAATTTGTAAGGCAGAGAGAAAATGGGGTTGACAACATTAAGAGGACAGAGCACGAGTGAAAAATCAATCAAGAGGGAGAGCACAAGTAAATTGTATAAGTTATTAAGCTAAGGGAATGTGCTATCTAAAAACTTTTCTAGTATTATTATAAATTATTAGTCCGTATCATATAGCTCATCATTTAGCTTTTATCTTGATCTCTTAGGTTATCATTAGATAGCTACAAATAAACCCATATTAAGTCTTTATTGATCTTCGAGAAATTCAATTCAAGTTTCATTCAACTTTAATCAATGATTCTAAATGATTAGTTCATATCATATATCTTATAATTTAGCTTTTAACTCGATCCCTTGGGTTATCATTAGATGTCTATAAATAGCCCCATGTATTAAGTCTTTTTCAATCAACAAAAAATTCAATTCAAGTTTACCTCAAGAGCTTTACTCCCCCTCTCTCCTGGTACGCCACAATGCCTTCTCCTACCCTAGCTTCTCTCTCTCTCTCTCTCTCTCTCTCTCTCTCTCTATATATATATATATATATATATATATATATATAT
This sequence comes from Dendrobium chrysotoxum, assembly GCA_019925795.1. Lineage (NCBI taxonomy): Eukaryota > Viridiplantae > Streptophyta > Magnoliopsida > Asparagales > Orchidaceae > Dendrobium > Dendrobium chrysotoxum. The sequence continues at coordinate 74,703,612 of CM034300.1, forward strand.
ATATATATATATCTCACTTTCTCTCTTCACCCAAGCCTAGAAGATAAGCCTAACCGCCATCAAGGAAGAAAGCAAATTAAAAGGAAGAAGGAAGAGCAAAAGTGTAACATCCCATATTTTGGCTCAATCAAATAATATTTTAGGAATCATTATAAGTTCAATTTGCAAACCATATTCGTCATAATATAGATATTATTATGCTTTAATTATAATAATTTTCTCCTAATTTTAGGGACAGTGAGGAAAATTGATACATGTCAACACAAGTAAGGTTTTTGGGACCGTTAGTTGTCCGTTTTGTAAACTAATTTCACCAGTTTTTTAAACATGTGTTATTTTATGAATATTTTTCTATAATATTTTGAGCCCCATATTTGAAGATATAAAAGGATTTATCTGAATTTTATGTCAAAATTTAAACAAATTGCATAATTATCTTTGTAACATTTATATTATTTTATTTCAAAATATCCTAATCCACTCACAAATCCATTAAAGCCTTTTTCCCATTCATTTCATTTAATTGAAAGCTAAAAAAAAATATGAGAAGAAAAGAGAGGGAGAGGAAAAGAAATCCTAGGTTTGGGGTCGTAGACCCGATTTTGTCGGTCTGTCCAGTTGTGAAATTTACTCATCTCATTGTAAGCTATCACTATTTTACCTCTGATTTCAATGATTTTATGTAATTTATGTTTTATGCATTTTAACTTGGTCAAAATTTATAAAAGTTGCAATATCTTGATTTTTAGCAAACTTTCACCACAAAACTTTTGGTATGTGATGGATGTCGTCAATATGAGCATTTTGACTGATATATTTCCAAATTTCACAAGGTAAAATGATAATTATGAATTTATAAAAGATATTATATATTTTGTAGATTTTTCTGTATTTTCATATATCATTGCATTCAAAGGTGAAAATGATATTATTGATACATGATGCATGTGACATTCATATGCAAGTAAGAAAGGCTGGCTATTTATAAAATAATTCAAGTTGGCTAAAGCAAGATATCCTGTATAGATTATGGTGTAATCCCAATGCAAAATTAAAGATTCAAGATATAAGATAAGGAGTTATAAGGGGGCAAGATACGCAAACAAGCAGAAGTGATAACACATATACAAGATAATCACCTAACATCAACACTTGACACCTGACATTGACCCATGATAAGACACAAGAAAACATCATGTAACTAGTTGGATGTCTTGACTTGTTATTCACAATCAAATTTATGATTTCATTTACATTTACATGATAGCACATGAATAAATTGATAATTAGAATTGAATGAAAATTGATAGGACCTCACTTATACTGATACAACATGGCATAGTATATATTAATGGACATTGATAGGCATATTTATGCAATACACGGACAGAACATATTGACATGGCATATCAATTGATAGACCTGTTATTATTTGATACATAGATTTTATTATTTGTAAGGTTTTAAGTCAGCTAATGGAATTTCAAATTCAACAAGTTTAGATATCATATTCAATTCAACAATTGTTAAGTTTAACAAGTCTTAGATGCAACATTTATTTTTTTTAATGTTTCCGACCAGTATCTCTATTTTTACAATAGTTTGTTCATTGTTGATAATTCCTTATCCTGCTGCATGCTGCCTCTCGCTATCGATTTCTGTGTTGACAACTTCTATTTTTCGCTGCTCCAATTGTTGGCTTCACTTGTTCACTGCTACCGCCTCTATTCACGCTACTCCATTGTTAAGTGTGTCTCCCGCTTCCAATTCTATTCTTCCCATTACTCGTTGATGTGCCTAGCATACCCCTACTTCAGGGCCTTTTGATTCCCTAGTCTAAAGCAATTAACAGCTATCCTTCCGTGGCTGTTAATTCCCGGACCGTAGCTCGTAAGCAGCACCATAAATTTGTGATGATGCCAGCTATAGATTTCTCAGGAGCCTCGAAAGACGAAATTAAATGGCATAGCTTCTGTCCCATACAAAATAAAAAAACTTGCAACGTTTTTTTGGCCTCGATTCATGAAACTTTAAGGCTTTTTTTAGAGAACTTGATTACGAGCATACAATGATTAAATTCGATATTATCATCATCTGAATTATGGAAGCTTTGTAGCCACAAAATGCCAAGCAATATTGATCAAATAAAAGTGACTTGCATATTAAACATCATTTCTCATTATCTATGAAATTATCTTCAATTCGTACTGGAATTAAATGCAAAATACCCGTAACTATGGCAACAAAATCAGCAAGAAGTGCCACATAACTCGAAACAAAATCAAAGCGGTACTGTATTAGTAATATACCACATAAACTGCATTTTACTTACCAAGTCTTCCCAAAATCGTCCCGAAACAACCTTTTTGAAACGTATTATCCACTTTCCACCATTGCAGTTTGCAGAATCCTGACAGGAAAAGAGAATTAAGGCAAGCAGTGGATACATTCCTACCACTAAAAGCACATTTCTAACACCGTCTTCCACATACCTCCCATAGGGGTCTAATTCCCTCTTTGAATAGGTGTAGATCTGTTGGACTAGGTAGAGTTGAAGGGCGAGCCAAATGGCAATAACAGACCCAGAAGCCTTCAACCTACATCAAGAAATGACCCAAGACATGTCCCCAGAAACTTCTATTAGTCACTTATGTCCGTGTAATAACAGAATGATGGTTAACTAATGGCACTAGCAACAGTGCTCTCTACAAGCATACCGTGCTGAATTCAATAATCTTCTTTATATTTTCCTCATATGAAGTCTGAGATCGTACCCCAGGTGTTCGACGAGTATACCAAAACACAAATTTATGCTAAAAATAAAGAGAGAGAAAAATATAAGATGTGTTAGGCATAAGAGGTTTAGGTAAATTAAAAACTCTAAGAAGAAGGAATAAGGTTTACAACATAAAATATGGAATATTTTCATGAAATTCAAAATGGTTTTAATACCTCAAGGAAAAAATAGTACTCCAAATGGAAAAAATAGTCAATTGAAGTAAGTTATATCCACCAAAAAGGAACCATCCTAATAAAGAACAAATAGATACAAGAAAAAATATGGGGAGAGAGAGATACAAGAAACAATAGCAGTCAATAACTTCAACAGGCCAATTAATTATTTAACCTAACCGTATAGGTCTCTATTTATGGAAGGAGGACAAGCAAATAAAACAACCACTCAATTGCAAGAAAATAAGTCGTAATAAAAAATAACAAAGCAAGAAATAACCTTAATAAAACATAATCCAAAATTTCCCAAAATTCAAACGCTAAATAAGAACTATTGTACTAAACATGTTGTTAACATTGAACAAAAGTGGATCGAGCAATCGCCATCAACTCCCTTAGGGTGTGAAGAATTCTCCATTGGAAAGTTAAGCTAAAGGTATTCATCTAGAAGGTTGAGGGAGATGCGTTGAAGCACGTCACAAGTAACCCATAGTCATCTAATGGTAGATTCTCTCTCCATTAGATAAAATAATGTTGTCCACCTAAAGGATCCAGTATAACCTCATATCACATAACATGCTCAACAATTTGGGCTGGCTAGTGACCTAAAGGCAAAACTAGAAGCAGTAGTGCTGGCAGGATAAAGAGATGTTGCAGGAAATCTTGAAAGTTCAAACGTACCTCCTTATGCTATTAGATCATCGATATTGAAAGTCAACCTAATATTCATGTTGGCTAGCAAATAAAAAAATATATGCATTTGGTCCAAATTTTCTAAATATTTTGTAGTGGTGTGAGACTCAAGATAGAGTTTCTTAAAGAAGTTATGCAGGAAATATTCAGATCAAATATAAGCTAACACATAATCACGTTCAATATATTCTTATGATTTTCTATGAGCATTCTCTATATATTTATATTTTTTTACAAACTAATTTGTGCTATAATATCAAAATGCAAATTATGCATGTGCTTAGCAAATGACACAGCATAATCAAAATATGCATGCACGGATAAGGGTATGAGAGTTATAGGCTTTCTAGTTTGTCACTTATGCGCCATTTTAAAAAGGATAATTTTTCAGTGACAACATTGACATGCGAGGTAATCCTAAAATAAAATATACGTTGTTGTGACATGGGACATTAGGCATAAGTGGAGAACTATATAAGCCCAGAGTTTCCTTAACAGCTTCCACAATATGAAAAGGCTTACACTAGCTAACTGATGAGGACATCAATTCAAGATTTCGACACGTGTATCATCGACGGAGACGTAGATCGACGGCCACGATTTGTAGTCTTTACTTTTGATGTATTTTGCATTTTGCTTATTTATGTATTTTCAGTTTTCCCAATTTACTCTTAGGGGTAGTGAGTCTCTATTGTAGCCCCGAGGTCATAGTTGTCTTTTATTTTATTTTCTAGTATTGAGGCCTATATATTAAGGTCTCCATGCATTGCATTGGGTAATGAATATTTGAATGAAACTTTTCACATATCTTCTTGTTCTCTTAGTGAGTTCATGATAAGAGGGGAATCTCTTTGTGAGTTTCCAAGTTCCAAGGTTTCTTTGTGAGTTCTTGAGGAAGGCGTGCTTAAGGTTAATGGCTTCGTTAATTTCTAAGCCCTCTCTTTTTCTCCCAATTGATTTTCTCCCTCCCCACTTGCCCTTGCCGCCGCCCCTTGGACCGCCCAAGGCCACCGCCACCACCCCTCCTCTCCCCTTCCATCCCACGGCCTCCCACCTCTACCCGCCGGCCTCCCCTTTCTCCCCTCTCTTGGGATTAAAGTTTGAAATTCAAATCTCCCAAGAGACATTAAGACCTTTCCTAAAATAAACCCAAGATATTAGGCAATCTTCATAATTAAATTTCAATTCCAATTTGAATTCAAAATATTGCCAAATACTTGGACTTAAATTAGAAAACTTCCTTTTATTAAAATCTGAAATCTAATTCCAGATTTTATTTCAAATCTTTGATTAATTGAGAGGGCCCCACATAATTAAAACCTCTCCCTCTCTCCTCCTCATATGGCCGGCCCCCTCCCATGGGATTCTCTCTCCCAAATTAAAATCAATACTTCCCCAAATCAGCCCCAACTATTCCCCTAAGCCGCCACCTCTCTCACCCTCTTTTGGGATTAATTTGTAATTCAAAATAATCCCCCCCTTCCCTCCAAATTACCCAAAATCTGAATTAATTTCAGATTGCTGAAATTTCCTAACTCTCCCCTCTCTCTAGCCGCCCCCTTCCCCTTCCTCTTGCACCAACCCTAACCGCCCTCTTCCCTCAAGGACCACGAAGCCTCCGGCCCCTCTTCCTCCTTGTACTTGCCTTCTCCCTCACATCAAGGCAAGTATGAATGGCCGATCCGGACGTTGATCACGGGTTCGTTGAAGACGATCAAGGAAGAATCGACATCCTACGCTCGCCGTTCTTTGATCTTGTTCCGGACTTTGACAACTCCGTGGAAGGGTACGTGAACCGCATCTTGTTCCGATTAGTCCTCTCAACGGAAGAGCACATCCTCTCGGGACGTTGGTACATCGTCAACCATCCAACCGCTTCTCCTACTCCGATCCCCTCTCCAACGACTAATATCTTACGCAACACGTGTCTCCTAGTGGCATCCCTAAGTTTGCTTGCAACGTTCTTCCGCTAATCCCCACTATCAAGAGTTTTGAGTGAGGGATCTCTAGGTGACGCTTTCTAAATTTTAAACGTTGGGCTTTGTTAATGTGCCATTGCATTTACTTTAATTCTGGTTACTAATTTTGCAAGACTTGTAATCTCACATTGTTGCTAATTGCTATTATTCAATTTCTTCACTAGAGATTTCTAAATCAAACTTGAGCATGTAGTAAGTTTATCAATGACAAAGCAAAGTTCTTTATGTTCTTAATTTCCTCATAGCAATTTCCTTTGCATCTTAAATGTTTCACATCACTAACTATCCTAGCAATATCGATCCTAACTAGAGGCTATAATCTTTCTAATACCAAGTAAGTGTCATGCCCTACGTAACTAGTTAATCCTCTAGCATGTAACTCCTCAATAAGGGAATCTTGCAAATATGATGCATGCATAATTTTGATCCTTTTAAAAGGAATCCATCATACAAAATATTTAATTTGAATTCAATGAGATTTGACTGTATTTCAAATCAAGATGTATTAAATGAAAGTCAAGGCATACTAAACACACTTCACTTATTTTCTGAAACTCTGTCAATTTCACCATCATAGAACTAATCGAGATAAAAGCTCTACCAAATGCACCAACAACTTTATTCTCATCTCTAAAATAGTTTTTAAAAACAATAAAAAAAATAACTTCTATACATATGCAACCCATTTTGCATGACAGGCACTCAACTTTTTCTAGAATTACCCAATCAAAAAGTTTGTTGGTAAGAATACAAGACAAACTTTTAGTGAAGAAGATAATGATGTCAATGTCGTCGAGCTTGGCAACAACATAAAATTCCTTGCCATAAGTATACTTTTGCTTAGCATAATTGACCTCTCATTGAATGATGCAACGAGATCATTTTCCTAACCTAAAACATCACCAATTCCTATTTCCGAAGTATCATATAATATTTCAAACATATTTTATAAAATCAGGAAGCTTAAACATGAGGAAGTCCCCTATTATAATTTTGATAAAGTCAACTGCTTTAGCTGTGATAACACCACAATTGAATTTGTCATGTGTTAGGATGCCTATCAAAGTGATAATAATGGAGCTGAAACCTTCGATAAAACGATGCTAGAAAGTGATCAAACCAAAAAAACTTCAGACATCATAAATGAATCGAAGCTAGTCCACTCATTAAATACCATAAATGTTGTGGATCAACCTCCGATCCTTTAGAGGAAACCACATATAAGAAATATAGCTTATGATTGGAGAAAAGCATATTAGTTTAAGTTAATTATTAATATTGCTTATCAAAGTGCATCTAAAATAAGATGTAGAAGGTTATGATGTACTATTTTAAATATATTGTAATGAGGATTTAATAAAAAACTTATCAGTTAATGTTCGTATAACTTAATTCATAGTCCTCATAATGTACTACACATGTTGGTTAAGGCATCACTAACCATTCATATAGACCATCGGGTGGCTTGAAAGTCAATTTTAACTTATCTCCAAGATGAATTCTGATTATTGGTATCAACTTCTATGCTTAATGTATTCATCATCTAAAGAGGGCATACCATGATCTTAATACATCAAGAACACCTTATGATTGCATTGATATGGCATATGACCCCTTTTGGAAACATTTGAAGCAATTTCATTATTCGTATTGTGAGTTGAAGGATTCCCTATCTCATAACTTGTAATAGCTTTGGTCGTGCTTAAGTTTGTAGGCATGAGAAGTGTAAGATTAGAAATGAGGAGTACGATTGTTATTAAGTTTTGAGAAATTAGCTTTCATTGTGTTGATGAGATTGCCAGCAATCTTAGTAATGGGATAACATTGATGTCCCTAAATTCATATTGCCTTACGATGTGCATCATTAAAGGGTTCTAAAGCATACAAATTGACTTTTCTAAGTAACTCAAGTTTCAATCCATTAATAAATTTAGATATAACTATCAAAGGTTCTTTAGGGTGATAATGAATAACGAGCACCTTAAACTTCAAGAATTTAGTGATGGTCTAAGCACCCTATTTAAGATTCATCAATTCCTCAACAAGCTTACTCCTATAATATATAAGAATATATTTTTGTTGAAGTCGATGCTTCATTTCATCTTAGTTGGAATTAGGGGGTTCAACTTAGTAATCTAGTTCAATTTCAGTTCCTCACTAATAGGATTGTCAATCTGGACATGAAACAAAAAAAACAACTCAAACACAATAAGAAAATTTCAAATTTGAGTCAATCAGCATAAGATTCTAGAAGAGTTTGGGTCTGGTTAAATAACCTAGAAAATTAGGTTAGGTTGGGGTCATGAAGGGGATTCGGGTCAATACCAAATAATGACAACTTATTTTGATTCATCTTTTTTTATTATTAAAAATATCTCTATTTTTTGGAGCGGCTGTGTCCAAGATAAGTAATCTTATTCATTTTGAATCAGTTTGAAACTAACCTGACATGATTTATAACATCATCTTGGTTCAGCGAGTTAAGTTCGAATTGATATTTTTGTACTCTTAATAAATGGGTCGAATTTGAGTATATATTCAAAACTAGCGACCCATTAACCTAAATTGACACTCCTGTCAACCAAAATCTCCTGGCAGATTCTACTAGTTTAATTATCATGAATCAAAAACATTAGCAATTATGCATGTGATCCAGGTGAAAAACTCCATCTCAGAGAACCAAGCTAAAAAAGCGTTTGGATTTTGCTTTACATTCCAATTATGACTTTGACCTCAACCATATTTTTATGTTTGTAATTAAAGATAGTGTTCAAGAATATCTTCTTTTAGGTCTTCCTCTTCATCAAGAGTAACAACCTGAGTTTGGGGTTCCTTGGGTAGCCTTTATGCTTGTTACTATTATAGAGATGATTGTAAGTGTTCATAGAATTTTGCCAAGATTACATCCTTGGTAAACTCTCTAAGGCCTTAATCATTCTTAATAATGTTATTTTGTCTAAGAAGTGCACCTCAACCACATGTGGGGCTATAGTTGGCTCCATAAGTATTATGGGGTCTGCTCCACTAATAGATTGAGTCTATTGTGCAACGTGTTCTTGACCCAAACTGTGAAAATTATCAAATATATGTGAAAGGATATCGCAAGTCCATTTGAATTTCAAGTGAGTTTCATGATGATTAGACTTGACAAGATATCTAATCAAATAAACCAATAATATGATTAAGTATTGCCAAGGGTTTCTATACACATATCATAAGCTAAGCTGTAATGTTTAAGACTGTCAACCGCTTTGGCTTATTACAACAACAACAAACAAGCAACATCAAGCCTTTATACCACTATGTGGGTCAACTATATGAATCTTTTTTCTCCATTGTGTCCTGTTAAGAGTCACATTCTCATTTAAATCTAATAAAGAAAGGTCATTGCTAATATTTTCTAACAAAGTCTTATTAGATCTACCTCTACCTTTCTTAACATAAGTCAAATCCAACACTCATGACATGAATCCTTTAATACAATGTGTTAATACTTTGGCTCATTGCTAGATTAAAAAAATACTAAAATCATATATTCACCCTAAGTGAAGTAAATGTCATGGTGACCAAAAGGTATATGGTATATATGATACAAAAATGTTTGAAACAAATTAAAATATTTCAGGATATATAAACAAAAATGTTTATAACACAACTAAATCAGGAAGCTAAAAAATCACAATGAAAATGCAAATTAAACAAACAATTTTGCTAATATATGATTATAAAACCAATGATTTATTCATAAAATATTTCAGGATATGTGCAACATTGACTTGTATTAGTTTCATAGTGGTAAGCAAGAGATCTAGGAGGCCCCTACTTCTAAACACAAAAAACACTCAATAATTTACGGAACACTCCCTATCACAAGTTAAATAGTAAATAGGATAACAAAGGGACAATTAGCCTTTAAATTGGGTTTTCTAAGTGAGAATCATGCAATGATTGTTACCATTTAGTACAGAACAATTTGATATGAAAAAGAAAGGCATGAGGGTGCGAGAGCAATACGAGAAAAATAATAGCAACTAATGATTTATACAACCAATCAATGATTTAGCCTAAACTATGGGTCATTATTTATAGTGAGAGAGTTTTATGTTTACAAGCAGACAAAGGAACAATCCCATTTAGAAGAAAATAAGTTCTAATAAAAAACAACAAAGCAAAAAATAACCCTAATAAAACAAAATCCAAATCTTCTAAATATAAAAATGCTAAATAAAAAAATAAGCCATTTAGTTAATAGTGTTGTCAAAGAAGAACATAAGTTCAAATCAAACAATTGTCATCACATCAAATAATAAACTTAATATTGGCCACCTAACGTCAAAGAAGAACATAAACTTTAGTGATTAAATTCAAGACCATCCAAACTCCAATATCAACACACTTCTTACCGAACTAAACATCTTGATTAGACAAAATCAAATACATCAATAGTGGTTCAATCCAAAGTCTGAATGAGCTCAAATCGAGCATTATAAGCATAATTGAAAACTTCATAAAATTAATTAGATGATCAAACAACCTCTAAATCTTACATGCTTATAGTTGAATTGAGTGTCTCAACAATACAAATACAACAAACCCAATATCGTTTAATTATGGCATCATTGAGATGCTAAAATGTTGAAATAATGGCCTATGATCGAGGGATCAATATGAGACATCCAATCAAATGTTCCGAATTTTAGCAATATTTACGGGGCATGCCCACTCACAAAAATCTATAAATAGCCCCCACTCTATACATGAAGATGTGAGGGTTCTTGGAGCTTGGACATAGGCTTAAGATTCAAGAGAACTCGGAGGCTCTAAGAATCATGAAGCTCCACTCAAGCTCCACCGTTATGCCACCATATGACCGTCATCGTCGAACCAACAACATTAGACCATCATCCAACCGTCATTAGCAAACCATCGCCTGACTGTCATCATTAAACCGATGGTCAACTATCGCCATTAGAACACCATCTAACCATCGTAGTTCACCATTCTCGGACCATCGCCCCAGTTGTGGCTATCTAAACACCACCTGCCCACTACCATCAAAACACCACTCGATCAATATTGTCGTTGCACCACCTGACTGTCATCATCGCACCCTCATCACCAAACTATGGTTCTTTGACTGTCGTTGTCTGGCTATGGTCCTAAGACCACCATTACCTGTCAAAAGTCCTCTGACACCGATTGTCCAATTATAATCCTCCAACCACCGTTGATCAACAATTATCTTATGACCATTTTCGTCTAACCATGGTCCTTCAGACCACCTTCACCGGACAACAATTCTTCCAATTATCATTGTCGCCCGACTACAATCATCAAACCACCATCACCTGACTACGATCAATTAAACATCATCGCCCGGTCATGATTCTCTGGCCACCGTCACCCAACTATGATCCTCCAACTATCATCGCCCAACTACAATCTTCTGAGTACCTCGATGCCTGCTAACTTCGTCGTCTGTTATCGCCAATAACATCGATGCATGCGACTACCTACCTCAAAAGATTGTTGCATGCTATTGATACTAACTCTTATTCTCCATTTTAGCACCAAGATTTATACTGATTTTATTGGTATTGAACCTGCCCTTCTCAAAGGAAAACGATCAAACATGCAACAAAAGATCTCTCAAATGCAACTCCCATGTCATATGGCTTTTCCAACTTCCGCCATGGAATTCATTATGTATAGCCTATATATGTTATATTGTATCAAAACCTTTTCCAATCATAAGAAAGGATATTATTTGTAACTAATGACAAACACTAGTGATATCATTTCAGTCAGGCCAACCCTAATGGTTTTCCCCCTTTCTGAGCTTTCATTATAAAAATTTTGATGTCTCTTATAACTAATCTTTTATCTGTGAATGTACTAAATCTTCGTACAAAACTATGATTTTAAACTCTTTATCTCTTTAATATCGCAAATGTTCTGGTACAGACTATTTTTCAAAACATTTTTTTTCTAATTTCAAGCAACCAAATCATCCCATCATGCCTCGAGCCGAAAATCAGAAAATAACGAAAGCTATCGTCTTCAGCTACACAATGTTTCACCAATTCCCATTAAACCTAACCGCCTTTGGGTTAAGAATGGAAGCAACATAAATGAAGAACAGAAGTGGAAAAGTTTATGCCAATAACAAATGGTAAAAACAATAAGATAGAAAATTATAAATAGCCACGGAGAAGAAGGGCGGGATGGACCTTTAAGGGATGGAGGCCAGATTTGAGTTCGCGAGCCTGCCGCTCACGCTCTTCCGCCTCGCCGTCGGCGTCCACTTCTCCGCCAGAGGTGGGAGGGGCCGGAGATGCAGCAGGTTGTGGGTGCGGCGTCGTCGATGGGACTGAAGGTGCCTTGGCCTCGATCTCCTTCTTCTCCACAGTGTCCATCATCTATTCCTTCCGTCGCTGATATGCTTCTGATTGTGCGATTTTGGAAGCAAGATATGGTTTTCTGCTGGAAGGAGGAGAGAATTTGAGCGTTGGGGGATTGGACCCTTTCTTCACGGAATAGCTGCGAAGTGGAGGCGGCGAAAACTCGCAGGCTACTTTTGCTGAATATTTAGAGTAAAAATGTTGTTAGGATAGTCTTGAATAAATTATACCAGAATAAATTTTCAAATTTTTAATTTATTTCAAAATTAATGAAATATAGATTTCTTATCTATAATATTAATTTAAAAGTAAATTTAATAATTTTTTATTCTTTCCTAATATAGTTTATATCATAATATTCTAATATAAAATTTGTTCATTTAAATAGTGCAACATTCAAAAGTTCTAATGAAAAATGCTAGACTTACATCCATAACACATTAACTTATACTATTTATATATCTCATATATATAATAATCTAAATATTCTATCACAATATCCTAACCACAATTTTAATCTAAATGAGCCTTAAAGCCTTTAGATAAACTTTTTAAGAAGAGTGCAGAATATTGGACAAATCTGAAAGTAGATTTGCAGGCTTTGAGCCATATCCTAATCACCTTTTGTTTTAGATATATTGATATAATTTTTTTTTCGCAATGGATCACTTTGTCGTCCGTCCTACTGGAGATTATTACATGCAGTCATCAGATCTTCCGAGGTCAATCAAGACGCGTTATATCACTTGATACATAGTAGTACACAGCAACGATACACAGCGTATTGGTGATGTGGCGCATCCTGATTGACATCCGTCCAGCGTTCGGTGACCACACATAATAATTTCGCCCGTCCTACAGGCTTCACCTACAGCCAAAAGGACATATAGTATTAGGCACCTCATCGACAACATGTAGGTGCCATGAGATGCAATTAACCATTGAATGTAAGGTGTAAGATGCAATTTTGTTTAACATTTTTTTTTTTGGTTTCCCTCCCATATTTATTTCTTAAAAGAAAAAATAACAAACCTCTTGAGATCACTCAAGATTTTTACAATATAGCATCAACAAGTTCTTATAAAAACATTATTGGATCTCAGCTGAAATAATTATAATCTTTCCTTTGAAAAAAATGTATGCAAATTGATTTAGTAATATTTATTAATAATACTTGCCATGGGCTAGAAATTTTACAACAGTAGAATAAAAGAATTTTTGCTTCTTTGCCTTGTACGAAGATCAAACACACAAAAAAAAAAGAGTACATGTGTCATCAAAATTTTGGCATAGAAAACCCGGAAAAAGTAAAAAACAAAAAATAATGAGGCCTAACTAAGATGAAATAATTCCTCTATGAGTATTGGCTACAATGGTTGTTCGTCCCTTAACTTAGAGACTAAAATATTACAGTAGTTTGGAGAATGATCACCAAGTTTATATAGTTGAAAGTTGTGGACATTTGTTGCTAAGTGACCACAGCCTGACAGTAATAGTCCGGTGGCAAAGTTCTGACGGTGGTGGTCTAACGGCGGCGATCTACTGACAAAGTTATATATCAAGGAATAAGTATATACCTCAACTGGAGAATTCATAGTGAATTAAAGAATTCTTCTCTTGATTCTCAACATTAGTTTACATTCCAATTATTTCTAATTGGGTCAAGATTTTATTTTCAATCATGCCATTGTGCATTCCAATTACCTTATTGCTTATTAGTGGTACATTCTGGCTAAGCATTGGGCTGATTTTATCCTTATTTGGTGTTCTTGATTCCTCCTGCGTAATTTTGCCGATAGCCTAATTGAACCTTCAAATCAACAATGGCATTCTGATGATTGTGATGAGGCATATTGATTGAGGTGTTGTATATATTGGGATGTTCAAGTTCAATTTAATTGATGAGTGTGCTCCACAAACAAATAAGAGAAGATATTGTGAGCTCCACTTTTTCTTAGGGGGTGTTAAAATAGGTTAACGATCGGGTTTGGAACTGACCCGAGTTGATCCGACCTAAATCCGGTCAATTCGAATATGAACCGTTTGATAAATGACTAAAAAAAACTTGAATCTGGCCCGCTAGCAACCCGAATGACGTGAGCTCGACCCCAATAACACGACTTAATTAAAAAAAGTTTAAAACTTGTTAAATAAAGATTTTAGATAAATTGATCAAAGAATAAGAAGATCATATCAACAAATAAAAAAAAGACAAAAAAATAAACGGGTCACTTTTGAATCAATATCGAATTGACGGGTCAACCTAAACACGACCCATTACTAAATGGATTGGAATTCCAAACTCAAATCCGTAAATGGGTCAACCAAAGGTCCAAGTCAATTTGATGAGTCAGATCATTTATTGACTCCCCTATTTTTTCTAAATAAAATAATTAAAATGAGAAAAAAAAATACTTATATTTTTGCATGTAAATTTTTCTAGTGATTCATATATTTTAATATCACATCTGCACTTTCATTTTTTACTCTGTATTTTAGTTATTTTTATGAATTTTTTGTAGCTGAAAGCTATATTTGACAATCAAATATTTACGTTATCCATAATAATTTTTAAACAAATTCGTTTTTTATAATAATTTTATAATGATATTTATAAAAATTACAGCCCCCTCAAATAAACCCTATATCTCATTATTTATGTGAAAATAAATAATAATAAAAAAATACAATACAGGTAGCTCCAGCCTTTTATTTCTTCACCATCCTATAATTTAGTTGGTTGAGAATTTTAACCCTCATAAGATATATAATTCAAAAATTTTAGAAGTTTTGCCTAAGTTAACCTAAAATAAAATATATTAGTATGGACTTAAAAATTATTTAATTTATATTTAAATTAATATTAAATATGAACAATTTATATTTCACTAATGTTATAATAAATGCAATTATTATAATAATCATACTAATATACTTTGCATCAAAATATGCGACATAAATTTTTTTTTGGAGAATTTACGTAAGCAACACTTAAAAATATTATATTTATATATTTCAAAATGTTAAAATAAAATAAAAAATAATACATCCCTCATAGAACACCCCATTACACATCATAATGCTGTTGATTTGTCACACTTCATCATCAGTTCTCTTGCTCATTACGTTGCTCATAGTCATTCTCCCCTTTTACTCTTATCAAAATTTTTGAAACCCTTAACATCATAGAAACCACATAAAAAAGTATCAATGTCTCGAAGAAAAATTTAGAGAACACATAGCTTGGTCTATCAATGTGGAGTTTGCAGGCGAAGACATTGATGGGTTCATGAGGTGTGTAGATAAGATAGGACTAACTTGCAAGACCAGCTGAGTGTCAAGTAATAGAGAGATTATTACGTGCGGAGTCTGGATCTAGTGAACTGTTCAACTTTATGACTGTGAACAGTAAAAATACAGTGATGAACAATAACTGTACTTTAATGTTCACAGTCATATAACTGAATCGGATCCAGACTCTACACGTAATAATCTCACCAAGTAATAATCCTAAATGGTGATAATAGAGTGCTATTTTTAGAAATAATAAAATTCAATAATTTTAAGTTCTATGTGTGTGCATCTTTATTTATTTATTTTTGGAGATTTTATATAAGCTCATCTATTTGTGCTTAGATCATTTAGGGAATATTTTAAAATGGTGTAGCGTTAATAGGCATGAAATGGCAAACGGCAGGCTCGAAAAGATCCCGCATGTGCATTAAAAAAAAGGGCAAAGCTTTCGGTCATTTCAATTTTCAACTCTCCACAGAGAGAATCAGAATCGGAAAAGATTTTTTTTTTCTAGAGAGAGAGAGAGAGAGAGAGAGTAGAATCAACTGAGGAAATAGAGGGGAAAGAGAGCACAGGCAAGACAGTTTAAGATTTTTTGCGTTTGCTTTCCTGTTCATTTCCCTGTTCGCCTTCTCTGCGAGCTCTCATCGTCCATGTCGGTACCTCGGCTGTTCCTTTTCATCCCCCTCTTGGCGTGCTTATCATCGCTGCCGGCTTACGGATCCTTCGCTGCTCCGCCGCTCTGCGCTCGATCGGACCTCGCTGGACTTGCGGATTCTCTTAGGTCGCAGTGCCCTCTTTGGATCGAGCGTTCTTTGCCGGAAGAGGTACGGGCGCTTGACTAGTATTATCCATTTCGGGTTTCTGGGTGTGTGCGAGGGTTTTGTTTATTTGTGATTTGGGGTTTCGTTGAAAGGGGGGCAGTATTGCATGGGTGTTGCTTCGGCGTTTTCTTTCTTGCTTGCGTTGACAGATCCCGGCTTGATGTAGATTTTTCTTCCTTGCGATGGATGATGCACGTCTTTATAGGGTTCTTTTTTTTAGTAATTTCGACTTTTCTTTTGATGAAAATTTTCGTCTGTCCAGCTGTTAGTTGGAAAGCGAAATGTGGTTATTCGATATTTACTTCGTTCTGGGTTTTGTTGATTATTACTCTCATTGTATTTTGTACCAGATTGATTATTCTTCGAAATTAGAGTCTTGTTACCTTGTGTAAAATTTATATCTTGTATCTTGGAAATTTTTATATGAAATGCTGATGGTGTTGTTTATTAGGCCTCTTATAGTATTGAAATTCTTTGATGATTCTGGATAAATAGGATGGTATATGAACAGTTGTCCCATCCGGTATCCACTTCCAAGCGATGGTTCTTGGAGGCAATTTTATGCTTAGTTGCAAATATGATTACAGTCTTCAAGTAAGTTGATTTATGCTATTGATTCTGGAAAATGAGGGTGTTGGCTTTTGTAATGTTATCTGAAATTTATTGGAATCAAGTTATTAAGGTGTGTTTATTTGTTTTTTTTTCCTTACTTTCAAGTGCAAAATTGGGTTGATCAGAGTATATTTGATGTTATAGAGATGGCATACATGCAATGTTTAGGTTGCCGCACGGAAGGAGATCAATGATGTTCTTTTTCTAATTGGATGGAGGATCACTATGAAGGGAGGTTTGGTTGTAGGTTTGCATTTGTAGAATGTTGGTAGAGAGAGAGAGAGAGAGAGGTAAAAGTTTTATTCCATCATACGTACATAATTTATACAATCCTAGGAAAGTTTCTAATAAGAAAACATATAGATTTATGGGTTGAAAATCAGGGAGAACAATAGCCACAAAATGTACAACCAACAATGACTTGAATGTCCCTTGGATCGGTGAGTTGGCATGATCCCATGAGGAGGCATTTGAACTTACAGTGGCGTGATCAAATGTAGTGAAAGGAAGCGGGGTGAAGGGAGGTAGTTGGCATGGTTATGTGATGGTTGGTGGAGGCATAATATCATGCAGAAGAAGGGTGCAGGTCTGTGAATTTTCACACTGCACTCTCCCTCCCCCAACCAAAAAAAAAGCAAATAAATGGATGTTATCCATTTTAAGCTTGCTCGATAATTTATGAAAGGCTGTCCCTAATAATTTTGTGGCGAGCTTGTCAACAGCTTGATCACGCATGGTTATGAATGGGGTACATAGTAGACCACCACCAAGTTTTTCCTTTATAAAATGTCTCAACTTAAATATTTTTTTGCATGGTCATATTGCACATGATTTTGTGCAGTATTGATGTCTAACTTGTTATCATTGTAGAGCCTTATAAGATCTTTTATTCAATCTTTATGTCTTCCAAGATGAGTTTTAGCCATAGGAATTCACAGATTCCTAGTGCCATTGTCCAGATTTGGCTTATGTTCTAGATCTTTCTAGTGCATTTTTTTTTTACTTCTCAACTCATAGCGTTGCTTTATGAGAATGTATAGTATCCTAAGATTGATCTTTTGTCTACCATGGAATATACATAGTTTTCATTTGTGTATGCTTCAAGAGTTAGAACCACTCTTTTTTTAATAGAATTTCTTTGTTTGGGGATTCATTCAAATGTTATGAAAATTATATATATTGTCGTAAGAAGTGATTCATTTGGGTTGTACATGAATTGACTCATAACACTCACAATGTATGTAATATTGAGTCTAGTATTTGATAGGTATATATGTCTACCCACAAGTTTTTTATATGAGGTTTCTTCAATTACTGCATCTTTTGGAATATCTTCAAGTTTGATTGTATTCCATATGGCACTTATGGCTCTTGATAGACTTGCATTTCAAACTTACCTATATTTGAACAATTATGTTATATATTTTTATTGTCATATAAAGATTTCATTTTGATTCTAAGAAAATATTTTAGCTTGTCTAATTCGTTGACTATAAATTTTTTCAAGTAATCTTCTTTTTAAGTTCTCCATTGGTTTCTAATAACTACTTATAATTATAATGTTGTCAACATAAATTAAAAAAGCCAAGACTTCCTTTGAAGCCATGTGTTTTACAAATAATATATAGTTTTGTTAACTTTGTTTGTATCTCATGATTAGCATTACTTTGGAGAACCATCTGTACTAGCCTACTAGGTCCTTGGGGATTGTTTCAATTCATATAATGTCTTTTAGTTTACATATCATTTATTTTATATTTGAACCAAATCTTGGTGGACCTCCATACACACTTCCTCTTCTTGGTCACCATGTGAGAAGGCATTTTTATTATTGAATCGTTGTATTTTTAGTTCATATTAATTTGTAATGATTGAAGAACTTGAATAATGTTTTTATTAGCAGTCAAAGCAAATGTTTCAAGGTAATCAATCTCATATATTTGAGTATAACATTTGATAACTAATCTAGCATTATACTCTTTAAGCAAGCTATCTGGTTTGCACTTTATAGTAAATAGCCATCTACAACACATTGGTTTCTTTCTTAAAAAAACAGGTAATTTTGCTAATTCCTGCATTTTATTTTTTTGAATTGCTTCCATTTTCTCCTTCATAGCATTATTCTAAATTTCACTACTTAATACCTCAAAGATTGCTGTAGGGTTATTAAAACAATGCAACCTAGCAAGGAAGGCTTCATAATTATGATAAATTATTTGTATACTATAATCAAGTGTAGAGGATGTTTTGTGCGAGTTCTTGTGCCTTTGTTATTAAGACTCCTTTTAGCAGCAGGTTTAATAATTCCTTGGCATGTTTAATGATAGGGATTGATTTGACTGATTAGACTTGCATAGATTGAGCGAGTGGTGGCTTTCTTCTTGAAGAAACCTATAGTGAATGAGTAGAATATGATTTAAATGCATCCCCAACTTGGATATGAATGATATTTGTATACGTTGTTGATTATGGGACAAAGTTGTTTATTGGGATGAGTGGCAGTGAAGAACAATCAAGCAGAAAAACTATTGTCTCCATCAATTGAGAATAATATTTCTTTCGAAGGACAATTAGTAATGAAATAGTGCCCCTCTTACTTGAAGGTGACATCAATGGACGTATCCACCTTTCTTGTTAGTGTGGGAGAATAGGCAATTAAAACATATTTAATAGCACGTGGATCAAGTTTTATCAATTTAGGTAATGCTTTTATACAAAGGCAACAATACTAAATATTTTGAGGATAAGGTTATTTGAGGTGTTGAAGTGAGGAAAGAATTTGTTGGGACTTCTGTAGGACTTTGGACCCAAGAACCCTTATTGGTTATTTTCTTTATGATGTGATGAGTCATTAAAATCGCTTCCCCCGATATTATTGCAGAGCATTCCTTTAAAAATAAGAGCTTTTATGGTAAAAATTAGCTGGCCTATTTTTTTTTTTCGGCCACTATTTTATTGGGGTTTATACACACAAGATGACTTTTGCATTTTTTTTCTCTTTAAAGTGCGAGGAGAGAGAATGTTTAAAATAATATTTGGTATTATTGGATCTAACTCTTTTTATTTCAATTCCGGATTAATTATTGATCATGTTGTAAAAGACAAAAAATAAGGTACTCATGTTATTTTTTTTCTTTTAGTAGAAAAATCTGCAATACGTGAGTACAATCATTGATAAAAGACAAACCATCGAGCCCCATAGATGTTAGGTGTAGAGAATGGTCCATATATGCAACTATGCATGAGAGAAAAATGAAAAAGAGCTCTTTTGGCACTCATTGAAAAGTTCGTACGTTAGTATTTTGTACCTCACAAATATCAGTATGAATTGCTATAATATTAATTTATTTGAACAATGCAAGAAATATAGTTTCAAGAATAGTAAATGATTGGTGACCAGGATATATGATTTGAAGCCATATCTTTTCTTTATTGGATTTAATGGTTTTTGAAAGAAAAAAAAAACTATTGAAGGAAGAATTTTCTTGATCATTGGATACCTCAAGGTGGTAGAGACCGTTCATTTCTTTAGCAAGTTCAATTGTCCTCCTTCTATCTTGTTCCTATAAGACACTATAAAAGATAAAACTTAACATTGCACTTAGAATCTTTAGTCAGCTTCTAGATGTGTAACAATTTGTTAAATAATTTTGGTACATGCATGAAGTTTCAGAGTGTGAGGATCCACGGGTAATGGATTTCATTGTAGAAGATTTGTTTATTAGAATATCTCTTTGACTGGTCATGGTTGGCAAGGATCTATCGGCAATTGTTATTTTCTTATTGCTAGGACAAGATGCATATGAAATGAATTTTTGTAAGGAGTTGGTATGTAATCTATAACTCTCCATGAGAGAAATGAGCATCTCATAGACATTATTTAAATGCATGAGAAGAGGAGGTAATACATGAGAATACTAGAGTATATGTACCTACCATAGATGTTTTTCCAATGATTCGAGCAAGTTTTTTAGCTTTTTTATTCTTGTTTGTGGAATTGAGCTGGTGATTTTTTGGTGTTTCCTTCTCCCACATTTGTTATATATGCACGTTTTTATTCTTTTACATGTCCTCATTGTGCTACTATTTTGTGGTTTGCTATGAATTTTCCAACATAATTTCTTTGAATGCCAAGACTTTTTATAATATGTGCATCATATAATATCTCTATTAACTACTTTTGTTCGGGTAGTCTATTCGTAGTCCTCAGTAGTAGAGGGCTTTGAGTTGGAGTTTTTTATGTCGGCTATCATTGACACTATGGCTGAACCCTTCATAGGTTTGTTGGTAATCATGACTCCCATTCTCCCTTCTTTAGTTTGGATTATATCAATGACTTTTTTTTATTGATGGTAAATCCTCCTTTGGAGAATTTGTACTCCTACAACATCAAATTCAACATTTATTCTAGCAAGAAAATCATATATTCGATCTTTTAAATTTCCAACAAACCTTTTAAGATGAGTTACATCTTCATTGCATTCCGTTTGAATGTATTAATTATGATTCATCTCTTGTTACAGTCCTTGAAACAAATTGGAATACCTGCTCCTTGCTTTGTGAATGAGATATTAGTCTTGGCTTCATAGATTTGTACAACATTCAAACTTTAAAATATATTTGATTTGTTGTATCCATTATTTCCTTTGCTGGTTGGAGGAACATGGTTGCATCACTTATTTCAGGAACGATACAGCTCTATAACCAGGTCATCATCCTAAAGTCGTGTTGATCCTGAACATTAAATGTGGCATCTTTGTAATTTGGTTTGGTGCCAAGTAAATGGCCTAGTTATCCATTTCGTTGCAAGGGTGATAAATTTTTTTCCTAATTCAATTAGTATGTTGAATGGATGTTTTGAGATTCTCCTATTGAATTTAGATTACGGCCCTCAATATCAAGGGAACCTGAGACCATGGGTACATGGGTATTTTTGTTGTTGCTAATAGATAGGGAAAATGTGGCACTAATTATTTTTCAAAAGAAAAATGGATAGAAGTTGGAAAGGTTTTGATTTTAAAAAATGGGGAAAACAGGAGGAAAGGAATGGGGCAACAACATATACAATCCTAGGCATGTTTCTAATAGAAAAACATACAAATTTAGGGGCTAAAAATTAGGGTTAGAAATAACTATAGGATAATTATAATAAGGAAGTTCTAAAATTAACACAAGAAAGGATAACCTACCCATGCATCATGCAAAACCAGTAGTTAATGGAAGGTCTCTTGGATTGATGAACTTGCGTTGTCTAAGGTGGTTGTAGTTGAACATGCAGTGACATGATTCTAGGTGTAATGGAAAAAGGAGGCATGGGTTCGCGTATTTCTGAAAAAGTCTTCCAAGAGGAAAATGGAAGAAGTCATGAAGAGGGGGAGAATGGGAGGTGGTCCAAATTATGAGCCACTTTGAGCTGGTTAAAACCTCTTGCAAGAGGAATTCTGAATTCAATTATACATAAACTGATATTACATTCTATGGTCTACAATTTCTAATAATGGCCTTCATTCATAATTTTTTAAAGGATTCATGTCATGATTATTTGACAAGTTTTATGCTGGCTATCACTACCTAACGCAACCCTCCACTTTCTCATCTAGGGATTGAGACCTGGTAATGACAGTGTTAAATTAAGAAAGCAATAATCTTAGCTTTTAATGATTTATATAATAGATTATATACTAAGGAGGAAGAAATATATATGTATAAGTTAGCCAAACAAAGAGATAGGAGTAGTAAGGATTTAGTTCAAGTGAGGTGTATTAAGGATGAAGATCAAAAAGTACTTTTCTTAGAAGATGATGTTCAACAAAGGTGGATGAGATATTTTG
The DNA here is from genome assembly GCA_019925795.1 of Dendrobium chrysotoxum. Classification (NCBI taxonomy): domain Eukaryota; kingdom Viridiplantae; phylum Streptophyta; class Magnoliopsida; order Asparagales; family Orchidaceae; genus Dendrobium; species Dendrobium chrysotoxum. The sequence goes on from CM034300.1 coordinate 74,726,198, forward strand.
CTAAAATGTTTAATAAAGAATGCGAAAATACGATTGACTTTAGTGACCTTAGCACCCTAAATAAAAATAAAGATATCTTTTTTTATCGACGTATTAGTAAAACCGAAGTTAGAGATGCTTTAAAGAAAATGAAGCGTGGAAAAGCTGTTGGACCTGATGATATTTCAATAGAGGTGTGGAACTGCTTGGGAGATGAAGGAATTTCTTGGCTTATTAATCTTTTTAATATTGTTTTGAAGACTAAAAAGATGCCAGATGAGTGGAGAATGAGTGTGTTAATTCTTATTTTTAAGAATAAAGGTGATGTACAAGATTGTGCTAATTATAGAGGAATTAAGTTAATGTGTCATACTTTAAAACTATGGGAGCGAGTTTTGGAGCGTAGGTTGCTGCGTGATACTAATGTTTCTCAAAATCAATTTGGATTCATGCCGGGTAGGTCTACTATGGAAGTCATACATTTATTGAGAGGTTTGGTGGAGAAATATAGAGAGAAAAAGGAGGATCTGCATTTGATAGTTATTGATTTAGAGAAAGCATATTATAAAGTTCCAAGAGAAGGGCTATGGAGAGTTCTTGAAAAGAAAGGAGTTAATAACGCTTATATTCAAATCATTAAAGATATGTATGCATGAGCTATTACTTGTGTTCAAACACAAAGTGGTTTGACCAAGTATTTTTCTATTTTGGTTGGATTACATTAAGGATCATATCTTTTTGCTTTAGTCATGGATGTTCTCACTAGATATTTGCAAGAGGATGTACCTTGGTGTATGCTTTTTGCTGATGATATTCTTCTTGTTGATAAGACTAAAGAGGGAGTTGAAGGTAAACTTGAATTATGGAGGTCAACCTTAGAGTCTAAAGGTTTTCGCTTGAGTAGATCTAAAACTGAATATATGGAGTGTAATTTTAGTAGTAATAGACATAGTGAGGGGATTGTGACTTTGGGCGATCAAGTCATTAATAAGAGTACACGTAACTTGAATTATGGAGGTCAACATTAGAGTCTAAAGGTTTTCGCTTGAGTAGATTTAAAACTGAATATATGGAGTATAATTTTAGTAGTAATAGACCTAGTGAGGGGATTGTGACTTTGGGCGATCAAGTCATTAATAAGAGTACACGTTTTAGATATCTTGGATCTATTGTTCAGAGTGATGGTGAAATGGATGGGGATATTATCACCAGAATTCAAGTTGGATGGTTGAAGTGGAGGAATGCATCGGGCTTATTGTGTGATAGAAAAGTCCCCCTCAAACTTAAGGAAAAATTCTATAAGATGGTGGTGAGACCTGCAATGCTTTATGGTGCTGAATGTTGGCCATTAAAAGAGAAGCATAATACTAAGTTAAGTGTTGCAGAGATGAGGATGTTAAGGTGGATGAGTGGCTTTACCCTTAGAGATATGATACGAAATGAGCATATACGTGAAAAGGTTGGAGTAGCTCCAGTGGAAGATAAGATTAGAGAGAGTTGCCTTAGATGGTTTGGACACATAAAACGGCGGCCTTCTGATGACCCGGTTAGAAAAGTAGAGGTATTAGATTTGACTTATGTTAAGAAAGGTAGAGGTAGACCTAAAAAGACTTGGTTAGAAAATATTAGAAATGATCTTTCTTTATTAGATTTAAACGAGAATTTGACTTTTAACAGGACACAATAGAGAAAAAATGATTCATGTAGCCGACCCCACGTAGTGGGACAAAAGCTTGATGTTGTTGTTGTTGTTCTTGTTGGCCTTCATTCATAATGATTAATAGTTCTAAAATAAACAAGACAATGACAAATGTATCAACATGTGATAGATGACATAAAAATATTAAAAAAAGTAGTAATCATGCATTATAATGGGTCTGGCTACTGTAGTTTGAGCAAGGTGGACTATCAATGGGATGGATGATAACATGAAATTCTTGTGATAACTTTCCATCATTTCCAAATTGCAAGAACTATCTTAAGAGTGCTTATCTAGAAGCTCAAATAACTTAGGAGAAGGTGGTAGTAAAGCTGGTTTGTAAGTTGCTCTTCACCTATACATACATTTGTAAATGTACTAGATTTTCGAAGATTCCTCAATAAGAGAACGAATGCTAAACACAAATAAATAGATACTTTTGTCTAAATTGCATAGTAATAATAATAATATATACTTCATAAAGGCGAAAATTAAACATGAACTAAACTACAATTCTTCAAAGTTATTAAATGAGACTTTGTAGAAGACTGAGAGTTTGAAAACTATCATGATTATTATGCTATTAGGATTACTGCACCATTGATTATTATTTCTAAAAAAATCATTATCATCCCATAAATAGCCCATTATATATATATATATATATATATATATATATGATAAAAAAATTTATTGAAAAAAATTATTTCATGAAAGTTCTTTAAATGATGGATTAGATGCACTAAAATAATTTATAATTATAATATGATGCTACATCAAATTTTGTAAAATATGAATCTACACTTGACCTACACAAGGGTGTTTAGTTTTTGAAAGAAAATTGTTGGGGCTGATTTGAAAATGGTGGGGATTTTTTAAATTTGTCTTGATTGTGTGGAGGGTGATTTTGGATAGGATTTAACTGTGTAAACCTATTTGAAAAGGTGTTTGTATGAGATGGCACAATTATACAATATTTGCTAGAATATAGAGCAAACCTAGTTTGTAAATTTTGAAACTTAGGTCGAAGCAACATGTGTGTTCAATTTTTAGTGGTGGGTTGATGGCGGATGTATAATGAGATAGTGAGAATCAATTTCAAGAAGAAATGTAGAAAGGGAAACTAAAAAGAGATAGTTGAGATTATTTTTTACTTTTTTATTTAATTTTATTGCACTTTGAAACTTAGACCTCTATTTTGGAATTCAAAGTCAATATCATTTAATTTAGTGGTTGGTGGTGAAAGTGGAGATTATTTGAGATTTTTAGTGAATATGGCGGGGAGTTAATGCTAGGGCATTCCTTGGAAGCGACGAGATGTATGGCCTGAATACAGTGACAAGTATGCAAGGGCCGCTGCACCGGCGCTCGGTTGTAGTGTTAAATAGGTAAGGGTTCCCACATCATGGACGGATGTGGGCAAATAAGCTAGTACATGAAACTAAAATTAGAATAGGAACTTGGAATATATGTTTTCTTACAGGCAAATTAATATAATTAATAGATATTATGATTCATGGGAAGATAAATATTCTATACATTTAGGAAACTAAATGGGTTGGAGAGAAGGCCAAGGAGATTGATAGTTTAAGATTTAAATTATAATATTATGGTAAGAGTCATATTAGAAATGATGTAGATGTGATTATAGATAAGAGTTTAAAGGATAATGTTGTAAAAATTAATAGAATTAAAGATAAAATTATAGTTTTGTAGATTGTTGTTGATGCTAAGATAATTAATATTATAAGTACTTATGCTCCTCAAGTAGGTTTGTATATGAGCTCAAAATTAAAATTTTGGAATGACTTGGAAGAATTAATACAAAAGATACCTCTTGAAGAAATTTTTTTTATTGGAGTAGATTTAAATAGGCATGTTGGTAGAAAGGTAGAAAAACATTCATATTGGCTATGAGTTTGGAACGATTTATTGAGGTAGTAAGATTATATTAGATTTTTTCTTAGCTTATGATTTTGTAATTGCTAATACTTTATTTAAGAAAAGAGATGAGCATCTTATCACTTATAAGAATGGATATAGTAAAACTCTGATTGTTTTTTTATAAGAAAAATAGATCGTTTAGATTATAATGATTGTAAAGTTATTTCGAGTGAAAGTTTATAAAACCTAATATCGCTTATTAGTTTTGGACTTTAAGATGAAGGGACAGAAAATATAAAATAAAGTAAAACATTGTTTTAGGATTAAATGAGATTTTTTAAAGATTATTAACAAAATTTTTTTTTAGAGTAAGATACTAGATCTTAAGATTTTGTCTGTGCATGAGGAAGTTAATGTTATGTGGGAAAAAGTAGCAAGTGATATTAAGAATGTTGTAAAAGATGCGCTTGTAGTATCAAAGAGAAAAGCTCTTAATAGTAAAAATAATTGGTGGTTGAATCAAAATATGCAAGAAAAGATAAAAAAAGAAGATTTGTTATAAAAATTGATTTAGATGTAAAAATTCTGATAATTTAAAAAGATATAAAGAGGTCCATAAAGAGTTTAAGAACCTAATATGTGATGCAAAGATTTAAGGTTTTAATAGTTTATATGATATATTAGATACTAAGGAGGGCGAAATATATATGTATAAGCTAGCCAAACAAGATAAGAGTAGTAAGGATTTAGTTCAAGTGAATGTATTAAGGATGAAGATCAAAAAGTGCTTTTATTAGAAGAGGATATTCAATAAAAGTGAAAGAGATATTTTTCTAAACTTTCAATGAAGATTATGAGAATGCGATTGACTTTAGTGACCTTAGCACCCTAAATGAAAATAAACTTTTTTATTTTTATCGGCGTACTAGTAAAACCGAAGTTAGAGAGGCTTTAAAGAAAATAAAGTGTGGAGAAACTGTTGGACTTGATGATATCCCAATAGAGGTGTGAAATGCTTAGAAGATGAAGGAATTTTTTGGCTTACTAAACTTTTAATATTATTTTGAGGGCTAAAAAGATGCCAGATGAGTGGAGAGTGAATGTGTTGATTACATCAAGGATCAGCCTTAAGCCCATATCTTTTTGCTTTGATCATGGATGTTCTCACTAGACATTTGCAAGAGGTTGTACCCTGGTGTATGCTTTTTGCTGATGATATTCTTCTTGTTGATAAGGCTAGAGAGGGAGTTGAAGGTAAACTTGAATTATGGATGTCAACCTTAGAGTCTAAAGGCTTTCTTTTGAGTAGATCTAAAACTGAATATATGGAGTGTAATTTTAGTAATAATAGATCTAGTGGGGGGATTGTGATTTTGGGTGATCAAGTCATTAATAAGAGTACACGTTTTCAATATTTTGGGTCTATTGTTCAGAGTGATGGTGAAATAGATGGGAATATTATTAGTAGAATTCAAGTTTGACGGTTGAAGTGGAGGAATGCATCGGGCTTGTTGTGTGATAGAAAAGTCCCCCTCAAACTTAAGCAAAAATTCTATAAGATGGTGGTTGGATCTGCAATGCTTTATGGTGCAGAATGTTGGCTATTAAAAGTGAAGCATAATATTAAGGTAAGTGTTGCAGAGATGAGGATGCCCAGGTGGATGCGTGGTTTTACTCTTAGAGGCAGGATACGAAATAGCATATACGTGAAAAGGTTGGAGTAGCTCCAGTGGAAGATAAGAGTAGATAGAGTTGTCTTAGATGATTTGGTCACATAAAACGGTGGCCTTCCGATGACGCGGTTAGGAAAGTAGATGTATTAGATTTGACTTGTGTTAAAAAAGGTAGAGGTAGACCTAAAAACACTTGGTTAGAAAATATTAGAAATGACATTTCTTAATTAGATTTAAATGAGAATTTAACTCTTAATAGGACACAATGGAGAAAAAGGATTCATGTTGCCAACCTCACATAGTGAGATAAAGGCTTGATGTTGTTGTTGTTGTTATTGTATGGCGGGGAGTTAGAGATTCTTGGTGGGTGATGTGATGAACAAAAAAAACTCCAAAATAAAAGAAAACCCCTAGTTTTGAAATTATCTTAACAAATAAGGTTAAGGAGACCAATACTCAAATTTCGTTAAATCTTTTATACAAGAATTTGTATTTTGATACCAATTAAAGGGGAACGGTGATATTCTGCTTTAATACTAATCAAGGGAACAAGGATTTTCTATTTTTGCCTTCTAACCAAGTCTTTTTAGGTAGACCTAAAAATACTTGGTCAGAAAAGTATTAAAAATGATATTTTTTCATTAGATTTAAATGAGAATTTGACCCTTAATTGGATATAATAGAGAAAAAGATTCATATAGCTGGCCTCATGTTGTGGTATAAAAACTTGTTTTTGTTGCTGCTGCTTTTTTTGGAGGATCATTTGAAAGAGAGCTTTGATTGTATAATACTTGTTGAAGATAGAAATAAAAAAGGAAAAGGTGTTAAGTTCCTCTAGAAGTGAGGTAAAAGGAGGCTTCAAAGGGAGGTTAAGGAGGGTCTCTAAACGAGAGGAGCAAAATTGAGCACAAAATATTAGGTTGCTTTGGGTTGGTCGAAATATCTGAAAAGAGAAATTTTGATTCAATTATGTATAGAATAAGGACTACATCTTATGGATTATAACTTAATTACTATTAACTCAAAAAATAAATAAGATAATGAAACACATGCAGCTTGCAAGAGTAACCAACCTAGAGAGAATGCACACAACTTGTAGAAATGTGACTGTACAAGGAAATTTGCTACCGGAAATATTACATGCTGAGAGAAAAACAAATAGTAGAGAAAGCTGGAACCAAAATCGCTCCTCCAACCAATTAAACACATGAAGTTCAAAATCTAATCCCAAGGCATATGAGAACAATAGATTCCACCATCCAAAGGAGAAACCCAAGTCAAACATCAATTCAAATCATCATACCCTTTATTTCTCCAAAATATAACACATTACCTAAAGCTAGCAAATAAAATACATTAATCTCTCGATCGTTATCATTGACATGCTTTTAATTATTGAAATAAAAAAAATAAAATAAACCATTGATAAAAATAATATAAATAGGCTATGCGTCGATCTTTGTTGGATGCGTTGCATTCGTCGAGAATAAGCACATGAATTTTCTTTCAATTTACATGTCTTGGACAAATTTGGCTTTTGACAAATTTAGCATTTGATTATCCATCCAAGATAAATTATGTGCTTCTTGCAAACTAATCCAGAATCATTCGAAGCATAAAATATATTTTGAATACACCATCAACAGTCACCATAATCTCATTATTTAGAATAGCTTTAAGAACAAATTTATGAAAGTATTTAGTAGTGGATTGGATGTAAATTCACAATGAAGAGGTGCCTCAAGATCAAAATCCAAGGAATTCATAATATGTAGGGCTATAAACGAGTCAAGTCATGCCAACTTGAGCTTGACTCGTCGGCCAAAACATGAGCTCGAACTCAAGTCGAGCTCAGCTTGTGGTGAAGAAAAAAGCTCACGAGCAGCTCGTGAGATTGCGTGCCACTTCATTGTCGGAGACGAAGCGCTTGTCGCAACAGAAGAAAGTCGGAGACGAAACGAGTCTTGTCTGTTGTGTGAAAAGAAAAAGTTGATTTGCTTTTTTTTTTCTTGATAACCGATACAGTTTTTGGGAAACTGTATGAACGGTCCAAAATATTGAACATATTCTTCTCATTGTGAATTATTCAAAAGGTTCTTCCTTTTAGAGTTATAGACACCATAACCCCCTTCTCCAAAGCAGAATATGCAACCTAAAGTTGGCTAATAAAATACATCTCTCTCTCAACCATCATCGCCCAACACGGAAGAAAATTTGCTACCAAGAAAGATTGAATGCTTTGAGAAACAAATAATAGATAAAAGCTGGAACCAAAATTGTCCACCAATTAAATCCATGAAGTCCAAACTCCATTTCCTAAGATAGAAGAAAATTTAAAATTTTACTATCCAAAGGAGAAACCCAACCTAAAACATCAATTCAAAATTGACAACCTCTTATTTCTCTAAAACAAAATACCCAACAAAAAGTTAACAAATAAAATACATTTCTCTCTAGCCATTATCACTAATGTACTTTTAATTATTAAAATAACAAATTAATATGCTTTTGATGAGAATACACATAGATTTCCATTGAATTTTATCTTGGATAAATTTAGCATTTGATATTCATCTAAGACAAATTATTTGTTGCCTACAAATTAAATCATGAATTGTCATACGTAGATTTGTCTTGCCAGAAAAGAAGAATTCTTTTGAATCCCACATCAGTTGCGGACACAATCTCATTACTTAGAATAGGCTTAGGAATAAGCTGTATAGAGTATTTGATAGAGGATATGATGTAATTTCACCAGAGGTGCACAAATGGAAAAATAAAAGGAATTGACAATATGTCATGAAATAAGGTTAAATGAGACACATTGAAAATTAGATTTATACCATAATATCTTGAAAATATTAATTTTTACGCATTAATTTTAATGTGCTGTGAAATTTCAATGTTCACGACTTTCATGCATTCAATTTCTAAAGGTTCTTGATGGAAAACCTTTTGGGATTAGGCTTAAATTTTATATACTTTTTTCAAGGTTGTGAAAATCGGACCGGACAATAAACGGGAAGAAGGGGAGGTTCACAGTTCGATGGTTCAACCGGGGTTGAACTGGATGAGTAATAAATATTAATTTTATTTAAAAATAATATAATTGACATAATAATGATCTAATCATATTAAATATGTGACAACAAATTAAAGAAAATAAGCAATTATGTAGCATAAAACATGAATAATAGTTGCTGATGTTAATATATTTAGTTACAAATGCATTGTTTGTAAACTCAATCATAGGAAATATCAAATGCTACCCAAATGCATCGTCTTTTAGGCAATGTGACAAATATCTTAAGCTTCTATTTGCCACTTCAATTTGCCCATCTTTTTATGGATTTTAAGTAGTTGAAAATAGAAGTTTTATTCCATTTTCTTTCTTAGAGTCTTTTTAAAAATAACCCATTAATTTACATCTCGGTCAAAAGAAATTATTTTAAGTAAATATGTGGTTTAACTACTTCATTAAAATATAATTTAATAATTTGAGATGCATCAATGGTTTTATGATATGATACGAATATTTTTTTTAATCCTTAAAAAGTGGTCTGTCACTATAGAAATAGAATCATGCTTTCTTATTATCCTTGGTAATCTTAATATAAAATACATACTAACACCCAACCAAGGTTCAAATGGAATTGAAAGAGGTCTATACAACTATGAGTTTTATTCTCTACTCTAGGTCAAATGAAGGTTTTAATAGAATTGAAAGTGGCATATACATCCATGGTTCTCATACAACTATGAGTTTTATTCTCTACTCTAGGTCAAATGAAGGTTTTAATAGAATTGAAAGTGGCATATACATCCATGGTTCTCTTTTCAACCTTTCTCTTTATCTTTCCACACTAATCCAAGAAATTTTATCTTGACTAGTTAATATCGTTTTTACAAATCACAGTTGTTATTTATTAGATATGACTTACCATTTGAAACAAAATATTTAAACATAGTAATTAATTAGTAGAAGCTTTATAGTCAATTTGAGCATCATATTGGTGGACACTTTAACTTCTCTTGTTATATTATCATCTATGCCAAAATTTTGATATTTATAATTTTCATGAGCATTATTGTTAAGCACCAAAATTTATCTATCTTGATTATTTCCTTGTCCTGTTAGTGTTACCATTCAATTGAATTGGCTCATCATTATGACTGGAATCCATTTCAGATTCACGTGCATGAACTTCCTTTGTTTCTTGATTATCAATTCTTGTTTTGTTTTCATTGCTTTAATTTACCTATTCAACAATTAACTCAATTGATTTTGTTAACGTTTAGAGATTCTATCCTTTTACGATCTATTGAGTTAGTTGGCCTAATTAGCTCCACTTCTAAATGACTTGGTCTAATGCCAATGTAATATTGGACATTAAGGGTTACGGTCTCCAATGCACTTATAATGATGCAATGTATGTAGATCACACAAGGGAATTTAGGATTCACATATCATAAACCCTTAAATATTGCCAAAACATATTTTTTTTCTTAAATGAAAAAAATAATAAATTGTTTGTTTTATTATTTTTGAATTGAATATGTGAGCTTATGGCCCAAATAGGTTTGTGAAGCTCATTCCTTTTGTTAAAGAATTGAGTTAGAATTCCAAACGAATCATAGTGATGATCATGTTTTGACACTTCGATATAGAGTAAATGTTGATTTATAATTTATTGATTTATACAGGGTCTATATAATCTTTGAAGTGGTTGATTTGGATGATTTTTGGCTTTTTGCGGAGAAAGGGTGCATATAAGGAATTTGTGATCTAAGTTTGTCTAGAAGAAAATGTTATTTGGCATTAATACAATTAGTGTTGATATTTAAGTTTTGGTGAGCCACCCTTACCTCATACTTGATTTATTCAATTTGTTCTTAATCAAAGTTTTGCATTTAATTTTAAACTGATGAAGGAATCGAGTGAGCTTTAAATAAAATAAAAACATCTGATTTATTAAGTAAAAAATCAATAACTTAGGTCTATATTGATGTCCCATCATTCATTAATCACACAAACTAACTGACACAACTACACACGGGCGCACACATATATTCATATTTTTATTTGAACTTTTAAAGTTCTTGCACGAGAACAATAGCTAGTGCAAAGAAATAATTGTACCCATGCGCACGCTTGCACACACATATATATAGTTGAATTAACCCACTCCTTGCTTTAGCTTGACTCATTTCTCACCTTCAAAATACTCATATTGATGTGGACATTGATTATTATTTATCTAACTTCTTCTTATATGATTTATGTGGCTACTTAAATGCCTATGTTGTAAACTATCACATTAATTTGATTGAATGTATCAGTCATAGTAGATGGAAAAATCACCATTGCAGTCCAAATCTTGTACGTAAATGGTTATTGGTTGATGTTAGGTCAACAAAACTTTTGCCAAAGAGCATGAAATGAATTAAATTATGAATTTATCTAGCGCTAGTTTGCTTCCATGATGGACAGATCTTGGCCTAATCTGATTATAATGAAAAATAGGAAAGGAATTGCTAGGTTCTTACCATTAAGTGATGCATCATAACTTAATGTGATTATAATAAGAAATATTCATGGGAAGGCTAAGATGTCTCCCTCAAGTGACACAACACAATTTAACCTGGGTTGCCTAGTTCTGAAAGATTGCTAGTCGAAAAATGTGATTGCAAAGACAGAATGGTCTCAATGAAAAATGCAGGTGATTTCAAAGGAGGCCAGACAAACACCATCTCATGGGCGTGCAACATTTAGGCCAGACAAACACCATCTCAAGGTCAAGAATCATGTTTTTCATCATATTTTTCTATTTAATTAATATCAAATGTAGCTTGATGAAATCAGGTTTTGAGTACATGATAGGAGTGATTAATGTACTCACCCTGAGGGAGATAAATTATTCTAAAATTTTGGCCATGTGTTCCATAAATGCACATTTCAGGAATGAAAAGAGATGTTACTTGGTTTGATCTAATAATATTAATAATAAATCTAGAATGACAATGTCTCCAGTTACACACACAACCGCAATAACAATTATTAAATATTTAATTTAAATTATGCAGAAATTCATGAAAAATAAAAAAATAATTCTTAATTTCATGATTTTGATGTATGTTTATATAAAATTGACGAAGTAGGAAAAAAAAAGCATCTAGGCGAGGTTTATGATTTAACCTTATTTCTCCCTAATTTGGAGAAATTGATCGTTCCCAGCTGTAACAAAATAGCATATATTAATTAATATGCATGATTAGAATGCTAATTAACTTTAACTTCCAAATATTACACAATCTGAAATATGCGCAAAGATAAATAAGCCCGTACGTGAAGCAGGGACTCATCTTATGCATCATCACTCTCTGCGAAGATATACATTAACTGGCAAACTGAAAGGTGTGGAAATGGCAGGGAAGAGGGAACAAATGAGAGATAAAGATTCTTCATTTATACTGATTAAGTCGGTTTGATTAAAATAAGATATATTTTCCAAGCCATGTTATTAAATAGAAAATTCAGCCTGTGACTTTTACCATTTTGTGAGTATGATACATTGCTCTTGCCTGAAAAAAAAATGGTTTGGCCTCTTGGGTTGGGTGGGTCACGTGGTCCTTGACTATCTATATTGAGCATTTACTGATATTGCCGGGCCAAGCTATCACTGTCAGCCCCACAAGCTCATGAATTCTTGGAAGTCAATGCTACAGCAAAAGTCCACTTCTGCATAATTCCATTGATTTGTTGTATGCTGCCAATGTAGGCATCAGCCATCAGACCTCCCCTTATTTGTTGTCATTTAGGTGCTCATTGTCTCCTGAAAACCTAGACCAAGCGAGTAAACGCCTACTTGTGCTTATTTTATTGATAGGCATTGGGCTACAATTAGGCCACTGTGGGGTGGTGTCTGGACTAATTGGCAATTGAATTGGTTGTTTAGGTCAACTCAGCTTGCGCAAGCTTCTTAATTTATTTTTTAACCTTTTTTTTCTTCGTGCTCGCATATAGGCTATTTTGGGATGACTGCAATATTTTATAAAATTGGTTGTGAAGCTATTATGGGTAAAATAACCTTTTTTTTTAATGTTATGGATATTATAAATATGTTATTTTTTGAAAAACAAATGGATGTTTTCTTAAAGTTTCCACACGTTAGCAACTTTGGTCATAAAAATCAGCTTCCCACCATAGAAATTTCTAAAAAGAAGCAGAAAGTAGTAGCCAAATGAAATTAGAATTGCGGTTTGAAAGCCAAAGCAGTGAGAAAGCTGTCCCTAATAGACCCAAAATCTAAATGAACCATGGATTGTTACCAAGTGTCTGTAATAAATAGTTAAAGATAAAAGTGCACTAGAAGTCCATAAATTTTGTAGCCATGAACTAGAAGTTTCAAAATTATACTTTAATCCTTGTAATGGATGCAGTATCCAGTCTGAATTGGGGAAACCTGTAGAAATCTTGTAAATATCTTATCAAATAAATCAAAACTCACCAACATCAAGGTAATCAAAACAATGCCAGATAGATTTAAATTATGAAAACTCATGTTCTTAGACCTCTTTCCATTTGGATCAAGCTTGAACCTTTCATCCTGAGTGAACTATATGCAGAATTATGTATAATATCAACAATGACTAATTTATTTAAATTGTGCATCAAAGTAGTTGATTGTTATATTAAAGCAGTTTATGATTTTTTTTTCTTTTTTTTTAAAAGATAAGAGCCATTTTATAATGCTGCAGAACTAATTAATACATGGTAAATGGAATGGGGAAACTTAGTCTTTGTGTGCTGGTTTTGGCGAAGTTGCTGCATTTACTTTAAACAACTTATTTGTACTTAATTCGCTTAAGAAAACACATGTAACCAAAGGGACCACATTAACATAGGTTTTCGGTTTATGGAACAATAATTTAAAGTCAAATTGACAGCATCTTGGCCAAGTTAAATAAACCGATCAGATCTGAAAGTAAATGGGTTAGTGCATATTCATTTATTGATTAGGATGCTTCATTATTGTGGAAAAAATTTGTCCCTTAAAATTTAGTATAGCCTTAGGTCATTTAAGCTTTAATAGGATATTCAGGGGTTATCCTGTGCTTGTGATTCCTGTTGAATGACTACTTGTTGAATCCAAAATATGCTTTTGATTCATCTCTTTGATTCCATTTCATTCTGAAGTGGTGGCAGTGAAGGGAATTTCTAATTCACAAATGCAGCTGGATAATTCCATCTATCTACATGATGTTCCCATTTTACCAATGCATCTGTAGAACAGTTTCTACCTCATGCTCAAATGTGGACGAGGAAAATTGTCCATGATTCTCCAACTCTTCTGTTGATACAAATGGTGGGTTGGAGTTTCATTATGTTTGGTTCCTTTACATGACATGCTTTAATCTGCTCTATCGTATTTGTTTTTTTGAAATCTATTTAACGTTTAACTGAGGCTGAATCTCATACGAACCTCTCTTTTTCGACTCTGCAAATCTGGTCATTTGCTTGCTACCACCGTGCAATAAGTTTTCATTTTGCATTATTATCGTGGTTTTTTTTGTCTGTACGTGAATAACTTCATAACTTATGGTAGAGCCGAGCATATTTGATACATGAATGATGGCGAGCTTTGGTACACACTGAGACCAATTGCCTATTACATTAACTGAATAAATTTACTCATGAGAAATAAGTGGCACGCTTCTGTGTGTAATGGAAGTTTTTGAATGATAACATACACCATACCATATTGCAGGTTCAAGGTGATACTCTTGATAAAAAGTTGGCTCATGTTAAGGATGGTGCATATTTTTCTGTTCTTTTCCATGCATCATGGTGTCCTTTCTCACGGAATGTTAAAACCACTTTTGATGCACTTAGCTCTATGTTTCCACAAATTTGGCATTTAACAGTCGAAGAATCCTCTGCTATGCCAAGGTACAACGATGACTGGTGAATGTCTATTTCTCTTCTCTATTAAATGAGATATTCTGCATGTTTTTATCTTCCAAATATTATGTTTATATGTTGTACCCCTGCTTTATTGTTTGCAGTGTTTTTTCAAGATATGGGATCCATAGTTTTCCATCCATTTTGTTAGCCAACAGAACTGCGTGGATAAGATATCATGGCTCAAAAGATCTCGATTCATTAGCACACTTCTATAGACAAACTACGGGTTAGTTCCTCCATAATTAAAAGAAAGCTTTTTATTTCTCTCTTATGATTGTCTGTGTTTATGCAATAGGAGCCAGTGCAATGCCTTTGAGAGAATATGCGATGTTATCTATTTTTTTTGACATATCTATTGCTTATATTCTTGAGATGCTGCTACTTTTTAAATTTTTGTTAGTCAAGTAGATACTATTTTAATTTACTGTACTACTGCAGGACAATATCCAGTTGCATTTTTCCATGTGGACCAACAGAAGGAGAAGGTAAAGGTTGTCCAGCCATGGCACCGACCTGCTGGTGAACTTCTAAAGAATGAACCCTATCTGGCATTTTCTCTACTTTTTGTTTTCTTGAGGGCATTTACTTACTTCTTCCCAAAGTTTATCTCGGAAATCAAAGCTTTCTGGATGGTACATACCTTCCGCCATGTGAACCTTGGCACCTTAAGTGAATTGAGCCAACCCCTGGTGCGTTTTCTGCATGTAATTGATATGAAGAGGGCATGGAACAAGCTCCGGCTATCGACCACGACAAGAAATTTTCACAAAGGAGCTAAAAATGCGCGCGTGTGGGCATCGTCCTTGGCTTCTGTCTCCCTAGGCGAATCATCTTCTTTAAGGTCTACCCACTTGAACTAATTCTCTCTTTGTTTCTTGAGGTCCATGGTCTTATGATCACAAAAAATCTGGGTTCTTCAGATCTATGTGGAGAGTTGTTAGGGCAAAAGTCCATCTTTTCCTCTTGATGAATGTTCTGGTTTGGAACTTCTCCATGTGAGCTTGGACGCATGAGAAAAAGGGTCTTAGCATGTAAATTTTCTGGACCTTTATCCTTTTGTATATTAATACACTTGCATGCACTAAGTGCGGTGCAACATCATTGTGTTCTCCTATGGTTCACATTTCTGTTTATTAAAGACCATTAGCCTTCCACAAAAAGCTCAAACAAAGGGTTTTAAAACCCTTCGATTTACTTTAAAATTAGTGCAGGATAAATATTAATTGATTATTTATGTATTGGAGTTTTACAATCTATCCTAACTAAATTTTGGACAGCATGTTTTGATCTCATTTTTTTTCATAAAATTTATTATAATTTGAAGATTATCTATACAGTAATAAACTTGTTAGGTCATCTCATTGGAGAGTAATTTTGATTTTAATTCTTATTGTATAATTATAGAATAATGTTGCAAGCGAAGCATAATTATCTATTTATCTGGACTAATTCATTTAGGTTTTATTTGGGATATTTTTTTAGTTGATTTTTAAAATAATTTTTAATACAAAAATTTTTTGCCTTAGTAATTTTTATACTAAAAAGTTATTTTAGAAATTAATAAAAAAAACTATCTAAAATAAAATCTTAATTTAAAGTTCCTGTTGATCCAAGCGTTCAAAACTATGAATTTTTTAGGTCATAGCTATTTTTTTTTATTTTAAATAATATTTGTTTTGGCAAGAAGTTTATTTCTATAATTAAATTCAAGAGTATGGTAGATTTAAAAAAATAATGTGTGATTTTTTTTTAAAAGAGAGATTTATAATATGAACAATAATTTTTTTTAAATTCTATAGCTAAATGCCAAAAAAGCTAAGGCTTCGTTTTGGCATTATTTTTTTATTATATTTTTGATATTTGAAATGCGAAAATAATTTTAAAATGTTTGAGAAAAAATAGTTGTATAAAAGTTAAAAAAAATAGTTTTTTAAAATAGCGTTTTGGCTAGATTACAAACAGTTGTTTATAGGTTTTCGTTTTATTCGGGATAGCTTTCATACTATTTTTCAAAATTATTTTTTAGTATAAAAATTTTTAATTCAAGAATTTTTTTATTAAAAATTTGATTTAGACAGCAGCGAAAAAGTTATCTCAAACAAAATCTTATGATTAATTTGGGATAATTTTCTTACTATTTTAGATTATAATCATTTTTCTGTTTGGTTATTATTTTATTGATAATTTATCAAAAATGTAAATACTAAAAAAATATTTTTTACAGCAACTTTTTTATAAGTTATTTTTCCTATATCAATTTTATGTGTGTACACTCACCACAGAATAATTTCTCTATAGTAGCACCTTCACAAGCACAACCAAAGCAATTTCTCTATATGACTGGCAAAATCAAGCTAAACAAAAGTGGCATTCTTGTAATATATGAAAATAAAAAAGGTTCAATTATGCTATCCATGTGCCCTTTCAGAAAGGGTTCTATCAATAAAATTCTAATAATAAAAGGCTGTTATTATCTTTATGCGCAATAATTCAACTTTATTGAGGACCTTTCTTTTTCAAAATGTATTTTTCTATTGTAAAGGCAAAGATGATCATGTAGGAAGCTTCTTCTTCATGAAGCTCAGTACAATGATAATAAGCTCTTTTGCTTCAATAATGCTCTTCCTTCATCCTATTACTGGCCAAAAATATTATTTAAGTGCTTCTTTCTTCTGGTTTGCTTATCAAAACAAAAGATTTATCAAATGGCAAAGGCTTTCAAGGAAATGGTTTTTGAATGGGAATACCTCCATCCAAAAGGCTCAGTTACTAATGAGCAGGAGCTGAGACCAATAGAGTTAATCCCAGTTGCTGATAAGAAACTTGAAGATGAACTAAAGGAAGAAGGGATTTATCAAGAGGAAGCAGTTTTTTCTGACCAGAACCTGGTAAGGGATGAAGTTTTAGCTGTTGAGGAAGAGATTGGTTCTCATGTGAATGAAGAAGAAACTGATTGGGGGCTGCAAAGCTTATTGTTCAGAGAGGAGGAAGAAGATGTTAGTAAGATGGTGGAGTTCGAAGATCTAAATATCAAAGAAAAAGATAACTTTGAAGCTTTCAAATTGAAAAAATGGCTTCGTTCAGTGGTAATGGCAGCTGCCACAATATCTATTTTCATCTTGGGTGGAGGAAGAGTGCAACTAACGGGCAAAAGAAAGAACATCCAATCTGCAATTTTGAAAAAGGAGGTGACGTTTGAGAACTTTTCTTTTTCAGTTTGATAAGAGGCCATACCACCTGAATAAGTTCAAGCTTAATGATTATTTCACGACCTCCAAAATGATTTTTTCATAAGATATTTCTGCTGGTTTAGTTATTCAGAGTAAAGTATTTTACCTCCAAATGAATTCTCTCTAACTTTAGATGAAACATCTTATTTTTGAGCATGAAAAGAAGACTAATGTGATTGATCTAAAGTTAGATATAAATTTGTTGATTTAGGTTTCGTTTGGGATAGCTTTCTTACTGCTTTCTAAAATAATCTTTTAATACAAAACTTTTTTAGTTTGTACTAAAAAATTGCATTAAAAATCAATAAGAAAGTTGTCCCAAACAAAGCTTTTAATGGAGCCAAATTAGTTGCCATATAAATATATCAGATGAGCCAAATTTGGGAGTGGATCTATTTGGGAAGTGTAGCATTACTCATTTAACATTCTCTGCTGCTCTGATTCAGTAAGTGGTTTGTTGATTGTTATCTATGATTCTTCACATGACTTTCCTTATTTCTTTTGGCTAAAATTGCAGAATGTGAAGGACATCTTTGTTCAGCATCAGCAAGCTGCTTCAGCATCCTTTTCATTGAGTGGACACTATGATGAAAGGTTCTGATGTGAATGAGCTCTTCTTTCAGAAGCAAAACAACTCTTCACTTTGGATTATGAAGCTGTTTCTGTTGTCTATGCTAAAGAGTTGAGGAGAGGATACTGTTTGGTTCAATAATATTGTATTGGAAAAATTAACTAATTAGAGGTGATTGCTCTTTTTATTCTCGTTGCGTTGTAATGTATAGAATAAAATTATTGATATTGGAGAAATTATTATGTGCAGAGTCCGGATGTAATTTTACATTCGGACTGTGAGTGTACACAGTGTGTACATATTATGTACAAAACAGTACACAGCATAATCTTGTAAACAGTGTGTATACTCATATGTCCGGACGTAACTCTATGTCTGGACTCCGCAAGTAATAATTTCTTTTGATACTGACTTCTTTCAACCATTCTGAAAGGGAATATAATATTATCATAAAAAATAAAATAAAATAGAGGTACAATGAAAATCATTTATGATCACAACTCCGCTATAGAAATTTAAAACAAAAAGAAACCAAAAATTTCAAAAACAAGAAAATGGGCAGATGAGATTGATTCTATATAGCTTAATCATTTGCACATTGTAGTTATCCCATCCTTTTAGATGCTTGAGATGAAGTTGGGTGCAATACATATATAGCTGCATTGTTTTTTGCATTCTTTTATTTTTTATTATAACCATAAATTTTGATTATAGAATGGTTTAGGGGTGTAACCGAGTCGAGTTGAGTATGTGTCTAATCAAGTTGAGCTCGTTTAATTCTTACTGAGCTCGAACTCGAGTTTATTTATTGGGTTAACACTTGGCTTGTTAAAAAGTTTTTAGGCTCGAGCTTATTTGGAAAGCTCAAGTTTGACTGAATTATTGAGTTCGATTTCTTAGTTTTAAATTAAAAAAAAAAGAATTTTTAATTTGTAATATAGAAATAATGCTAATTTAAAATTAATTTTTAAATCTATTTTAAGTTAATCGAGCAGCTCGACGAGCTTATAAGCCCATCCAAGATGAGCTCAAGCTCGGGTATAATATATGAGCTCAAGTATAAGCTTGAGCTCAAACTCGTGTCTCGATAAGTTCTACTCATAAGCTCCTTAACGAGTTGAATTTGAGCCGGCTCACAAGCCACTCAACTCACTTACACCCCCAGAATCGTTTCTCTATCAGAATCATCATCTCAATCATATAGGCATCTATCATTATTACTCGAAAGGAGTCTTCTACTACAAGTCAAAGATTCTAGGTCCCAATAATTTTTTCTTCATCACAATGGTTCATGCGTCGATCATTCATCTTATTTACTTCATTTGTTCATATTCTCCCTATTTGAAGGATTCTTCTATTCTAGTATAAATTATCATATAGAGCCTATGTGCATAAGTTCACTCATAGAATATCAAAATCTTCCTTCACCAATTCTTTTAATTATGACTATAAGCTATAACATTCAACCATATTCATTCACATCTATCCAAAATAATCTTCTCTTCTTTAGAGATCTTAAGCAATGTATTCTTCATCATATGCCAATAGATAAAATAATAATAATAATAATTCTCTTCTTATGAATCTAAGTTGTTTGTTTTCTATTAACTCTGTCATATTTTAAGTATTTATGTTTAGTTGTTATTTATAGTCTTAGTTGACTAATTATCTTTCATAATTAGTCGGTTTATCATGGCGTCCTCATTTCTCAATATTTTCATCTCAATTTTGGCTTCATTTGAAATGCCTTTTTAAATACTTTCTAAAGCAGCTTTTAGTATAAAAATTTCTTAAACTAAAAATTTTTTGTACTAAAAAAATTGTTTTAGAAACAATGAAAAAATTGTCCCAACCAAAGCCTTAGGGGTTGTTCGGTAGCACCCAGGATTTGATTTAAGTAGGATTTCGTAAATCCTCTAAATCTGGATTTCGAAAATCATGAGAGGCTTAAGTCCTGAAAACTATTTGGTAACATTCATGAAAAATACTATTAAATCCCGTGTGGCTGTTTTGCTATAGAATGGATTTAGCAAGCGGACGAGCCAGTAGATTTCGTAAATCCTGCAAAAAAAGGATTTCGGAAATCCGGGATTTAGCATGAAAAGGCGGAATTTTCCGTCTACGGCGGCTTTCATTTGCCGTGAGATTTGGTTTTGCATTTTAGGCCGCTTGGTTGGACTTCGCTCAAATCCGCTCAAATCCAGCCTAAATCCTGCTACCAAACAGCCACTCAGTGTTCTTAATAAATTACAAAAAAATTAATAATATGATAAGCACACTTACCTAATTTTAATTGTTAAAATTCTGATATTTCTATATAGCATATAAAAATCAAGCAAGCACAATTTTTAATGCACGATTGCAGATCTCGAAGCACCTAAAAGTCAAATGAATTGAATTTAAATTAGAATCAATTCGAAGTCAAATTGATTCATACTTATTTCTCTCTACATCAATATGAGTCTACCGATTATAAATATTTTTATCTTATTATGTAAAATGAGTTCATTAAGTTCAACTTTAGCAAATTCAATCTAAAAAAAAATAATTCGTCAAGAAAAAAAATATTATTTATCTTAAATTCTAATGAATATTCAAAAATATAAGTGATCATCTCTCATTAAGGTATTTTGATAAAAAAAATATTTTGGAGGATATTTGTCCTAATAAATAAAAATATAACATGAATTTGTTGTTAAAGATTACAATTTTAATTAATTTTTAGCACAAATTAGATTTATAGTGGCTTATGTCCCTAAAATCTCCTAGCATCCAAACGCTTAATTTGTCGCCATCAAAGAAAGAAAAAAGAAATTTATATTTTGGATCCTCATAGTTTACCGAAGGAAACAAGAAATCTTAAGCGTGAGGTTATCGGTTCTAGAGGCACAAACCCTATGGTTCCAATAGCTACACTGAATATGACCGTTGCTCCAACGGTCGCTTCTCCGCCATTAAAACCAACTCTCCCGCCAAAAAGGGAAAGTCCAAAAACTCCAGTTAAAATCCTGGTTCGAAATCCTTGTCTTCATACCGAAGTTCTTCATGCCCACCTCATCAAGTCTGGCTTACTCTCCTGCACATCCGTTTCCAACACTCTCATTCAGAGGTACTCGGAGTCCGGGAGGATATCTCATGCCCAGCAGGTGTTCGATGATATGCCCCTAAGAAATCTTGTTTCTTGGACCACTCTTGTTTCTGGAAATGCCAGGCTGGGAAAGTTTAGAGTAACTCTTGAAACCTTTGTAAACTTGCTTGACGATGGATTTCTTCCGAATGAGTTTGCCTTTGGAAGCACCCTTCGATCTTGCGCGGAGTCAGGGTGTGTTCATTTTGGAGCTCAGCTTCATGGTTTAATCATGAAGATGGGCTTGCTTTTAAATGTTTTTGTCGGTAGCAGTCTCATTTCAATGTACTCAAAAAATGATGAGTTTGACACTGCCATTGAGATCTTAGAAAGGATGGAGGAGAAAGATATGTTTTCATGGACAACAATGATAGTAGGGTTCTCTAAAAGAAATAAGTCTTTTGAGGCCATCGGTGTCTTTGTTCGAATGCTTGAAGAGGGCATGATGGCTGGAGAGTTTGCTCTTACCAGCATTTTGAAGGCGTGTGCATCTGTGCTGGGCTTCAGAGAGGGCTCTCAAGTTCATGGCTATGCTATAAAAACTAGCTTAGAGAATGACGCATCAGTTAGAGCTTCAATCATGGACTTCTATGTGAAAATTGGAGATACATTTAGCGCACGGCTAGTTTATGACCGATCTCCATATTATGATTTGGTTATGTGCACGGTGATGATAGGTGCCTATGCTCAGAATGGCAACACGGAGCTTGCAATTGAGATGTTTCACCAGATGATCAGAGAATTTAAAATCTTTCCCAATGAATTTACTCTTGCAACTCTATTAGCTTCCACAGCACAAACTGGCGATGTTATTTTGGGGACTAATTTACATGCTTTAGCCTTAAAAATAGGATATGCTGCATTCATCCATGTCGAGGGTGCGCTTATAGACATGTATGCTAAGAATGGAAAGATTGAGGATGCCTGTACAGTCTTCAATAACATGGAAACAAAGGATAGTGTTTCTTGCTCGTCACTGCTTGCTGGCTTCTCTTCCAATGGCTTGGATCGAGAGGCTATAGAGTTCTTTTGCAGTCTTCACAAATCTTCTGTAAAGCCAGATCCTTTTGCAGTAGCTAGTGCTATGACTTCATGTGCTAAGCTTGGTGATCAACTCCAAGGCAGGCAAATACATGCTCAAATCATTAGACATGGACATGAATCTGATACATGCATAGCAAGCACACTGATTGACATGTATGCAAAAAGTGGCACAATTGAGGATGCATCTAAGGTTTTCGAGAACTTACTGACAAAGGATCGAATAGCTTGGACAGCTATTATTGATGGTTATGCACAACATGGGCAAGGACGAAATGCCTTGGAATCTTTCAGTAAGATGATAGAAGAGGGTATCAATCCAAATGCAGTGACTTTTGTGAGTTTACTGAATGCTTGCAGTCATTCAGGTTTGATTGAGGATGGTATCTTTTTATTTGAAGTTATGAAATCGGTATACAGGATTGAACCAGTGATCCATCACTATACATGTATGGTTGACTTGTTGGGTCGTGTCGGTCATCTCGAGGAAGCCCTAGAGTTTATAAAGACTATGCCAATAGAACCCACTCATCTTATATGGAGATCATTTCTAGGTGCTTGCAGAAACCACAATAATATCAAATTGGGTACACTGGCCTCAAAGCACCTGCTTGAATTGGACCCAGATGATGATGCAACCTATGTGTTACTTGCCAACATGTATTCTTCAAATGGTCAATGGAATGATGCTTTTGAAACAAGGAATGCAATGAAATTGAGGAGTGTAACAAAGTCACCGGGCTTAAGTTGGGTTGTGGTACAGAATAATTTCCATGTCTTTGGAGCTAAAGATAATAGTCACCCTGAGAAAGATCTCATATATAATGTGCTCTGCGATTTGATGCTCAAGATGAAGGAAGCTGGTCATGTGACAGAAACAAATTGTATTGCATAACGCAACTAAAAAAAAAGGGAGAAGTTGCTACTTTTACCATAGTGAAATGTTAGCTATTGCTTTTGGGCTTATCAATACACCTGAGGGCTCGCTCGAGTTTTTAAGGATCAATGGATATTAGGAGACTCCATGTTATCTCGGCAGGTGAACGCTTATGTGGAGATTATTGGTGATTGTTGAATGAGTTAAACTGAAATTATATTTAAACATTTTTATGTGTCTCAGAGAGGATTCTTATGCTGCATACAGTTGAGATATGGGATACGATAGTCCGACTTAATATTTACTGGGATTAAGCGTTCTTATGAGATTTTTTGGATTAGAACAAGAGTGAATTATTGAAGGAAACTATCAGATCGTTATTAGCTGAAAAGGCAAGGTGCTCTTGAAAGGTCTCAAATGGAACACATGTTCAACGCACAAATCTTGATGTCCTGGTATATTTCCCACCATATGATTCGTAGGACAAATTTTTAATAGGAAATTGTTTGACAATGAATTAAGCAAAAAAACAAAACCAAAATAAAAAGAATTTATGACTGATGCCAGTTGTTAGCATAAGTAACGACTAGCCTTGGTGAGTTGCCCATTTGGCCTATTATGTGGATCGATAAGTCGTTACCTAACAGCGGTAAGTCGTTGCCATTCTGCGTGACTGACCAAGCGTCAGCACTCATCACGACTTGCAGGGCCGTAAAATAAGAAAGTATATGATTATATATATATATATGCAAATTTATTTCAGAGTTTTTTAATTTTTTATAGTATCATTTACACACAAAAAAATATCATTTATAATATATATTAAAATATAAAAAATCAAAATAAAAAAATAAAGAGAAAACAAAATAGTTAAATTAATTTTTTTTTTGACAATTTAATTTTTTATAGTATCATTTTGTTGCGGACTAGAATATACTCGGCGATAGAGTTAAAAACTTCCGTCTTAGCACTGTACGAATATCTAGCACACAAACAGAGAAGAAATAACAATATCAGGATTTTTTACGTGGAAAATCCGAAAAGGGAAAAAACTACGGGGCCACGCCCAGTTGAAAGTGTTCCACTAGTATTTTCTTGGAATACAAGAGGCTGAATCGTCCCTAAAATTTAGAACGATCAGATTACAATGAATCTCTTTAGTATTGAAAGTCAGTTACAAAGTCAAGCAGAGTTACGGCGTCACTTGGAGATCAGGCGGAATTTCAGCGTCGTTTCGAAGTCTGGGAGAATTCCAGCGTCGGGCAGAATTCTAGTTTCACTTGGGAAGAATTCCGGCGTCACTCGGGTGTCAGGCAGAATTCCGGCGGTGGTCAAGGAGGAGTTATTCTCTCCTAATCCTCCCTTTTTTTTTTCTTCTCTTCTTCTTCTCTTCTCTTGCTTGGGTCCCCTCTCATGATAAATGAGGAGCTATTTATAGTTTTCTGAGAGTGGCTTGACCAGTAAATAAAGGGAAGATCAAGGGTACATTGGGAGTGATTTGAATGGACGGCCGATGTTGAATCTCTTGATCGTGGACCGTTTATCAGGCATCTGAAGGTCATAATGATATCGGAATTCGGCGATCTTGTGCTCGTTGGATTCGTCTCGTCGAGCTGCTCGATTCGACTATAAGCATGCCATGTTTGGAAACTGTTTGGTAATCCGAATTTTGGATTAAACCCTCCAAACGTGCTTTGGGTCTTTGATTTGGACTCATTTGGCTCGGATTGAGTTGAATTTGATATTGTTGGGTTCGTATTTCCGAGACGTTCAGTTTGACTATAAATTTGCTGAAATCGGAGTTCAGATGGTCTTCGAATTGATTTTTGAAGTTTCCAACTTGGTTTCTTGCCTCGAGATTCGTGCCCGATCAAGATAATTTTTCGATAATATATCAGTTGCCCCCCTATTTTCAGACGTCGAAGCTCCATGAGTCTGAAAATACTAATTCCACCATTTTGCATTGGTCGAATCGCAAAAAATTGCGTTCTAAAAAAATATAAGTTTGCTGAAACTCGATCGTAGAGACCTCGTTGAGCTCCGAAAGTGTCAAAATTGAGTCTAGAACATCGAAAAACGTGTCCGGGGATCCCAAAAACGTCCTATTTGGACCGTCTGGGCCAAAATTGGAGCCCAGGAATGCGCGCGGCAGCCGTTGAGGCGGTTGAAATTAATTTTTCTTTAATTCAAAAAATTCCAACAAATCCGAAAAAATCTGAAAAAATTCAGAAAATTTCGAAAAAATCTGAAAAATTCTATAGAATTCTGGAATGTTCTTTTCTTCAAAAAAAAAAAAAAAAGGGCTGTAAATACCCCTCCAAGGCCTAGAGAGAACTCGTACCTTCTCTACTCCCTCTGACTCTCTAACAGTTGAGGCTTTCCGCTGTTTTTGAGTAGGTGATTTTCCCTACTTGAGTCGGTGCCCCTCATCTTATATAGAAGTTGGAGATTTCATTTCCTTTTCTTTCCTTCTCCCCCCTTTTTTTTTGCTCACTCTAGAGGCATTCCACTATTTTTGTAGGTGACTTTCCCTACATAAAATTAGTGTCCCTCTTTAGTGTAGAAATTAAAATTTGGAATCGTTCCTTTTCTTTCTCATCTCTCGTTCTATCTTTCTTACAGTTGAGGCATTCCACTATTTTTTAGGTGACTTTCCCTACACAAAATCAGTGCCCCTCTCCTTGTGTAGAAGTTAGAATTTTTGCCTTCGTCTCTTTTTTCTTCTCCTATAGTCTTCTTCTTACATTTGAGGCATTCCACTATAGGAGATAGGTGGCATTCCCCTATCAAGCCTCAGTGCCCTCTTTTGTGTAGAAGAAGAAGTTATGATGAGAGCTTACTTTCCCACAAAACTGTCCTTGATAGAAGAAGATCGAATGCTTCTTGCATGCGAGGGTGATTTGAGGAGATATGGCGATAATAGTATCCGGGAGGAGAACCAGAAGTGATTAGTAGACTGGGAGAATTTTAACGCTGTTTGAGCAAAGTCCTTCAACGATGAACAATCGAGTGGAAGTCTGTTGGCAGTCAATGACCGAGCAGAGAGCTGAAGGAAAGTGTTGGAGGGTGTACTGCTAATAACGATCGAGCAAGAAGCCGATGATGGTTGATATGAAGTAAAGAACTGCCGGCAGATATCTGACGAAGAGCCGATGATGGCGGGTGTCCAGTGGCATTATGTTAAGGCAATATGCATCCATACTGATATGCATCTATACTAAAGTGTGCCAACATCAGATATCACTGAATCAAGGGGCCGAAGCAGTGTGATATGCCAACATTCTGGCAACACACTAACACTGTCAGCTGAGTGGAGGCCTGATGATGATCAAGTTATGTCCTTTCTTTGAAGGAGAAGTTGTAGGAGATGACAGTAAGGGAAAAGTCACTTAAATCCACCAAGGATATTTGACTGTGTTCAAGTTGCTTGTTGCTTGATGATAGTAGCTTGTACGGATGATGCCAATGTATTTTTGAATTTCAACTAAATATATACCTGAATCTGAATTTATGTAACTCCATTGATATTGTATGAGAATTTGTCCCCTAGAGGAAGCTAAATTGTTATTGCATCTGTAATACATGCTTTGATATTTGCCCCCCATGCTTTTCGAGGCATTTTTCATCTGAGTGAACATGAGAGACATCCTCCTAGGATGTTTAAGATATCCGGGGTTATTAGTCAAAGCTTTTGCTAGATGACGTTAACCTGTATAGTAGAGATCGAGAGAATCCACAGAGGATGTATGACATATCCGAGGTTGTATGTCAGAGCCTTACTCGCTGGCGTTAACCTATATAGAAGAGGTCGAGAGAATCCACCAAGGATATATGACCTATTCGAGGTTGTATGTCAGAGCCTTGCTTGATGACGTTAACCTATATGGAAGAGGTCGAATCAAATCCCCCTGGGATTGATCATCCAGTGATTGAGACACAATAAAGATTGTGTATTTCTCAAATAATAGATAAATATATTATACTCATTAGTATTTTTTTATTGTCATTTTTATTCTTTTTAAAGAAGGAGACAATATCAAAACTAGATGAACAACACATTATATTACTGTAAGACAATACAATAGTTCTCTAGTACAACATAAGAGATACATATAGGGACAACACATCATTTAGTTTGGAAAATATTAAAGGCATTAGGGTGACACCCCATTTATCATAGAAGAGATACACAAGACAAGTAATATTAATAACACAAAGGTCCAAGTTGCATTGTTATTCAATCTCACCAACCATTTGAGTATATTCAATGGTTGTCTTTCTTGTTGTTGATTTTGCCCCCCAGTGAAACGATCCTCATCTCGAGCAGGTGAATCTTGAATAAACTATCAAAGATAGCCTTGTCGGATAAGTCTCTCAATTTCATTTTTGAGCGGCTTACAAGCTTCAGTGGTGTGCCCATGACTACGGTGGAAATAACAGTATTGATCCTAATTTCTCATATTTGGCTTCAAAGGATTAGGCCACCTGATGTTTTCTTGATCGTGAATGGCCATCAGTACATTAGTTTGAGATGCATTGAGAGGCGTATAATCTTTTTCTTGTCGAAACTCGTGTCGTGGCAATGGAGGTAGGCTATTCTTCCCTTGCTTATTTTGCTGTGAGCATGAGTTATTCATTGTAGGGGCATTTTTGCGCTTTTCAGAAGGGTGCTCAAATTGCTTCTTATGAGCATTGATGGCTTCGTCTGCTGATATTTGTGCTTCCACACGATGAATCCGGTCAGCATATGAATGAACAGTGTCGTGCATGAGTGCCGAATAGAAGGGGTCAGGACGAAGGCCTCGAAGAAAGACCCCTCTGAGCAATTCTGGGTCCTACTCCCGGAATCTGTCGAGCCTCGGTGAAAAACCACTGAAAATACTCCTTTAATGATTCTCCCTCGTTTTGACGAATTCCGGAGATGTGGAAGAATCCTTAGCAATTCTTCGATGGGCTACGAACTGTTCGACAAATACTTTGGCTAATTTGACGAATGAGGGGATCGTTTCGGCTGGAAGTGAATAGAACCACGTTCGAGCTTGTCCTTTGAGGGTAGCAGGAAAAACATGGCAGAAGAGTGCATCAGATGCTCGCTGGATATGCATGATGGTTCTGTAATGATCGATGTGCTCGTACGAGTCGGATGTCCGTCATAAGAATCGATGCTCGGTAGTTTAAATCCTGCCGGAATAGGGTGTTGAAGAATGGCTTCCGTCAGGGGTGACGACTCCTGAAAGTCCCACTAACGAAGGGGTTGCCGTACGCCTCCTACAGGGAACTCTTCTCAGACCAATCGTCGCAGTTCGTGGCAAAGGGCATTGCGAGGGAGCTCAGCAACGTGTGGTCGGACTAACTCTTCGGGGAGGTCTAGAGGAATACGAGGTTGCCAACCTGTGTACGAAGGATGGGTAGAACTTGCTGTGTTAGCCAGTTCATTATCTTGATGTGACTGTAGATGTCCCCTTGGCAGAGGAAAAGGAATCTCGCCATGAAGATGTTCTGGTGGAACCTCTCCAACTCGAGGTGGATTTCGAGGGAGAAGGATCTCTTCCTGTGGAGCTAGGGCCGGTTGTCGAGTCTCTTGCAAGAGTTGAAGGATCTCGTTTTGTGATTCTTCCATCTTCCGAACACTCTCCTCTAGGGAAGGTCCCGAAGTTCCTTCTCCAGTAGCGTTTTTCCCCCCAGGATAAAAAGAGACAGATACTTAGTGTCCATGATTCATAAACTGATTCTTGAAGCGATGGGTGTTGAGGCGGGAGGATCCCAAGGTATGATTGCTACGCCTGTTGACCATAAAAATAATACTCAGAATATGAGATAATACTTCCCACAGACGGCGCCAAACTGTTACGGACTAGAATATACGCGATGATAGAGTTAAAAACTTCTGTCTCAGCGTTGTATGAATATCTAGCACACAAACAGAGGAGAAATGACAACACCCGAATTTTTTACGTGGAAAACCCGAAAAGAGGAAAAACCACAGGGCCTCGCCCAGTTGAAAGAGTTCCACTAGTATTTCTTGGAATACAAGAGGTTGAATCGTCCTTAAAATTTAGAACGATCAGATTACAATGAATCTCTTTAGTATTGAAAGTCAGTTTACAAAGTCAAGCAGAGTTTCGGCGTCACTTGAGATCGGGCGGAATTCCGGCGTTGTTTCGAAGTCTGGGAGAATTCCAGCGTCGGGCAGAATTCCAGTTTCACTTGGGAAGAATTCCGACGTCACTCGGGCGTCAGGCAGAATTCCGGCGATGGTCGAGGAGGAGTTATTCCCTCTTAATCCTCTCTTTTTTTCCTTCTCTTCTTCTTCTCTTCTCTTGCTTGGGTCCCCTCTCATGAGAAATGAGGGGCTATTTATAGTTTTCAGAGAGTGGCTGGATCAGTAAATAAAGGGAAGATCAAGGGTACATTGGGAGTGATTTGAATGGACGGCTGATGTTGAATCTCTTGATCGTGGACCGTTTATTAGTCATCTGAAGGTCATAATGATATCGGAATTCATCGAACTTGGGCTCGTTGGATTCGTCTCGTCGAGCTGCTCGATTCGACTATAAGCATGTCATGTTTGGAAACTGTTTGGTAATCCGAATTTTGGATTAAACCCTCCAAACGTGCTTTGGGTCTTTGATTTGGACTCATTTGGGCTCGGATTGAGTTGAATTTGATATTGTTGGGTTCGTATTTCCGAGACGTTCAGTTTGACTATAAGTTTGCTGAAATCGGAGTTCAGATGGTCTTCGAATTGATTTTTGAAGTTTCCAACTTGGTTTCTTGCCTCGAGATTCGTGCCCGATCAAGATAATTTTTCGATAATATATCACATTTATTAAAGAAAACAGAAGAAAAAACTAAAATATTATTTACCAAAAAAGGGAAAAAATCAAGTCGCTAATTGTGCTAATGACTGATTTTTTTTTAACCCATATCTTAGTCATGGATGTTCTCACTACACATTTGCAAGAGGATGTATTTTGGTGTATGCTTTTTGTTGATGATATTCTTCTTGTTGATAAGGCTAGAGAGGGAGTTGAAGGTAAACTTGAATTATGAAGGTCAATGTTAGAGTTTAAATGTTTTCGATTGAGTAGATCTAAAACGGAATATATAGAGTGTAATTTACTAGTAATAGACCTGGTGAGGGGATTGTGACTATGGGCGATCAAATTTATATAATAAGAGTACACATTTTAGATATCTTGGATCAATTGTTCAGAGTGATGACAAAATAGATGGGGATATTCTTAGCAAAATTCAAGTTGGATGGTTGAAGTGGAGGAATGCATCGGGCTTGTTGTGTGATAAAAAAGTCTCCCTCAAACTTAAGGGAAAATTCTATAAGATGATGGTGAGACCTACAATGCTTTATGGTGCTGAATGTTGGCCATTAAAAGAGAAGCATAATACTAAGTTAAGTATTGTAGAGATGAGGATGCTAAGGTGGATGAGTGGCTTTACCCTTAGAGATAGGATACGAAATGAGCATATACGTGAAAAGGTTAGAGTAGCTCCGATGGAAGATAAGATTAAAGAGAGTTGCCTTAGATGGTTTGGTCACATAAAACGACGGCCTTCTGATGACCCGGTTAGGAAAGTAGTATTAGATTTGTTTAAGAAAGGTAGGGTAGACCTAAAAAGACTTGGTTAGAAAATTTTAGAAATGATCTTTCTTTATTAGATTTATAAATTTCCTTATTTAGAATATCAGTTATAATTTATAAAAAAGAAAAAAAATTGTTAAATTAAAATTTATTTGACAAAATTTTATTTATAAATATATAATTTAATTAAAATTTATATATATTTATAAAAAATGAAATAAAAAAAGCAAAGAGCTAGTCATTAGTCGAGCTACGACTTGATTTTTTTTTATTTTCATTTTTTTGGAGTGTAGTCGTGATGAGAGCTGACTACTGGCCAGTGTCAGTCGTTTCTTTAGGTCGCCAGCCTACCCCAAGTCACATATTTAATCCACATAACCGGCCAAATGAGTGCCAGATAGGTGACCCAAGTCATAGACTCGATCCAAATAACCGTCAAATGGGTGTCAGATAGGTTGGGCGCCAACTCACCATGGCCAGTCATCATCTATGCTAATGATTAGCATCACTCATAAATTTTTTATTTTGACTTTGTTTTTACCTAATTAATTATTAAACCATTTTCTTTTAAAAATTTGTCCATGATCCGTATCTCTAAGAACTTAAATATAGAGGCCTATTGTTTCCATCAATCCTTGCCAAGAGTGTAATGATTAACTCAAAGATGATGTGAAGTATTTCTACCCTCCAACCAACAAGAGGTCTAAAATAACTTTTAATTAAGGGGTATTTTGGCTCAGTGTGAACCTTAAAGGGGACATGATCTATCGATTCATTATGCATTTTCATTAAACATCGAAGTATTATTCCTACCCTCCAATCAACAAGAATGCATCAGGCAAATTGTGTGATAGAAAAGTACTCCTCAACTTAAGCGTAAATTGTATAAGTTGATGGTGAGACCTACAATTTCTTATGCCATAGAATGCTGGTCACTAAAAGAGAAGCATTAAGTTTAGTGTTGTAGAAATGAGGATGCTTAGGTGTTTTAGTGGCTTTACACTTAGGGAAAGAATGCAAATCGAGTATATACGTGAAAGGGTTGGAGTAACTCCAATGAAAGATAAGATTAGAGAGAGTTGCCTTAGATGGTTTGGTTACATAAAATGACAGCCTTTCGACGACCCTGTTAGGAAAGTAGATGTATTAGATCTGACCTATGTTAAGAAATATAGAGCTAGACTTAAAATAACTTAGTAAACATTAAAATGATATTTTTTTATTACATTTAAATGAGAATTTGACTCTTAATACGATATAATGGAGAAAAAATATTCATATAGTTGACCCCACATAGTAAGACAAATACTTCTTTTTATTGTTAATTTGTATTAAAGCATATATGATACATTGAACTTGACATCCCTCGGAGGTCGGACGCAGCTATATGTTCGGAGGCGAATCAAGTGCAGTCATGTCAGCGGTACCGAGCCGCCGTACCGAGCGAAGGGGTGACGTGACGCATTATAGTTGATCTCCGGATGACGTTCGGCGTCCGACAGAATAATTAATCACTAATTAAGCATATGCACACCAAAACCAATATCTTTTCACCCCAACTTCATACTAAAAAAATATGCTCTTCTTATCTCTAAGATAGATACACTTTATTCTAAGCAGACAAAAATATTCTAATCTTCAATTTTTAATCTTGTGTTTTCTTAACTATATCTCATCCATCATAGCCATTCATTCTGGGAATCTTTGTTGATCTTTGAGCCAATTAAGCCATCTTTTGCTTAATAATCCACACTCACCGTATGTTACTTTCTTCTTTTTACTTTGACCTATTTCCCTATCGATCACGTTGTTGTGAAGGAATATTTTTGAATAATTTGTGCCGTTGGAGCTCACTAATGATCAACGGTCATGTGACCTCTGCAGGAATCAATGAAAGCTTTCTGATTCCCTCATCGGTAACTCCCATTTCTTGTCCGATGTGCTCTCTCTGACATCTGCTGCCTGCATTATTGTGTACTCTTTTGTCTTGTGAAATATTTATAAATAATTATTTTTATTTATTTTTTTATTTTTATGAATAGATGGATTGATTAAATTTAAGATAGAATAATTTATTTTTTATTTGAAAAGAATTTTTATTTATTTATTTTTTAAGTTAGTAAACCTGATAATCTGATATCATTTTGGTAAATTCTAGTGATGAGGATTTTCTGCATTGGAAAATAATTTATATAATAAGAGAAAAAAAAAATCTTTGCATAAAAAATATAATAGAAGTTAATAAATTTATTTAATTGATGACTAGATTATATTGTCATGATGCATATTTAGCTAATTTGATTATTGAAAATTATATTAATAAATCATTTGATTCAATATAAAGATGAGATTTACTTCTTATAAATTCAAAATTATAATAAAAATTCAAGATATTTTTAATGAAATGATCTGAAAATATTAAATATTTTTAAAAAATTAGGGTAATAGGGAGTCATGGAGTGTAATTTGATATCTTGGTGTATGCTTTTTGCTGATGATATTCTTCTTGTTGATAAGACTAGAGAGGGAGTTGAAGGTAAACTAGAATTGTGGAGGTCAACCTTAGAGTCTAAAGGTTTTCGCTTGAGTAGATCTAAAACGGAATATATGGAGTGTAATTTTAGTAATAATAGACCTAGTGAGGGCATTGTGACTTTGGCCGATCAAGTCATTAATAAGAGTACACGTTTTAGATATCTTGGATCTATTGTTCAGAGTGATGGTGATATAGATGGGGATATTATCAGCAGAATCCAAGTTGGATGGTTGAAGTGGAGGAATGCATCGGGCTTATTGTGTAATAGAAAAGTACCCCTCAAACTTAAGGGAAAATTCTATAAGATGGTGGTGAGACCTGCAATGCTTTATGGTGCTGAATGTTGGCCATTAAAAGAGAAGCATAATTCTAAGTTAAGTGTTGCAGAGATGAGGATGCTCAGGTGGATGAGTGGCTTTACCCTTAGAGATAGGATACGAAATGAGCATATTCGTGAAAAGGTTGGAGTAGCTCCAGTGGAAGATAAGATTAGAGAGAGTCGCCTTAGATGGTTTGGTCACGTAAAACGGCGGCCTCCCGATGACCCGGTTAGGAAAGTAGAGGTCTTAGATTTGACTTATGTTAAGAAAGGTAGAGGTAGACCTAAAAAGACTTGGTTAGAAAATATTAGAAATGATCTTTCTTTATTAGATTTAAACGAGAATTTGACTTTTAATAGGACACAATGGAGAAAAAGGATTCATGTAGCCGACCCCACGTAGTGGGATAAAGGCTTGATGTTGTTGTTGTTGTTGTAGGGTAATAGGGAGTCATGACTGATGAGTATATCTATTTAGCATAATTTTTTAATAACTTAACATTAAATAAAATAAAAATTTATACAAATTTTTTATGTAACTATATATACTATAAAAGTTCCATTTTAATTTTATATATAATTATATATATTATAGAAGATAAGGATCAAAGTAGTCCATTTATTTGTTAAGAATGATCAAAATTATTATCGACTATTTAAAAGTATGATATTAATTTCGCCATTTTTAAATAGGGATCTAAATAATCCCTATCATATAAAAAATTATTAAAATTTTTAAAAATAATTTCGGTGATCAATCCGATCATTTTCTCTATATTGTAATATGCAGAAGAAGCATTATTTTACCATCAGTGGTTTATTGAAGAACTAAAAAAAATACCCTAATTCAGAAATACTAATTGTCTTTTGATGAAGTCTGTCCACTAATTAAAGTATTTTTTTTTGGGGAAACACTAATTAAAGTATTCATGAAGGTGTTTTGCTCCAATTATTGGATCATAATTTTTTTGAATTAAAAACCTCAAAGTCTGAGCCAAATTTCTCTATTTTTCGACCGTTTGTGCATAAAATAAAAAATAAAAAAATATAAATTAATTTAAAAAACTTTGATTTTAATTTTTATCCAATACAATATTGAGAAAAAACTAATTACAATATTTTCTTTTATTTATTTCTCATTTTCTTGTTCATTTTTTCTCATTCAATTCAAACAAATCAGCATAGCCTAAAGGAATTGAATTATGATTTTTATCTGATTTAGTTAAATAGAACTACAGTAAGTTTTCTTATTTAATTTAGAAGAAAATAAAGTTTATTTATTTTATGATGATGATCAAGTAGTGGTTGAATGGCAACACTTTGGTAGCTTTTTGACGGCGTAGGTTAAGTTGGGTCTTCAAGTGCTAGATGAGTAAAGCCCCAACAATGATGGCTGGACGATGGTCCAATGATGTCTATTCAATGATGATTTAATGATGGTAATTCTATAATAGTCTGACGGCCACAATCAGATAGTGATATGGCAATTTTGTGTCATTAGTAGTTCGATGGTGACATCCTCATTGAGCTCGGGGATTCTTTAAACATCCTAGCTCCCTCCAATTTCTTATCTAGTCCTCCTTCGTATAGAGAATGAGTTTTATTTATAATTTTGAGACTAACACTCCTAAAAAATATACCATAATCCAAAGCACTTAATCGAATGACCTATATTGATTCCGTTGATGATAATCATAATTGTATAGATCAAATTAAGCCAAATTATAATCATATTTATGTAGATCAAGCTCAGAACAAATATCTTTGAATCAGTCTTAACCAATTTGACCGAATGAACTCAAGATCAGATCATCGGCAGTACTAAACTAAGCATGATCTTTTACATACAAGTACATGAAATACAAGCGAATACTCTCATTTTTGGCTTTTTTTTGCCATGTACTTCACATGGAGTCCAATATATTTAAAATTGTAATCATATGCTCTGTCAACTCTCGAAAAAAGAAAGTCTCATTTGCATGTGAAGTCTAATTTCTTGTAAAGCTACTCATCAACCACAAATCATGCCACAACTTCTGATAGCATTAAACAATTTCAAACCAGTACACAATTTGAACTTTGAACAGGTCATTCCAAGACTGAAGTCACAAGTTACATAAGGGCCAAACAGTTACAAGTCTAACACAGGCCTTGTTTCTCTTAAGAAACCTGACCTTCCTTCTCTCCAACCATTTGTGTGTGGGAGAGCATATGGATCATTGAAAAATTAAGAACCAAAATCTCTCAGTAAATTAAGATCTTTAGTTCACATTGAATGGTACAAAGGGGGGGAGAGACAGAACTAAAGGTTAAATTTGGGTTTTTTTTTCCTATTAACAATTGGAGTTTCTTCCAGGACCACCATAGTAAAAATAATTCCCCCAATCACCATTATTTCCATTTTGCACATCATAGCAGTTAGATTGCTCTGTGAATGTTCCAACACCTTTAGGAGACCTGAGGTTATTAGATTCATCAACTATCTGAATATTTCTGAAATAGCTTGCTTTGCCAAATCCTTCTTCAGGAAAATGACCACTTCCCATTTCTGTAGCTGTGTGTTCTCCATCTGGCTGAGAGTTCACCACTTCTCCTCCCCATTCAATCATGGAGGCACTGTCTGCTAGATAGGAGAATAGGAAAGAAGGCCAGTAACCTAGCACCAAATCACTACCAAATTGCATCCACCAATTTCCTTCCTTTGGATCCTGCTCCAATATGATAGGTGAAAAAAGAGGGATATTTGCATAAAACTCAAATAGTTTGTATGCCAATATTTATCTTTGTAAATATGGATAAAAACATATCGCACTATACAACCATATAGATCTGGTAATATGGCATACATGTCAGAAATATTACCGTTTGTTACAAAATCCTGATAATATGACAAAATTCATACTCAGTTTGTATGTCAAGGTTGCTTAATAAACTCTAGTTATTATATGCTAGGATTTTATATATTAGCACATATATGCGGAAGTTAGTTTTCCTTGTTGAATTATTTTAATTTACTTGCTTACAAGATTCTATAACCTTCATTCCTTCCTATAAAACATTTAACTATAGCGATATTTATAATTTCTCTTTTAAAGAATATAAACTTAAGAACAAGAAGAAAATGTTTCGCAGATTTTAACAAGTATCCTTTTGTTCTAGCATCTTATTTGATTTATGGGAAGGTAGTGAGCATTTTTCTCCACCGTACAGACAAGCATACTGATATCATATGGTGGCAGAAAATGTGTTACCAGTTTTTGTCAAGTTTGCCTTTGTTTTAGCTTATATTTTTATGTCTAAGAAGGGGGTGAGATTTTTTTCTTTACCTTCCAAACAAGTATGCTGATGTCATATTGTGAGCCACTATAATCAGAGATAGGGGAGATGCTGGCCCCCATTGCAATGTCACTGTTGATCTGAATGAACCCAGAGCACAGTAAATTATAGCAGCCCGTTGCTTGATAAGCATCACTCTGTCATTTTCACAAGCATTATTGAGGGGGAAAACATTAAGGCATCTCCTAATTGAAGAAAAATGATGTTGATAAGAGAAGATAAAGAGCATCAAAGAGATGAAAGGCTCACGCACAGTCCAGTAAGTGAACAGTCTGGTGTTATTATCACCATAGAGATCAGGACTGACCTATTTTTATTGAAAGAAAATTAATATATTTGTTCTCCATGTCAGCAATTTGCATAAGTCAAAGCATTTTATGTGTGGAACTTACCTGCCAACCAGCTTCAATGCTGTTGAGGTCTTCACCAAAGGAACCCCCTAAGATCCAGAGCTGGGAGAGACTGAACTCATTGGACTGTTGAATCTTTGGTTCCCAGACATTTATAATTGCCTTGGCTCCATAATACTTATCGCCTTCAACATAAGCAATTGCATGCTACACTCATAAAGGCATATAGAGAATAAGGGAAACAAAATGAGAAAAGAAAGGAGGTAAATAAAAGCATCTACCAAAAGTCTAACCCTTTATTTCAAAGATTCTTTCCTTTTACCATACCTGATGGCCGCTCTCATTGATGAGATCAGGATCCGCAAATCTTGGCTTTGGTATGGTTCTATGCTTCTTTCTTCCATATCTCTTAACTGAGCTAGCTCTTAGAACATCTTCCCCCTTAGTTCTTCTTATTGGTATCGTGCCCTCTGGGCACCTCCCATTCTGATGCCAAAGCTGAGCTACGGTGTTCTCTTTCTTTGCACCGGAGTGTGAAACTAGCTTGCTCTCATCATAATGGCCTTCTGGATGGAAAGCAGGTCTCATCTAAAGGATATAGAAAAAAGAGATTGAAAGCCATAAAATTTAAGCACGAAGAAGAAAGTCAGTGGGGCTGCTATAGAAAAAAGAAACTGGGAAATAAAGAGGGGGAGAGGAAAAGACCTGGATTGTGTGATTTTTAAGAAAGGGGTGGTCAAATGCAGGCTGGTGAGCAATGTGAACACAGTCTATTACATCTCCATCAGGACTCTGCATTGTTTTCACAAACAAAATTTAAGAGATTTTATTCAATTATAACTTCATAACGCTATAAAGCGAAATTTCCAAGGAAAAGACAAGTTTTTTTTTTGGGAACGGAGGCACAAAATGAGAAATGTTTAAATCATATAATTAAGGGTTCATTTGGTTGCTTGAAGTTAGAAAACATGTTCCGGAAAAACAGTAAATTTGTCGGATTCTATCACTTGTTTGATGTAGTTAAATCAATATTGACCTCCAACACAAACACCCGCAAAATTCCTCAAAAGTGATGATTTTATTTTCACACCCGAAATAAGTGAAATCGAAGTGATATTTTTGTAGAACATATTTTCAAACTACAAACATCAAATGAGCCCTAAACAACATTCATTGTTTGAACACAAATGAAAGATTTATTAATATTGGACATTTCCTTCAGCAGAAAAGGGGGATTTTGAGTCTGAAAAGAAGCAAAGAAAAAGGAGGCACCGAACTGAAAAATGGAAGAGGGGAAGCCCCAACATCTCCATGATAAAAAAATGCAAGAATAAGCCAACAATCCTCGTTTAATGTAGAAGAAAAAGAAATTAGAAGAAAAACTTTCAAAATCTAAGAGGGAATCCTAGATCTTTTCTAAGAAAATAAGTATAAAAGTGTTGCACTTAACTCAAATTAGAAAGGGCAAACCTTTCATGAGAAAGAATGGAGAAGAGAGGGGGTGAGAAAGAGAGAGAGACCTGAATGCTCTTCAAGGCCGGCTTGTTGATCCTTCGCAGGCGCTTCTCGACAGCGATCTGCTTCCTCGTCACTTCGCCGACGAACGCCGCCGCACCAGCGCACAATACGCAGCAGCAAATAAGCGCCACGGCCACTATAGTACGGTTAAAACCACAGTGCAACCTCATGATCGGCGCTAACATGCGCCGCCCTCCTTTCTTCTCCAAAAAAATCCGATCTTTTTTGAAAAAAAAAATCTCAAAAAATAAGTAAAAATACTTCCTTTCCCAACTCGCAGATTCAGAAGCTCCTCACTGCGAAACGAAACCCTTTCCTTTGCTTCTCTCTCCACAAGCAAAAAAGGAGTA
Organism: Dendrobium chrysotoxum; assembly: GCA_019925795.1. Lineage (NCBI taxonomy): Eukaryota > Viridiplantae > Streptophyta > Magnoliopsida > Asparagales > Orchidaceae > Dendrobium > Dendrobium chrysotoxum. The sequence continues at coordinate 74,765,254 of CM034300.1, forward strand.
AAAGAAGACAGCTTCCTCTTTCTCTCTCTAGCACTGCTTCTCTATCCTAATTCAGGGTGACAGAACAAGAGGCGATGGGCCTAAACTCTAAAAAGTAACCGTTGGAGGGGTAAGAGTGGAAAAGCGTCCGTCGGTGAGCACTGCACGCACCTATGCCGGGCTTGTCGCTACTCCATGTTCGCAACGAAATGACCACAATACCCTTGTTATGTTTACTTCTGACGTTTCATTTCCATGCCACACGTGCCAGAGATGGAGTAGCTTTGGATTCCCATTCTTAACACGGATTCAGCTTTTCACGTGCTTCTGACTCACGTGTGACAAAATTTAGCCAGCCACAAAGAGATGCCTTTATGTGCACCGCGGCACAGTTGACTATAGCCGGCCGCAATAGAGGAAAACCAAGCCGGTTCGGCGCCGCCCATATGAAACCGGTTCACATAGTTACCAAAGCCGGCTTATTTGACATTATTTTGTAGAAAGTTTTTTTTTTTTTTTTGACATTTAGGCCACTTAAGATAGACTCACACACACATCACATATATAAGATTCAATTCAAGACCTCTTAGTTGGTAGCCTAAGCTCCCAACTAAGGCTGCAAGCGAACTAAGCGTTCAACAAGCTACTCGAGGCTCGGCTCGATAAGAGCTCGTTCGTGATCGTTCAATTAATTAGTTGAACAAGCTTGAACACTTTCGTAAATACTCGATGCGTTAATAAACAAGCTTGAACAACAATGTGTTTGGCTCGATTAGGTTCGTGAACATGATCGTTTAAAGCTCATGAACATACTCGATATGAAGCTTGACAAGAAGCTCGTGAACAAATTAAAGAACTCAATTAATGTTTGATATTTGACATCAAGATCAATTAATTCTCACTATTATTATTATATATATTTAATAAATAAGCTATTATTATATATTAATTGATATTAATCGATTAATTCTCATTAATATTATTACTAATCATTTATTTACAATAACAATTATTTAATTTATAATTAACAACAATATAATTTTATTATAATATAATGATATAATTATTATTAAATAATAAAATTTAAAGTAAATAAATATTATACGAAACCATTAAAGTCTTTCTATGAACGCAGAAGATAATCTTTCAACAGTTGTACCAAATGGAGAGATATGCAACAGGTAAGCTTCATTTAAAAATATATTCATATTGATTAATGTTATTTTTATTTTACATAAACAATTGCTTTTATTATAAATGTGTTTGTTCATAGATATATTCATGAACATGTTTGTTTGATTGTTTAAAAAAATTTGTTAAATATGTTCACGAACATGCTCGATGTAATCGTTTGTTAGGAAGCTCGATAAAGCTCGTTTGTTAAGTTAATGAACATCTAAAAGTAGATCTCGTTTATAGCTCGTTTGTTTAAAGCTCGATAAGCACTAAACGAACCGAACATGAACTGAATATGAACTGAACATGAACATGCATTAATTTAAATGAACCAAACATGAACACAAATAATAAAGCTCGAACAAATACGAACCAAACTTGAACAAGCTGATATTAAATGAACTCAAACATGAACACTCACATACTCGACTCGGCTCGGTTCATTTGCAGCCCTACTCCCAACCAATAGACCAAAGTGAGCTGTGTATTTTTGTAGAAAGTTAGGCAGGAAGAAGCTGGAGTGCTGAAAAATGCTGATAGAAAAGCTCGTTCCTTGAATATATGTAAAAAAATGTAATAATTATTGTTTAAAATAAATTATATTTCATATGATTTAACATCATATAAAAATTTAAAGCATTAGTGTTGTTACGTGCTATAAACTTTCGTCAGTAGAATTGGTGTAATATTTTCATGTATGACAAAATTTAGCACGCATAAAAAAAGTTATATGAGAGACTAGAAATATTTTACGAGGAAACCCAAGAAGAGAAAAAATCAGCATATATCATATAAATATCAGTACTCCAATATGATAAACATTTATCTCTCCTTTTTCAATTCTCACTTTTTCAAATATATGTGAACATAAATATTAGTGCTTTCAACATGTATGAATAGTATCTAACATATCATATAAATATTAAAAAGTTCACATATATGACAAAATAGGAGCTCTATGAGAATAAACTTGTGTGCACATTTTAATAGTTACAAATCATAAAACTTTTTATCTGCAGTATCCATCGAAACATTTCAAAGTTTTATCATTCTGTAGCAATTTCTATCAGTGTCGATATACTCATTAAAATTCCTAAAATATTATACAATAAAGAATAACGAGTAAAAATTTAATTTATACATACTAATATGACCAAAATATTTCATTAATAACATATAAAAAATTACATGTTGAAAAGCTCATATGAAAGTTATAAAAAATATTATCTAGATTTTGGAACTATAACTTATAGTTTTTGCTAGGCAAGTGAATAGTGCAATAAAGAAACATGATAAAAGAAAATATATTTTGTTGCGGACTCAAATATGCGCGGCGATAGAGTTTGAATTTCTGTCTCAGCGTTGTACGTATATCCAGCGCACAAACAGAAGAATGAAAGAACACCAGGATTTTTATGTGGAAAGCCCTGGAAGAGGGAAAAACCACGGGGCCACGCCCAGTTGAAAAAGTTCCACTAGTGTTGTATGAAATACACGAGACTGATTCGTCCTTTAAATTCAGGACGATCAGATTACAAAGAGTATCAATTACAAGGCCAAGCAGAGTTCCGACGTCACTCGGGTGTCCGGCAGAATTCCGGCGTCACTTGGAAAGAATTCCGGCGTCACTCGGGCGTTGGGTAGAATTCCGGCGTCAGGCAGAATTCCGACGTCGCTCCGGCGTCGGGCAGAGCTCCGGTGTCCCTCGGACGCTCGGTGGTGCTCTGGCGATGCTCCTGTGGTGTTCCGGTGGAGTTCTGGCGGTGGTCGAGGAGGAGCTATTCCCTCCTAGACTTCTCTTCTCTTCTTCTTCTCTTCTTCTCTTCTTGGCTTGGGTCCTTTCTTAAGAGAAATGAGGGGCTATTTATAGTTTTTCTGGAGTGGCATAGCCCGTAAATAGATGAGGGGTCAGGGGCAAATAAGGAGTGATTCGGATGAACGGCTGATATTGAATCCCTTGATCGTGAACTGTTTATTGAGCATTTTAAGGTCTTAGTGGTATCAGAATTCTGTGATCTTGGGCTCGTTGGATTCGTCTCGTCGAGCCGCTCGATTCGACTATAAGCTCGTCAAAATCGGAGACCATTTGGTAACTTAAATTGCTGTTCGAGGCTTCCAACAGCGCTTCAGGTACTTGATTTGGACTCATTTGGGCTCGGATTGAGTCGAATTTGGTGACGTTGGGTTCATATTTCCGAGACGCTCAGTTCGACTATAAGCTTGCTGAAATCGGAGTTTAAATGATCTCTGAATTAATTTTTGAAGTTTCCAACTTAAGTTTTTCCTTGAGATTCGTGCCCGATCAAGATAATTTTTTGGTGATATATCAGTTGCCCCCCTATTTTCGGACGTCGAAGCTCCAGGAGTCCGAAAATACTTGTTCAGACATTTTACATTGGTCGAATCGCAAAAAAAAATATAATTTTCCTCAAACTCGATTGTAGAGGCTTCGTTGAGCTCCGAAAGTGTCAAAATTGAGTCCGGAACGTCGAAAAATATGTCCGGGGACCCAAAAAATGTCGAATTTGGACCGTCCGGGCCCAAAATCGAGCCCGGGAACGCGTAGGCGGACGAATCGGCCGGCCTCCGGCAACCGCCGCGGAGGAGCCCACGCGGGCGCGAGGGCAAGGGGCGCGCGGCAGTTGCTGCCCCCCATTTTTAAAAAAAAAAAATTTTAAAGTGGGGCCCGCATGGATTTTCCAAATCCAAAAAATTCCGAAAAAATCCCAAAAAATTCTGAAATTTTTTTGAAAAATTCAAAAAATTCAAAGTTTCTTCTAGAAGCCTCCTCACTGTAATTTTCAAACATTTTCCCCCTCTTTTCTTCACATTTCCCTCTCTTTTTCTTCCCCTTTTCATCCTATAAATACCCCATTGGGGTAATGAAAATTTGCACCATATTATCCTCTTCCTTTGGCCTTCTAGCTTTTGGCATTCTGAGGCTTTCCGCCGTTTTTAAGTAGGTGACTTTTCCTACTTGATTCGACGCCCCTCCTTTTGCGCAGAAGTTAGCGGCTTTCCCCCTTCCTCTCTCCGTTTTCCCCCTTTTTCTTCCTACTTCGGAGGATTTCCGCAGTCTTTCGTAGGTGATTTTTCCTACTTAGATTTGCGCCCCTCTTTAGTAAAAGAAGTGAAATGGGTGATCCTGCATCCTCAAAAAATCCTTCGGAAGATCGTCCTGCGCAACGATCTGAAGTTTCAAAGAGGACCCAAAAGGCACCGAAGGCTGACGATGTGATTTCCACCATCACTGAGGACTCTTTCATCTCATTTAGGAAAAAATTTCATTTTCCTAATAATTTGGTGATGAATGTGCCGGCCAGAACTGATCGTGCCTGCTTCCCTCCCCCGAGATTTGTGACGGTGTATGAATTTAGTCTGCGAGTGGGACTACGATTTCCTCCTTCTTCCGAACTGATCGACATTCTGACGATTTATGGGGTATGCTTGTCTCAATTTTTCTACAGAGCCATGTCGATCATGATGGGCCTGATCTTACTTTTTAGAGATGGTTGATCAACAACTTCTTTTATGTGCATAATGATTGGATCTTCACGAGAAATGTGGGAAGTTGAAAGAGCTACCTGTGCCCCTTCACATTGGAGCAGAATATTTGTTGAGGATACTCAAGCTTCCTGATTTAGATGCTCTACACTATGAGGTGCGTTTCTTGAGTAGATACATAGATGAAGAGTACTTGTTCAAGGTTAGATTATCTACTCAAGCAAGGAGATCACATGCTCAAATGTTGAAGAAGTCTGTTAGAGTTCCAGAAGTGGTTCCCCAAAAGAACCACTCCAAGCGACCAGGGAGTGAGGAAGGTTTGCAGGCACCGAAGAAGAAGAAGGCAGATGAGGTTTTGACAGTTGTTAGCAAAGGTCCTCGAGTTTCTTCATCCAAGTATATATTCCGGAAGATGTGTTGAACCAACCATCAGTGCATTGGCCGCCGACGGGCTGAGGAGTTGGTGAGTTCTCCTTTACTTCTTCCTCTTTTTTATATTTCTTAAGAATATATTTCTGATATTCTCTTTTCTCAGTATTCTGATTTCAAGCTCGAGATGACCAAGAATCTGAATGATTGGAACAAAGAGTTTGTGAAGGTTAAATACCTTCAGGGAGAGTACAAGAAGAAATATGACAGTAAAGTGAAGGAGATGAAGGTGATGGAGGATCAGCTTGAGGGGTGTAGAACAGAGTTGGCCAACAAGATCACTGCAGCCTCTTCTCAGAATGAACAGATGGATCGTTTGCATATAGAGTTGGAGGAGGCACAGTCGACGATCAAGCAGCAGGAAAAGACTCAGCAAGTCCTTGAGGCTGAGAATGAGAGGCTTCAGAGTATACTGTCCGAGAAGGAGGCCCAGCAGTTGCCGTCTGCAGTTATTGAAGAGTTCAAGAAATCTTATGCTTTCAAGATCATCATTGAGGACCACATTCAGGAAGCTCACAGTCATATTTATGATGTGGAGGTGAAGGCCTTGGAGGCAAAGTGCGCAGAGGATGGCTTCATCAGGGGCTTTATGAAGGGTGTTCGTACAGTACATCGCAAGACTGGAGCGGAGATCGAGGGTTGACTCCTAGCCAGGCTTCTGGTGATGCTTCTTCAGACTCTGGTGGTGAAGAGCTGGAGAGTGAGTTACAGCGAGCTTTTGCCTTGGAGGAGGACGAGGATGATGTTGAGATTCTGTAGGATGTTTTTGATGTTATTTTGTATCATTTTGCTTTCTTTCTAGTGATTGTATGTATGCCCGATGTTGATATTTCTATTTGGTGTACTCGATGTTCAGTGATATATAAAGAAGTTGTTGATGTTCTTTTCTAACATGCAAATAAAATTCACTTAGTTTTACTTCAGTTTGGATGATAGTATTTTAGTGAGCTCTTTTTAACTTGAGCAAATGTAAGATATCCTTTTTTAAAAGGTTTTGACCTATCCGGGGTTATTAGTGAAAGCATTTGCTTGGTGGCATTAACCTGTCCGGAAAAGGTCAGATTAACTCCCTTTGGGATTATCATCAAATAATTTTGATATCCAAGATATCCTCCTAGGATATTTGACCTATCCGAGGTTGTTAGTCAAAGCCTTTGCTTGATGACATTAACCTGCGCGGAAGAGGTCGGATCAAATCCCCCTGGGATTGATCACTCAGTGATTGAGATACAATATAGATTGTGTATTTCTCGAATCACAGAAAAAGAGTTTGGGGAGAAGAGACAATAGCACGACAAAGTGAATATCACATTACTTCGTAATATAAGATAGTATTCCCTAGAACAACTTAGGGATACAAGAAAAAAGTTCTTCTATAATCAACACATAAGGGATGTACGAAAAACTTTAAAGATACATAACACGACTACAGGAGAAGATAAGATGCAAGATAATATAGCACATAGACAGATAGTAGTATTAACTCCTACTGATAGTATTTACGAAGGTTGCCCACGTTTCAAGTTCAGGGAAGCATTTTTCCACCAGCATCCTTCAGTTTGAATGTTCCAGGCTTGACCATAGCCGCTACCAAATAAGGACCCTCCCAGAGGGGGAGAGCTTATTACGCTGAGGGCCTTTTCCAGCGGCTTCAATGCTTCGTAGTACTAAGTCCCCAATGGTGATAGGGCGAGATTTCACCCTTCGATTGAAGTGACGGGCAATTCTTTGGTGGTATGCAGCGGTTCTGAGTGAGGCTTCATCTCTTACTTCTAGGAGGAGATCCAAATTTGCTCTAAGCTTCTCCTCGTTATTATTGAAGTCAAAAGTCTGAACTCTGTGGCTAGGAACTCCGATATCAACCGGTATAACTGCTTCTGTACCAAAGTAAAGGTTATATGGGGTTTCCCCTGTAGGAGTTCTAGCGGTGGTTCGATAAGCCCAGAGGACATTGGGGAGTTCTTCGGCCCATTGCCCCCTAGCCTTCCCCAGGCGTGTCTTCAGTCCTTTCAGGATTGTTCGGTTTGTAACCTATATTTGTCCATTAGCTTGAGGATGGGCAACAACTGTGTGAATGAGCTGAATATGAAAATCCTTATAAAAAGATGTAAAGATCTTCCCGGTGAACTATGTCCCGTTATCAGTGACGACTTTCGCAGGAATGCCAAAGCGACATATTATGTTCTTCCATAAGAATTGCTTGGCATTTGCTTCAGTAATCTTCGCCAAAGGTTCTGCCTCCACCAATTTGGTGAAGTAATCTACAGCCAAAATAATGAATTTTCGTTGTCCAGTCGCTATAGGAGAAGGTCTCATTATATCAATTCCCCATTGGGCAAAAAGCCAGGGGCTTTGAAGTGATGCAAGCTCCAGAGCGGGTGTATGAGTGAGGTTGGAATGCAGTTGACAGTTTTCACACTTTGTGTAAACTCAAGTGCGTCCTGTTTCATTGTAGGCCAATAGAATCCCTGTCTCATAATCTTGTAAGCCAACGCTCTTCCTCCCAAATGTTCTCCACATACTCCTGAATGAACTTCTCGAAGTACGTAATTAGCTTCTGATGGTGGGAGACAGTTGAGGTACGACCCAGTGAAGGAGCGCTTATACAACTCGTTGCCAATAATGGTGAAATTTGCGGCTTGTCTCCGAAGTCGTATTGCAGCTATGGGTTCTTCAGGTAGCACCCCATCTTTCAGAAAAGACAAGATGAGTTCGATCCAAGACATATCTCTTGGCTCGTCAATTGACTGTATGACCCACGGACCCTGAATGCTTGGAAAGTGGATCTCCTCGATACATCTTCTCTTATAGATGTCCCCCATTGTTGATGTAGCAAGTTTAGAAAGAGTGTATGCTCTCATATTTTATTCTCGGAGGATATGTATGATTTGATGCTCTCCTATACGAGCCAAGAGTAGCTTCATAATGCTACAATATTGAGCCAGCTGAGGATTGTGAATATCAAACTCCCCCTCCACCTGAGAGGCAACTAGTTGGGAATCAGTGTGAGCTATTAGGTTCTGGAATTCACAGTTAATTGCTAGTCTCAATCCAGCAATAAGGGCCTCGTATTCGGCTATGTTGTTGGATGTTGGGAACTTGAGTCGGAGCCCGTACTCAAGGGTAACTTTCTGCAGAGAGATTAATAAAATTCCAGCCCCATCCCCGAAACTTCCTGAAGCTCCATCGACGTACAACGTTCAGCATAGAGAAGAATGAAGCTCTCGGTTGTACATCAGATATCAAAACGGTGCATTCAACTACAAAATCTGCTAGTGCTTGAGATTTAATATAGGGCCTAGGCAAGTAGTGGATATCAAATTCTCCCAGTTCTACAGACCACTTAGCAAGCCTGCCCGATGCTTCTGGCTTCTGCAGAATGCTTTGTAGCGGCAGATTCGTGTATACCCCAATTGAATGGGCTTGAAAGTAAGGGAGTAGTTTTCTGACAGAATAAACTAACGCCAATGTTGTCTTATCTGCCAAAGGATAACGTCCCTCTACTTCAGATAAAATATTACTAATATAGTAGATAGGACGTTGTATAGCATTTTCTTCTCGGATCAGGACCGCACTAATGGCTTGGACAGATACAGCCATATACAAATACAATCTTTCTCCTGGTATTGGTTTAGAAAGTAGTGGCGGGGATATCAAATACTTTCGCAATTGTTCGAAGGCTTCTTGCCATTCATCTGTCCATTGGAATCCAGAGCTATGAGCGCCTCTAAGTATCTTGAAGAAAGGCAAATATTTGTCTCTTGAACGTGCCAGGAAACGAGATAGTGTCGTAATTCTCCCATTCAACCTTTGGACCTCCTTGATGTTCTTTGGCGTCACTATGTCTCTTAGTGCCTTGATCTTCTCTGGATTAGCCTCAATTCCTCTATGGGTTACCATAAACCCCAAAAACTTTTCAGAATAGACTCCGAAAGCACATTTAGCAGGGTTGAGTCGTATATTGTAATGTCTCAATAAGTGGAAATATTATTTCAGGTCAGAGATATGTTGGATTTTTCAAGACTTTTAACCAACATATCGTCCACGTACACCTCCATAGTACGTCCAATAAGGCTTTTGAAAACCTTATTCATGAGACGCTGATAAGTTACTCTAGCATTTTTGAGCCCGAAGGGCATCACCCGGTAGCAGTACAATCCTTTGTCTGTTTGAAAAGCTGTTGCTTTCTTCATCAGCAGGATTCATTTTTATTTGATTATAGCCGGAGTAAGCATCCATAAAGCTCAACATCTGATGACCAGAGGTGGTATCAACTAACTGGTCGATGCAAGGGAGCGGAAAACTATCCTTTGGGCAAGCTTTGTTGAGATCAGTGTAATCTATACACATTCTTCAAGCTCCACTCCCCTTCCGTACCATGACAATATTTGCTAACCAAGTAGGATAGTGCACCTCTCGTATGAATCTGGCTTCTAAAAGTTTATCTACTTCTTATTCAATTGCTTGCTGGCGATATGGTGCAAAGTTTCATTTCTTCTGGATAATCGGTTTGCACGTTGGATTGACTTTGAGGGAGTGAACGATCACTCCGGGGTCAATTCCAAGCATATCTGCTGGACTCCATGCAAAAATATCCTGATTTTCTCGTAGAAAATCTGTAAAGTTTTTCTTCTCATCATCTGAGAGAAGTGATCCAATTCGCACTGTCTTTGAAGGATGCTCTTTAGATATAGATATAGTGGTAAGGTCTTCCACAGGGGAAGCTCTCTGAGGGATATCTTCGCTCCATAGATCAAAGTCCTCGATGCTCAGGGTAATCGTTGGACGAGACTTGATTTGCCTAAGATAGCAGGTTTGCGCTATTTGTTGATCTCCGCATACTACACCGACTCCTGATGGGGTATGAAACTTCAGCTTGAGGTGAAGGATAGAGGCGATGATCCCAAAAATTGATTGGAGCGGCCTCCCGAAGATAGCATTATAAGCCGATTCTGACTTCACCACGATGAATTGAATGGAGTGTGTAGTCTGTCGAGGAAATTCTCTAAGTACTACCGGAGATTGATTATACCTTCTGCTTGTACAGGTCGATTATCAAATCCAGATAAAGGACCTGCAGCAGGTTGCAATTTTTTCTTGAGAGACCATGTTGAGAAAAGTAGAGTAGAACAGGACATCTACGGAGCTTCCGTTGTCCACAAGAATTCTTTTGACATTGTAACACGGGTCACCTATGCCTACGTTTATGACAAGCGGATCTTGATGGGGGGTTTTTACTCCTTCCAGGTCGGAATCATCAAATGTGATGGAATGATCGATACGAGCCTTTTTTGGAGTTGGGTTTTCTTCCACAATTAGAAAGACTTGGTAGGATAGTAAGGGGCCTCCGGCGATTGTTTCAATTTCGCCAACCGTTATCCGGTTATTCACTGGCTGTCTTTGTGGTTGATTCTACCCCCCAGTGGGACGAGCTTCTTCTCGGGTAGGTGGATTCCCAATAAACTGTTGAAGATAGCCCTGACGGATGAGTCTTTCAATCTCTTCCCTAAGTTGCCTACAAGATTCAGTAGTGTGGCCACGACTACGATGAAAGTGGAAGTACTGATCTTAGTTTTTGGTATTCGACTTCAAAGGATGCGGCCACTTCACTTTGT